>OY856187.1:403703215-404225037 GCA_963693315.1 Diogma glabrata
CACAAGAACTTGATGAAAACTTATTGCAAAATTTTATGATTAGCTGGAGAAATAAAGAAAACTAAAAGAAAAGAAATTTTTGGATTAAAAAAGGTGAGTATTTTAAATTATTATACTTACCACAAACCACTGCAACTGATTTGGTCTCAATTTGCCCTCAAAGGCAAGATATTTTAAAGTGAAACCTTTTGAAAAACTATTTCGGTTCAACGTTCTTCGAACTCCAGATCAAAAATCTCAAACTTTTTAGTTTTCCCTAGCATTTTGTTTAGTAAGATTACGGAAAAATATACTTTTCGTTAAGTTCAAGAATTTTTTTTTTTGAAAAAACATGGAAATCCTGATTTTTAATTTTATCGTGAATTAGAGATTGCGTGTATCAAATTCCATAATAAAGGGTTGATTTGCTTTTACTTTTTATAGATTTAATGCGAACAAATATTTTTTTTAATATTCATCCAGAGAATAAAGAATCAAAAAAATTTTTGAGTTTTTGTTGTGAAAGTTTTTTTTTATCATTTAATGTTTGGTAAAGCAACTATTACTCTAGCTAGATTAACGTTATTGTTTTTATCATTGGCAAAAAGTGTTAGCTATAAAGTAGCTTTTAAAATGTGACTCAATAAATATTAATGAAAATTATATGCGGGGTAATTTGATGATGAAAGTTGAAATAAGGGTTGAAAATAAACTACATAATTCCATTACTTTCAACAAAAAATTGAGAAAATTATAGGATTTTATTAAAATGAATTCTTTTTATAAGGCAATGTTTTGGTATTTTACTGACTTATTTACTTTCTGATGATTGAAAAATGCATATTGCGTTTAAGATTATGTTCAACTAAAATTATTAGCATCTAACGCGCTAGTGTATTTTATTTTACATTATTTAATGGTCAAAGATAGAATCAAAGAATAATAATGATGAACGGCCGAGAATTATTGCGCCTATAGTTGCGCCCCTTCTGGCCATACTGAAAGTGTGAGTTCGGATCTACTTCCTCAGCTTATTTCTAATGCTGAAATGCACTCGATAAAGTGTCAAAAGGTGACGGAACCAGAGGCACAAAGAAAAGCGACTCTAACAACCCCAAAATTTAGAATAATCAATATAATTTTATTTCATTTATATATATTTATATATTATATTTCATTTATATATAAATAAAATCATAATATCATTTAATTTATATAAATTAAATTTCTTCTCACATGATCTGCTTGTTAGATACAATCCTCTATCCTATAATAAGGCTAGCCCATCATAAGCCGATCGAAACAAAATAGATGAAAAGAAAATCGCTGTATCCAAAAACAACTTACAAAAAAATGTGGAATACTGTTGTAAATTCAAATCTAACCAAATAACAGTTGGTTGATCAACATTTTTTGGTTCAATAATTTTTTCTTTATGTACGACCAACACCTAGTTTGGCCACCGGTTTATAAGTTGAAAAAAGAAAACGAAATTAATTCTAAATTTATATCACTAAACATTTTAAATTTTGAAAGTTTGGTACACCATCGGTAAGAAGATGGTAAGGAGAAGGTCACCTCTGGAGTTTCTGAAAAGGATGAACCTTAACGATGGTATATCAATTTTTTTTTAATTTTTATGTTATCTGGTGTTGAAACTGTTTGTTGGTCATACATGAAATCCGACTTTCTAAAAAGGTTGAATCAAAGTATAAACTAGGTAAACTGGATATTGTTCATGCATGAAATTAGTCTTTCTAAAAAGGATGAGCTTGCTCATTGCCGATTGTATATCAAATTTTATAAATTTTTAATGTTTTATAAATTTTTAATAACTGGTAGCGAATCTAGGTGTTGGCCAAACATGAATTTAGACTAGCTGAAAAAGTAGAACTTTCTCGTTTTTGATGATATATCAAACTTTTTATGGAGGGTGGCTGCGCCCTTTAGGTATAGATGAAACTTGGCAGCATTTATTTAAGCATAACTGCACCCCTAACGGTACTTTTGTAAAATTAATTTTTATTTACTATCAAAGTCTTTCAATATTGGTACTATTCGTATAAGTGGATAAATATGAACCGATAACAGACAAATTTTCGGTGAGCACTACAGAAAAATAATCGTAAAAATAGAAAAAACCGCTGTTTCAAATCCATATAAAATGTCAACTGAAGATCATACAGTTGAACAAAAAATATGGTTCCGCCATTTGCAATAAAGAATACCAATGCCAAAATCCAAGCAAACAAGAGGGTATATTGGCATGAAACAATCGCAGGATGAAAATGTTAGAAATGTGGCCCAGAGAGAACATATGAAACAAAGCAACCATAAACAAGTAAGATTGTCACCGATTGTGCTGCTTTTAAGTCAACCACGACGATAAAAGATTTTTTGATTCGAATAGCAGGATGGGCATTATAGTTAAGAGACTTTGACCATGTATTGGAGCATAGAGCTGGATCGAAGATGGAATATGTAAACGCTCTTAGTCCAAACCCGTTAGTATATATGATACAAAACAAATTTTTAGAAAGAGTTCAAAAGGGGCAACTTAAAGATAGTCGACTGCAAGTAAATATTAAATTCCTAGAGCATTTATGGAATTTGGAGGTCGGGTTTAATTAAATGACATTAAAAACACAGACATAGTTTTATTTAATTGCTATTATCTATTATTTGTTAGTTTTAGTTACTTTATTTCTTTACTTTTTAGACATTAACTTATAGCTATTATTTTTTTAAGTTTTATTATTACTGTGTTTCATTTTAAACATATCTACACTTTTAAATTTATTATTTATTTTCTTTTTATAATCATTTTTTTATTTGCTAAGTAGATTTTTACTCTAATAGTTGTAGTGGTTGTCTTAATCAATCTGAATCTTTCTTATTTTAAGTAATTTTCCATTTTCATTATTACGATTTCTATTTGATTTTTTAAAAGTGGAAGGGATATTTTATTTATCAAGAGTGTAATAATTTCATGGGTAGCGAAATCCAAAATTAGACGTCCACGCCGTGCTGCCTGGGTAATGCCAACAGAATTAGGTTGGTATATCAGAGACAAGCAGGGCAAAGATTGCTTAGTCAATGACGCTACATCACGGCAATCGGTGCCTTTAAACCAATGTGACGCAAGCGCCTGTTCTCCATGTCAGGGGCGACTGAGAGCGGGCGTCTGTCTTGGATCAAGCGGCTCGCTATATAAACGTGTGAAAAGGTTGTATCTGGTAACCTTAAGATGCAGAACGAAACCGTTCACACAATTTGGCTTGGGCCTAAGGTTAACACCCTAACCGCGAAAAAAAAACTATTTTGTTAAATTTGGAAATCAGAGAAAGAATAGCAGAACCGGACAAAACAACAGAATTTTACCTGGACATGAAAAAGGACCAGACTACCGAGTCGGAACTTGGAACGTGCGTAGCCTGAGTGCTCCTGATGCTCTTATAAGTCTAGAAACAGAGGCTGAGAGGTATAGGATGGATATCATAGCTCTGCAAGAAATTAGACAGCCGATAATCGGAAAACAAGATTTGGATAATCACTCTTTATACTGTAGTGGTCATCCTTCTCGAAGAGAATTTGGAACTGGTTTTCTTTTTGGCGCACGTATACAAGAAGCCGTGATGAAATTCATCCCGGTCAATGAGATGATCTGCTATCTAAGGGTACGCGGTACATACAACAATATTTCTCTTGTTGCCGTGCATGCACCTACTGAAGCTAAAACCATCGACGAGAAGGATATTTTCTACATAGCACTGGAAGAGGTTATGAAACAAACACCAACACGTGACTTCATTCTGGTTCTTGGTGACTTTAATGGACAGGTTGGAAGAGATATCTCTTATGGAAATGTGGTGGGTCCCAACATCCTGCATTTGAATTTGAATGATAATGGTGAGAGAATTACTGAGTTTGCATTATCAAATAATTTGAGAATTGCCAGTACGTTCTTGCCGCATCGATTGATTTATAAGCAGACTTGGGTTTCCCCAAATGGAAACACCCGTAATCAAATTGATCACGTGCTGGTAACAGAACGTTTCTTTTCGAGTGCTCTGGATGTGCGATCCTTTAGAGGTGCATACATTGGAAGTGATCACTTTCTTGTATGTGGTAAAATAAGGTTCCACTTTCCAAATCCAGGTATTCCAAAATTCAATCAACGGAAACGTTTTAACATCTCATCACTACACTGAAAGAAATTTTGTTGTTATATCAACAAAATTGCAATTAAATTAACAAAAATGTTATTCAAATGAGTCCAATAACAACTTGTCAACAATTTAATAACGAGTTCTTAAAATAATTACAAGTTACAGAGAGTAAAAAAATTGCGAGAATTAAATTAACAACCATCATTATTATATATTTAACAGCAAAATTGTTATTTAAACAGACGAAGCATTTTAAATTTACAATAGAAGTTTTCCATTTAATAAGGGTGTTATTGTTTTAATAACAACAACTGTATATGCGAAAATAAACATTTAAAATATAATGACAAAAATATGGAGGGGCTGAAATCTCACAGCTCTGAGATATCAAGACTTCGGTCTGGGTTAAGGATTTTGATATAGTTTTCGGCAAACAACTTTTATGAGGACATGGTTTTTAGATTTGTACAGCGATGTAATCAAACATAACTTTTTGTTAAAGTACAAGTATTTTTTTACCTCTGTTTAGAAATTAATTACAAAACTAACGCGAAACATCAATACGTTGTCGGAAAATTATAACAGATCATGAATTAACATAATTTAGTGAAAAGATGATACACTCAGCAAACTACTCAAAAACCTCTTCATTTAACGTTTCGAGAAAATGTTACAAAATCACAAATTCATGTTTCTTTCAAAATTCCAAAAAAACTGTTAAATTAAATAAAATCAAACTTCTTTCAAAATTCCAAAAATTAGAATATAATCAAATATTTAAACTTTTTCTAAATTCCAATAATATTCCAAAAATTCTTAAAAATCCAAACTTTTTCCAAAATTCTAAATATATTGCCAAAATTATTACAAAATCAAAAATTCAAACTTTTTTCAAAATTCCAAAAATTATGATAAAATCAAAAATCTTAAATTTTTCAAAATTCCAAAAAAATTCCGAAAATTCTTACAAAATCAAAAATTGAAACTGTTTTCAAAATTCCAAAAATTATAATAAAATCAAAAATTTAAAATTTTTCAAAATTCTAAAAATATTCCAAAAATTCTTACAAAATCAAAAATTAAAACTTTTTCCAATAATCTAAAAATATTGCAAAAATTATTACAAAATCAAAAATACAAACTTTTTCAAAATTCCAAAAATGTTTCAAAAACTATAACAAATTCAAAAATTTCCATGTCCAATTTCATATTCAATTACATTTGCAAAAGCATTTACGTCATAAAAACAGCTACATTTTTTTCCAAAAAATTGGCTAAAAAAATAAATGAAATCATTTTTTGACACACTTGACATTATTTTTTTGACAAACTTATAATGCCATAATTCTCAATAATAATAATAAAATTTCATTTCAAACAAATAATTGATTTTATTTGTTTCCAAAAAATTGGGTAAAAATATATATAAAAATCTTTCTTTTGACACACTTGACAACATTTTGTTGATAAACTTATAATGCCATAATTCTCTATAATAATAATAAAATCTCATTTCAAATATTAAGTTTATTTTTTCCAAAAAAATGGGTAAAAAAATATATAAAAATCTTTCTTTTGACACACTTGACAGCATTTTTTTGACAAACTTATAATGCAATAATCTAGTTTTTGATCTCACATACCAATCCCTACCATCAAGATTTCTCCAAATTCAATGTTCCTACTTGCAATCACTTAAAATAAACGTTTTTTAATCCAAAAATATAAAAATTTGCTATTTTTGACACACATAATGATTTTTTTCACACACAGTTATCGAACACAGCGTCCTTTCGGACCTGAAATTTGAATATACCTATATTTAGAAAAAAAAATTTGAAATCCTTCCAGCGGTTTTCCCTGTAGCGTAGGTAATGACGGCCGGACGGCTGGCAGACAGACACACATTTTTTTTCTGCTGTTTGAGAATCAGTAGGTCCTAAAACGTCGAGAAATGCCAAAAAAAGTGAGGGTGAGAATTTCACTTTTGGCTCATGAATGTAATACTTAGGTCTTTCAGACCGAAGTAACTGTTGATTTAACAGACCAATTTTTTTTTTTAAACAGAAGTTGTCCATTTGATAAATAAGTTATTTTTTTAAAAATCAAAAGTGTGCATTTGACAACAATAATTTTAAATTTAATAATCAAATTAGTGATTTAATAGACAATGGTTTTAATTTAATAGCAGAAGTTGTAAATGTAACAAGTTGCATATTGCTTTAATTATCAAAAATGTTTATTAAACAACAAAAATTATAGTTTTAATAAAAAGTTTACTTCTTTAACAATGTGAATTGTTATTTTCAAAGCAAATTACTGTTGTATTGATAATATGCTGCTATTAAATTAACAATTTTTATTATTATTATAACACTACGAGTTGTTTTTCTAAATTTTGGTTATTGTTATTTTGACACTCCTTTACTATTTAAATTAAAATTTATGTTTATTGAACAAAATTCAACTTTATGGTGCTATTACACACAAATTAAATTCAGCTCCCATAATCAATTTTGCAGTTACCATAATCTAAAAAGTTGATGAAAAATATTTTGTATGAGAAAAAGAGGGATAGCATGCGCGAGATAGATATAAAAACTGCAAGAAAAGTTAGTTGATAGCAACTGACTTTTTGAAAAATTATTTGGTTTACTAATTAACTGCTAGAAAATTGTCAGATGATTTCATCTGCAAATTCAACCGGTTTAAAACCGATTATCACATTAATTGATTTTCATATTAAAATCATAATAAAAATTATATTATATTAAGTATAAAATGATTAAATACATATTTTCAAGATTTTAATGTCAAAATTTTTCGTTTTCTTTACGTATTTTCGATTCACATTTTTTTTTTCAAATCTTAGCGCATTTTCTTCTTGTACAAGCTACAACAACTGCTCTATAATGTGCTGTCGCCATTTTGTCATTTCATTTACCTTTAGGGTAGCGAAATCCTAAATTCGACGTCCACGCCGTGCTGCCTGGGTAATGCTGACAGAATTAGGTTGGTGTATTGGAGACAAGCAGAGTAAAAACTGCTTAGTCAATGACGCTACATCACGGCGAATTGGCGCCTTACAACCAATGCGACTCAAGCGTCTGTTCTCCATGTCAGGGGCGGCTTGGAGCGGGCGTCTGTCTTGAATCAAGCGGCTCGCTATATAAACGTGTAAAAAGGTTGTTTCTGGTGACCTTAATATGCAGAACGGACCCATTCACGACAATTTGGGTTGGGCCTAAGGTTAACACCCTAACCCCGGAAAAAAACTAATATGTTAAATTTGGTGATCAGAAAAAGAAAAACAGACCCGGACAACAAAACAGAATTTTACCTGGACGTGAAAAAGGACCAGACTACCGAATCGGAACGTGGAACGTGCGCAGCCTGAGCGCTCCTGATGCTCTTATAAGTCTGGAAACAGAGGCTGAGAGGTATAGGATGGATATTATTGCTCTACAAGAAATTAGACAGCCGATAATCGGAAAACAAGATTTGGATAGTCACTCTCTATACTGTAGTGGTCATCCTTCTCGAAGAGAATTCGGTACTGGCTTTCTTGTTGGTGCACGTATACAAGAAGCCGTGATGAAATTCATCCCGGTCAGTGAGAGGATCTGCTACCTACGTGTACGTGGTACATATAACAATATTTCTCTTATTGCCGTGCATGCACCTACTGAAGCTAAGACCGTCGACGAGAAGGATAATTTCTACATAGCACTGGAAGAGGTTATGAAACAAACACCAACACGCGACTTCATTATGGTTCTTGGTGACTTTAATGGACAGGTTGGAGGAGATATCTCTTATGGAAATGTGGTGGGTCCCAACAGCCTGCATTTGAATTCGAATGATAATGGTGAGAGAATGACTGAGTTTGCATTGTCAAATAATTTGAGAATTGCCAGTACGTTCTTTCCGCATCGATCGATTCATAAACAGACTTGGGTCTCACCGAATGGAAACACTCGAAATCAAATTGATCACGTTCTAGTAACAGCACGTTTCTTTTCGAGCGTTCGGGATGTGCGATCCTTTAGAGGTGCATACATTGGAAGTGATCACTTCCTTGTATGTGCAACGATAAGGTTCCACTTCTCAAATCCAGGCATTCCAAAATTCAATCAACGGAATCGTTTTAACATCTCATCATTAAAGAATGCTGAAACAGAAGAGAGATATCAAATCCATATTGCCGAAACCTTGGAGAAATCAGAAACCATTAATGGAGACGTCGATAAGTCATGGTATTTGCTCAAAGATGCTGTTTTAAGCGCTGCTGAGGGAATACTTGGACGACCACAGAACCACTCCCAGAAGCCATGGATGGATCAAGCATGTCTTGACGCTATTCAATACAAAAGAGATTGCTATCTGAAGTGTCTACAAGGACGCAATACCAGGTCCACGAAGGAGAACTATAAACTGGCAAGACAAGCCGTTACAAAGCTATGTAGACGAACGAAGAGAGAATGGTGGAAGAGACAGTGTGAGGAGATTGAAAGCTTCAATAAGGAACATCAATCGCGTAACTTCTTTCAACAGGTTAAAACCTTAAGGAAGGGCCCTCAAACTAGATCGACTGCTATTCAAAACGAAGATGGGGAGCTACAAGTAGACCTTAAAAATATTTTAGATACTTGGGCCGCTTATTTTGAGAATCTTCTCAACTTAAGTGACCAGAAACAAGTCGGGCGACGAGCAAAGCTTATTCGTGCGTCAAAGGTACATGTAGACGAACCCACCAAAGAGGAATTCGATGCGGCGCTGTCAAAATTAAAATGCAATAAAGCACCTGGTATCGACGATATAACATCCGAAATGATTGTACATGGTGGCGAAACTCTATCCTCAAGATTGTTTGAACTTGTTCAAATGATCTGGAGGACTGAAACCATGCCACAGGACTGGAACAAAGCTATGCTGATACCAATCCATAAAAAAGGTAATCGCCTACAATGTGCAAACTACAGAGGAATCGCTCTCCTCTGCACAGCATATAAGATCTTTTCCTACATTTTGCTATCCAAAATCAATCCTTTTGCTGAACAACTGTTTGGAGAATATCAGTGTGGTTTCCGGCGGGGCCGAGGTACCACCGATGCACTTTTCTCGATAAGGATGATTTTGGAAAAGTGTCGAGAGTTCAACATACCTGTGCACCAACTTTTCATTGATTTCAGGCAGGCCTACGACTCTCTCGAACGAGAGACTCTATGGTCTGCTCTGGTGTCAATGGGAATTCCTGGTAAACTGGTATCACTATGCAAAATGACAGTACAGAACTCTCAATGCTGTGTGCGAGTAGAGAACGAAATATCAAAATTTTTTAAAGTCGACTCCGGATTAAGACAAGGTGATGCTATCTCTCCTATACTTTTTAATCTAGCCTTGGAATATGTGTGCCGTCAAAAGAAACTACCGACTAATAACAATATCTTGTCAATAAACTCAGTACAGATGATTGCTTACGCTGATGATGTTGTCATCCTCGGCCGAAGTGAAGCTGTTATGAGTGAGACTTTCAAGTCGCTTGAGAGTGGTGCTAGGAAAATTGGTCTGCAAATTAACTACAATAAAACCAAACATATGAATGTTTCAAGAGAGGCTGAGAAGAAAGATTTGATGTGCGGCGATGAACGAATTGAGGGAGTTGAATCTTTTAAATATTTAGGATCAATGCTTGACTCAAACAACAGCATACTTACAGATATTAAAGCTCGAATCGCTGCAGGTAATCGAACTTTCTACTCAATTAAACCTCTCCTTGGATCACCGTATGTATCAACTAACACCAAGCTCAAGTTATACAAGACATTGATTAGACCGGTTGTGATGTATGGGTCACAAACGTGGACCCTTACACAAAATGACGAATCGCATTTATCTGTATTTGAGCGTAAGATCCTACGCTACATTTTTGGTCCACTTAAGACAGACGATGGAGAGTATAGAACCCGGTATAACTTTGAGATCAGAGACCTTCTTGAGGGTCCTGATATAATAGGTTGTATCCGTTCTAACAGGATTGCTTGGTTTGGGCATGTTCTACGAGCCGATTCACAGTCTGGAATGATTAGAAAAATGTACGTTAGTACCCCAGGGAGTGGTAGACCGCGAGGAAGACCACGACTACAATGGGAGACTGACGTAATAAACGACCTTAAAAAAATCGGCTGCCATGGTAACTATGTCGCTGTTGCGAATGACCGTGGTGAATATTCGAAGCTGATTAGCCTGGCAACGCTCCTACATGGAGCATGAACGCCTTAAAAAAAAAAAAAAAAAAAAAAAAAAAAAAAAAAAAAAAAAAAAAAAAAAAAAAATTACATAATATAATATTAAAACTAAATAACTAATGATTTTTTAATAAATTGTTGTTTAAAAATTATTATTACTTCGTAAAATTTTTGTATTTTCTTGCAGTTTTTGATCTTTTCGCCATCTACAGTCAAAAATAATAAATACTATCATCTGAAAAGTTGATGATAGCAACTGAATTTAATTTGTGTGAATAGCACCTTTACAAAGCTTTCGTATTATTTTTTTCTTCCAAAGTCAGTCTACAATTTGCACAAGTACAATTAATTATGAAAACCTTTCATTATAGATTATATTTTTTAATTTAAGAATACATGATGTTAAATTAAAAAATATAATCTTTAATGAAAGGTTCTCATAATTAATTGTACTTATAGAAATTGTAGATTTCATCTGAGTTTGGAACAAAAAATTTATTCGAAAGCTTTGTAGAATCGAATTTTGTTCAAACCTTTTAAACTAAAGGGCATGACAAAATATCAATATAAGTTAATTTGAGTAGTAAGTATGACCAGGGAAAATGTTTAAAATTAAGTTTATAATTTGATTGTTTAATTTACATTATTGCTCCTCGATGTTCTTAAATAAGGTTTTGGAAAATAAAACATATTATGATTGCACAAACAAATTAAATTTATTTTTTATTTTCTTCTAAATTACATTTATTATATTTTTATTACTTAATTTTATAAAAACATATTATAATATCCTTTTTTATTATTGTTTAACAAATAGATTTAAAAAAAATAAGATTCCTAAAAGTTCCAAAATAAATTTGCAGTTGGTGGATATTCTAGGTTGAAAATATGAAATATTTTGAAACATATTTCAATGGCTCTAGCTAAACAGTCTATTTTATAACGAATGTTATCGTAATAAACACTGTATTGTTTGGGTTCTTCTATGGTTCCGGTAACTAATAACAGTGGCTGAATAGGAATATTTTCTAGAATTTTTTTAGAGAATTTCCTCTAATTGTAAACTTAGAATTAAAAAAAAATAAATGTATAAAATATAAAAAAAAAATACTTAAAATTTACCTCTCTCTCTCTCTCTCTCTCTCTCTCTCTCTCTCTGGCGTTTACATCCCATGAAGGGATTTTGCCGTCTGTGCCACCAGCTTCCAATCATCTCGTTCCATGACCAGTTGACCCCAGTTTCGACATCCTATATCACGAAGGTCTTGGATGATGTCATCACGCCAGCGTTGTCTAGGTCTTCCTCTTCGACGAACACCAGCTGGTTGTTGTTGGGACGCTTTTTTTATCATTCTTTCCAATGGAGCCCTTTCTACATGACCAAACCATCTAATCCGGTTGGATTTAATGAATCCGATTACATCGCAGCCTCCAAGAAGCTGTCTGATTTCATGATTCATTCGGATTCTATACTGATTTTCAGCAACTTTACATGGACCATAAATTGTTCGTATGACTTTCCTCTCGAATGTTGATAGAATTCTACAATCGGAGGAAGTCAGTGTCCAGCTTTCACTTCCAAATGTAAGCACAGGTCGTATCAATGCTTTGTAAAGTGTGAGTTTACACGACCGCGAAAGATGTTTTGATCGCAGAAGTTTTGAGTATGCGTAGAAAACTCTGTATGCGGCAGAGACACGGGCTTTGATATCTGCCTGCATGTCATTTGACGATGTTATTACAGACCCGAGGTATTTGAAGTTTTCCACGCGTTCCACTTCATAGTCGCCAGTATCCAGATTTCCGGGAGGTATGTTCTTAGATGTTGTTAACACTTTAGTTTTGCTGGTGTTGATGCATAATCCAAGCCGTTTAGCATTTCTTTCAAGCTGAGAGAGACTATCCTTAATATCGCTTGTTCTACGTCCAAGAAGCACAATATCATCTGCGTAGCCAAGAACTTGACTAGATTTGTTATATATGCAGTTTTGTGTCTCAATTCGGCATTTTCTTATCGCGTACTCCAGCGCCAAATTAAATAGTACGGGCGCGAGTGCATCACCTTGTCGAACACCTGATGTTATATCGAAAGGATCAGAAACTGACCCTTCGATTACTATTCTACAATTTGATCCCGATGTTGTGAGTTTACACAGAGAAACAAGTTTCTCTGGGATACCAAGGCATATGAGTGCGGACCAGAGGTTGTCGCGGATGATACTATCATATGCTTGCCTGAAATCAACGTAGAGCTGGTGAACGCTGATGTTGTACTCCCAACATTTTTCCAGAATCATCCTTAATGTAAAACATTGATCTGTGGTTGAGCGGTTGGGACGAAAACCACACTGATAGTCACCGATGATAGATTCGGCGAACGGGATGAGTCGAGCAAGTACAACATTAGCTAGTATTTTATATGCAGTGTTCAACAGTGCGATGCCACGATAATTTTCACACTTTAAACGGTCACCTTTTTTATGTAGCGGAACAATGAGAGCTGTTTTCCATTCATCAGGTAGTTCTTCTTGGTCCCAGATTGCAAGAATCAGATCGTATATACGTGAGACCAGAGCTGCTCCTCCATTTTTCAGAAGTTCTGCGGGAATTCCATCGAAACCTGGTGATTTGCCATTTTTCAGTTTTTTAATGGCAGCTTCCACTTCTTCTATTGCTGGGTAAGGGACAAAAATCTCTTCAGTTGATGGAGCAATTGCTCGAATAGGATGAACTTCGTTCGTCCTATTCAGTAGGTCTTGAAAGTGGGATCGCCACACTGCCAGCACATCACGTTCACTTGTTGTAAGTTCATTATTTACATTTTTGATGGCTGTAGATCTTGGGTGGAAATCTTTGGTCAGATTTCGTGCATTGGCAAAGCACTCTTTTGAATTTCCGTTGGCCGCATGTTGGTTGATGTTTTCGATGCAGCTCTTCATGTGTTCGCGTTTCTTTTTACGTAGAAGTTTTGCTGAGGCTTTCCTGGCGCATAGATAATCAGCTTGCGAGCTTCGGGTGTTCCTTGTTAACCATTTTTCTCGCAGTTTTTGTTTATTTTCAACGGATTGGCGGCACTCGTCGTCAAACCATTCGTTGTGTGATTTCGGTGGTCGTTTTCCGATTGTAGTTTGTGCTGCGGATATGATGGTTGATTGAAGCGTTTGCCATTCTTCTTGTATGTTTAACGGCATCTCAGAAGAGATGTCATGCTCTTCTATGTTTTGTGTTATTATTTCCTGATATCTATTCAGCGTTTCCGGATGTTTAAATGCTTCGACATTCCAGCGCACGGTCTTTTTTGCTTGTCTGTTAAATGTGGATGACAACTTGCACTTGTACTTAAAGATGACAAGCATATGATCGGTGTCCATATCAGCACCTCTGTATGATCGAACGTCAGTTATACTTGTAGAGTGTCTCTTAGAGATCATGACGTGATCGATTTGATTTTCCGTTCTTCCGTCATTTGATTTCCACGTTGCCTTGTGAATTCTCTTGTGAGGGAAGAAAGTGCTGGAAATTACTAGATCATACATCATAGCCAGCTCGGCTGCGCGAAAACCGTTATTGTTGCTGGTATGATGCAAGCTGTTAGGGCCGATATGTGTTTTAAGTTCTGCAATCCTACCGATTTGAGCATTAAAGTCACCTACCACGATTTTTATATCGTGCCGCGGGATGTTATTGATGACTTCCTCGAGTTCTAGGAAGAACAGGTCTTTAATATCATCTGCTTTATCTTCAGTAGGTGCATGAACATTGACGATCGTTACATTGAATTTTTGCGTGCGGATTCTCAGTGTGCATAACCGCATATTAATTGGGCAGAAGTCGATAACATGCTGATTCACGCGACGGTGTATAAGAAAGCCAACTCCAAATTCTCCTCCGTTTTGATGACCGCAATAATACAGAGTGTATCCTTTCGCTGTTTCATGGATTCCACTGCCTGGCCATCTTAGTTCTTGTAATGCCACTATATCCAGTGTGTAGCTCTCGACTTGTTGAGTGAGTTTTAGGAGATCTCCTGGTCTTCTGAGGCTAAGCACGTTCCAGGTTCCCATTTTTAAATCGTAGTCCGGGTACAGTTTCCGAGGTCGTTCCAATAATGAATCCGAGATATTCCGAGGCCTGTGTACAGAATTCATGACAATAATTTTTTTTACGGAAATGGGGTGTTAGCCCTTCGCCCAACCCAAATTTTCGTGAATGGGTTCGTTCTGCATCTTAAGGTCACCAGAAACAACCTTTTTACACGTTTATATAGCGAGCCGCTTGATCCAAGACAGACGCCCACTGAAAGCCGCCCCTAACATGGAGAACAGACGCTTTCTACACATTTATATAGCGAGCCGCTTGATCCAAGACAGACGCCCGCTCCAAGCCGCCCCTAACATGGAGAACAGACGCTTGAGTTGCATTGGTTTTATGGCGCCAATGACTCGCCATGGTGCAGAATCATTGAGTATAAGCAGTATTTACTCTGCCCCTCTCAACTACACCAACCTAATTCTGTTAGCGTTACCCAGGTAGCACGGCGTGGACGTAGAATTTCGGATTTTCGCTACCCTTAAAATTTACCTATTGACTTATAATATTTGTTGGGCAACTTCTTTTGACTTTTTCTTCAAAACAACATTTTCCAAAAATTTAGTTTTGTTAAAATATTTCTGATATTACTAGAAACATGCTTTCCTTTCCTATTATTTATTTATTTATTTATTTCTTTTCTGCAGTATAGTATATACAATTTGAAAATTATTATTTATTATTATTTAAAACATAACTTACTCTCTAAATAAAATGTATTACAAAGTAAAAATTCTATATCTAAAAATATCTCGTGAACTGTTAAAATCAAATACATCATTGAATTTATTAAGAGACTTTACGCATTTTAGAATTGGTTCAAACATTGCATAATTTGAATGGCTCAGCGGTACATGTAAAATACAATTTCTTGGTCGAAGACGTCGGACAGGAACACTTAAGTCAAACAAGCACAGAAGATCAGGACAATCAATACGGATGCACAGTACATCGTGAGCAAAGACCGCACACGCAGCCTCTCGTCTACGTTCCAGACTCTGCAAACCGAGAACCCTTAGTCGGTTGTTGTAAGGCTCCCTAATATATCCTTCTCGATCGGATGGTAAATTTCGTAGAGCATAAATTAAAAATTGTTTCTGGATACTCTCAATTCTATTGGAGTGCAGTTTGTAGTTCGGAGACCAAATGACGGACGCATACTCTAAGTTTGAGCGTACGTAACAAGTAAACAACAGTTTTAATGTATTTGGGTCAACAAAATCTTTTGTATTTCTTTTGATGAAACCCAACATTGCGTTTGCCTTACTAATGATGCTATCAATATGTATGTTAAATGACAAATCATGGCAGAATATAACTCCCAAATTTCGAAAGTTATTAACTCTGTCCACCTGTTCGTCGTATATTATGTACGGGTACTCTATGATGCTCTTTTTTTTAGAAAATGAGATAACTCTGCATTTAGCCACGTTCAAAGATAATTTATTTTCCCCTCTCCAGTTGCAGAAGTTGTCAACATCATTTTGAAAACTTTTAGCATCAGCTATCGTTTTAATACTTGCATAAATTTTCAAATCATCGGCATATATTAAGCATTTCGCAAATTCAAAACATTGCGTTACGTCATTAATAAACAGAATAAATAAAAATGGTCCAATATGGCTACCTTGAGGTACTCCAGATGTTATTTCAAAAGTAGACGACGTGAAGTCTCCAATTTTAACAAATTGCTTTCTCCTGTGCAAATATGACGCTAACCATTTAATTGGAATATACTCAGAGTTGTACTCAGCCAACTTTTGAAGAAGTATTTCACAGTCTACGCGATCAAACGCCCTGGAAAAATCCGTGTACATTACGTCGGTCTGATAACCATTTTCAGCATCATCAAATAGATGGTTACAGAGAAGCATTAAGTTAATAATGGTAGATCGTCCTTGAACAAATCCATGCTGTGCAGTTGATATTACATTTTTCAGGTGAAACTCCAAACGACATTTAACCAACTTTTCAAAAAGTTTGGGAATTACAGAAGATATAGCTACACCACGATAATTTTTTACATCACATTTACTACCGGATTTGAATATCGGTCGAATAACAGAGGTTTTCCAAGAATCAGGAAAGCATTCTTCTTGTAGACTCAGATTAAAAATATGAGTTAAAGGCTGGCTTAGAGAAGAACTGCATTCTTAAAGTATGGGTGAAATACCGTCAGAACCAGCACCTTTTTTACTATCAAGCTCCAATAGGCATATACTTCTTCAAGGGTAAGCTGAAAAACATTGAAGATGAATTTATTATCCGCGTCAAACTCTGCTGATATGTTAGATGATTGATCATAGACACTCTTGAAAAACTCAGCAAATGCTTCACTTATTTCTTGTGGTCCAGTTAACGAAGTCCCGTTGAAACACATAGAATTCGGTAAACCATTTTCTTTTCGTTTTGAATCCAAATATCTAAAAAAACACTTAGGATCACTGCGTATATTCTGTTCCATTTCTAAAATGTAGGTAGCGTACAAAAATTTATTTAAAATTTTGAAACTCTTTCTTAGCTGACTATATATTAAATAGTCTTGTGGGTCATTGCTTCGTTTAAATTTTCTATGAGCTTTAATTCGACGATTTTCCAAATAAATTAACGGTTTATTATACCAAGGTTCATAGCTCTTACGTTTGACTTTCTTTCTTGGAACAAACATTTCTATTCCATACAGCAAGATATATTCGAAACGTGAGACGGTAGTTGCCAAATCACAACAACTAAATAGTGAATTCCAATCTGTATTATCAAGAAAACTATTCAACGATATAAAGTCAGTTTTATTGAAATCGTATACAAAGTCACAACATTTAAAATCACTGAAAGCGCAGATTGATATAAATAATTTAAAATTCAACGGTGTGTGATAAATACTAGTTTTCCCAGCTAAATCATCGCAGGGGACTATCTCAATGGCTGACGTTGAACAAAAAACTAAATCCAAAAAACGTCCGTTTGAATTTTTTATGTTGTTGTACTGTTTGACACCAAATCCAAAAAAAATGTCAATAAAGGTGTTGAGATTAGCGTTAACGGAACCAAATACAGGATACAGTTCACCTTCCCGAGTTGCCCAGTGAATTTTTGGAAGATTAAAGTCACCAGCAAACAATATATGATCTTCACTGCTTACTAATGGTATTATAAAGTTGGAGATATATGCAACCAAAGAACTGTATATTGCATCAGAGCTATTACAAGTAATATATATATTGACAATAAATATCCATCCACTACCACATTTGACCTTAATGCAAAGAAGTTCGGCCGTTTCCACGGTTGAGCATACAAATTCAAACTTAAATTCCTTTTTTACAGCAGTAATTAATCCACCTCCCTTGGCAGTTGTATTTGCACCGGAAGAATGGATAAATGGATTGAAAATAAATGGAAATAATCAGTTATTTACAGATTAGTATATATAGTTATATAGTATATAAATACAATATCGACATCGACAAAGCATGTATATGTAACTACATTTTCAAAAAATTGAAAGGAATCTCACAAAACGAATTATTGCGATTCTAAACCAGCTTTAAAATAAGAATTAATGCTGGAAAAAATATTGGATGGGGAACAATTTGGATTTGTTTTTTGTGAGCAATTAAGCTTAAATACATATTGGAAATCACTTGAATTTTGCAATTCGAAATAACTTTCCATTTTCTCTAAAATTCCTTTAGAAAAAATTTTGTGTTTCGTTTCAGGATTCGACCTACATTTATCAGAGACACATGTTCAAATCCAACTTAGCCAAAGCGGTGCTGACGAAACAAATTTTAATTTTGATGTTCAGATAATTTCTAAATTGAAACTTCATCATTTTTCATAGAGTTATTTCGATTAATTCTCAAGACGCTACTATTACATTAAGTATGGTAAGTTAATGATATCCATTATTTTACGTACACATTCTCAATGTGGTAGAATCATTACAATTAGTTGTTATTCAACTAATCTGAGAACCAATCTAATATGATTTAGGCGATCGGGGGGGTTATTTCCTATGGGAGAAATTGTGAATAGTTAAACTCAAATAACTGGATGAATAATAGGAATTTTTCAATTCTGAAACCAGTTTTGGAATCTTCTAATTGAACCTTACGTGTTTTAATCAGAAAAAATTTTACGTGTTTCGTGGCGGTATCGAGCCCCATTCATCAGTAACACAAATTCGATACCTTGTGTTATACACGTTTTATACTGATGAATGGGGTTCGATACCGCCACGAAACACGTAAAATTTTTTCTGATTAAAACACGTAAGGTTTAATTAGAAGATTCCAAAACTGGTTTCAGAATTGAAAAATTCCTATTATCTATCCAGTTATTTGAGTTTAACTATTCACAATTTCTCCCATACGAAATAACCCCCCGATCGCCTAGATCATATTAGATTGGTTTTCAGATTAGTTGAATAACAACTAATTGTAATGATTCTACCACATTGAGAATGTGTACGTAAAATAATGGATATCATTAACTTACCATACTTAATGGAATAGTAGCGTCTTGAGAATTAATCGAAATAACTCTATAAAAATAAGATAGATAATTAATTAGAAATAATTAATTGAATATATCATGTCGTTAGGTCGGCAATCTTTGTGAAATTGTTTACTTCATTGTAATTGTTGATGACGTTTCAATTCACTAACTAAAATTTCCATAAAACATGTCGATTGAATGGCTCAGTTGATAAAACGTGTATAACACAAGGTATCGAATTTGTGTTACTGATGAATGGGGTTCGATACCGCCACGAAACACGTAAAATTTTTTCTGATTAAAACACGTAAGGTTTAATTAGAAGATTCCAAAACTGGTTTCAGAATTGAAAAATTCCTATTATTCATCCAGTTATTTGAGTTTAACTATTCACAATTTCTCCCATCATTTTTCATATTTACTTAAGTTCTTAAGTTCTTGAATTCCATTGATTGGTTTTCTTTATTTAACGGTCTTAATGTAAATGATTGTGTATGTAAATTTGATGAAATTTTAAAAAACGGGATAAATAAATTTGTTCCTGTTTGTCATAGTATTGAGTCATATCGGGAACCATGGTTTAATAAAAAGTTAATTAATCTAAGAAATCGCCGTGATAAAGCACAAAAATTTTACAAGAACAACCAAACCACTTCTGCTTACTCTACTTTTTGTATTCGTCGTAATGAATTTAAAACTTTGAATAATTTTTTGTATAAATCATATATGTTGCAGATTGAATCAGAAATTTCAATTAATCCTAAGAATTTTTGGTCATTTATCGACTCAAAGCGAAAAACTAATGGCTATCCTAAGACTATGAACTTAAATGATGTTTATGCTTCAAACCCTGAAGATATCTGTAATTTATTTGCGTCCTATTTTAAAACAGTGTATTGCTCTGAAGATGGCGATTCAAACTCCCCATTTACTTGCTCCTCATCTGGTAGTCCTTACAACCACTTGCAATTTTCCATGGATGAAATCATTGAGGGATTGAATGAACTTGACATCTCTAAAGGTGCTGGGCCAGATGGCTTGCCTCCTATCCTATTCAAGAGTTGCTCATGTTCTGTGGCTGGTCTTCTAATGTTAATTTTCAACAAGAGCTTATCCACCGGTATATTTCCAGAAACTTGGAAGTTGTCTTTCATAAGGCCAATTTTCAAATCTGGTAAGCGTGATGATATTAGTAAATACAGAGGTATTGCTTTAATTTCGGTGTTGCCGAAGTTTTTTGAAAAACTAGTTAAACATTTTTTGGAATTTCATATTAAAAAAATTATTGCTCCAAAACAACATGGTTTTTTATCTGGACGTTCAACTACCACTAATTTAGTGTTATTCTCGCGTTATATCTCAGATGCACTGCAAAACTTTGAGCAAGTTGATGTTGTATACACTGATTTTAGCAGTGCGTTTGATAAGGTTAAACACCCTAAATTATTACTCAAGCTTGACAAACTTGATTGTGAAATGATTCCTATTAAATGGATTTCATCGTATCTATCCCAGCGTACGCAGTATGTCAAAATTGCTAATTATTGTTCTACGACTTTTAAAGTAACTTCTGGTGTACCGCAAGGTAGTCATCTTGGGTCTTTGCTTTTCATTTTATTTATTAATGATGTTTGTCACTATTTTAAATTTCTTAAATTTCTATTATATGCAGATGATATGAAAGCCTATATTACTATAAAATCAATCACTGATACAATTAATTTCCAAAGTGATTTGAATAGATTACACTCTAAAAAAAAATAGTGTAAATTTACCCTTATAATAGGAGGCAACTGAATGCCTCCTATTATAAAGGTAAATTTACAACAGTGCGTAAAGTAAAAAAATTACACATTTTGTCGTAATACAAAAGTTCATATAAGTAGGCATTATTACACAAAAACAATTAAATATAAGGCATATTCGTTGTATGTTTACATATATTTTGATGGAAATCTACAACAAATTGTGTGAATATACATACAAAACCACAACAATTGTGTAAATTTACATCGAGTGATGTAAATTTAAAACCTGTTTGACAGAATTTTACACACAAAAATGAGTATATTTCCGCAAGCATGCTCAATTTTAATCCATTATTTAACCCAAAATCTGTGTAAAATTACATACAACAAAAAGTATTGATAGCCGCCATTATGCAGGGCAACCGCATACCCTAGTAACAGAGAATTAGTGAATTCAAACAATAGTTCATCATGAAAATCATCATTACCTATTCAATGAAACGTATATGAGCTTGTGATGTGAATTCACTTATTTACTTTTGTATATGCTCTTCTCTTCTAATGAATGTTTCAATGAAAACCATGCTGAACTTCATTATGAATCTCAGTATTATGGAACTCATGAAGTTATTGATGAATATCAGTATTATGGAACTCATGAAGTTATTGATGAATATCAGTATTATGGAACGCATGAAGTTATTGGTGAATATCAGTATTATGGAACGCATGAAGTTATTGATGAATATCTATCGGAATCATGAATGATAAACAGTGAGTTCATGAATGAACTTTATCAGGGATTTCACTACCAACAAACCGACGAAATAATTAGTGAATTTTCATAAAAGATTCATCACTGATGAAATGATAGAGTTCATTTGCAAATTTCAGCAGGCACTTCACTACTATAGAATAGTCGAACTCATTGATTACTTATTTATTATAATCGAAATCAATTATGGAGTTAGTGAAATCAATGTGAACATAGAGCGTAAAACCCGTACAGAATATTTAGAATAAAAATAGTATAGAACACAGAATAAAATATAGAACAAATGAAAATTGTGGTATTTTAAAAGCCATTTTCGTGTTTTAAACTAGAATTTTATTAATTATAAATTTTTTGAGGCATTTAAATTAATTTAATAAAGCATTAATATTTTTTAAGGAGATGGTTCTTCCTTCTTCCTCTATGATTTAGTCACGTCAGTTTTTTCCTGAAATTAAAAACTATTATAACAAAAAATTATTGTTCTGCAGCTTCTTCGACTTTCTGTACCGTTAATCACTGATTTGTATATTGTTTTTCAACACAATATTTCACTTTTAACCAAAAACTGACAAAAATCACAAAGTTGCACCTCTAAACGTAAAAACAAAACTAGAAAAAATTTGTTGACTATGTTTACAAGATATATCAAAAAGAATCATAAAATGCAATGAGAGTAAAGAGAGGGAGTGAAAAATGTTAGTTGCTGATAATTATCATGAAAGTAATTAAGAACTTCATCAAAATGTTCATCGCAGGATCACTTATTTATTTCTTTTAAGAAATACAATGAAAATATCATCAATACTTCAATATTTTTTGTTCATCTGTAGTTGTTTAATATTTTTTTTTTAAATTGTATTAGTAAACTGGTGAACAATTGTTACTAGGGTAATGGGTTACGGTCTTACATATATAAATATAACTCTTTAAAATTTTTAGTTGAGAAAATAATAATACAATAGTAAGCTTTCTTTTTGTTAATGATATTTGATTTGGCATTTTCAAAAGTTTTTTTTTGTTAAAAAATGAAGATGTTAAAGCTAACGAAATATATGTTGGAAAATGAAAAACATTGTGTATAATCAGTAACAGATTTTTCTTTAAAAAAGATCTTTACTACTAACAACATCTATTGTGTTAAAAAATTGAATTGAATGTGCATCACTTAAACAATAGTAAATATAGCATTGCCATCATGATTGTCTTCAACCTTTTTTCAGTGTTTCACGAGAAAACATCCATTACAAGTAACGTAGCAGCAATTCGGTTTATAAGAGCATGCCAAGTTGTGTATATCCTAAACATATCCGGTTTCTTTACACTACAAGAAAATTGCTGGCAGTATTTTAACAATGGTATATTAAATATTTATTATTTAAAAATATAATTCATATTCAAACTTTAACAAAAAAATTTTAAATTTAGTTTAATTGTACTTAAAACTATATCAATTCATATTGACAATATATAATTCAAATTGATCAATCGGTTGTAGCCAATCTTAAAATTAAATTATTGATTTTTGAATTGTTATTAATATGGTTTTTTGAGCCTCTGCTTTTTTCAGAATAGTGCTTCAAAAAATAACGTACCATAAATTCCATGGTTTGTGATATTTGTTTTGGGTACAATATATTAAAGTTGTAATAAAACGCAATAATTATTGCTAGCATATCTAAAATATTCATATTTTTATACTCGCCAACCAAAATACGTTCTATAAATAGGTAAACAGATTCTTCATCCTCCAGAATAGTTGTTTCTGGAAAATTAATAAAGTATTTAATTCAAATTTATGTAGATACATTAAAATGAATGGTTGGAATTATATACTTAGCACGGCTGCCCATGGTGTATTTGATGCACATTCTTGTTTTATTTCGTCTAAAGTAGTACCAAACTATAAATAGTAAGAAAATACGAATTGAATACAATTTGTAAATATGTAGACCATAAAACTCACATCGAAATATTTATACAGATATGTAGAATCTTCATTGAAATATATAAAAAGGCATTTAATAATGGCTGAGCAATCAGTTTTTTCTTTTATATTCTGCATAATGTCCTTTTTTTTACTTGAATTTAAAAATTTTAAAATAGTACTTTTCTGTGATTCGAATGTTGATTTTAGTTTTGTAACATCAAAAGACATCAACTCCTTAAAATGTATATATACTCCTTCTTTATCAAAAAGAAACGGCCATTCATTTTGAATTTCCTGCATTGTTGGAATAGCATTCCGATTATTTAGGAATTTTCTTTGAACAGCAAAGCTGTCTTTCATAAACTGATGTATAGTACCGCGTTCATCAGGTGTTATATAACCTTTCTTATGTATGTTTTGTAGATATTTTTTTTTTGATTTTATAGTATCAACACTTTCGCCGTTTGGTAAACAGCTTGGTTGCCAGTTCGAGCATGTTTCTTTTAGAACACATGCCTTTTTACGTTGGTTAACAGGTATATCTGATTCGAGATGCGTTAAAGTTCGCTTAGGAGAACGATTCAAGAAGCTGTTTCGGTTTTTCATAATAGTTATTAAAGGTAACGGGATAGTGGAGATAATGTTTTTTTCATTATCCCTTTGAAGCATCGAATCAGGAAACTTAGAAGCCATTTGCTGGGCTAAAGCTCGGATAATTGACATGGGTATAAATTGAGAAACGATTCGCAATTCGTCTACCAGCAAATTTCCCAAGCAATTTAAACGTTTTCCCAGATTTTGTTTATTTTGCAGCATTAACATTATATCGCTTGGTATTTTTTCCCATGGTATGTTGAAGCGGGAAAAAAGCAACGCATTTGAACAATGTATCGATGATGTTGGTGTACTAGCAATTGTCATTGTATCACAGTCGCCACTAACCGTTGTTTGATCGTTTTCGGCTTCTACCTGTGGTAATTCTGCATTTTCAACAAGAAAATTTGGTTGTATATTTTCGAAATCATTTAAACTTGACGTTGGTTCGATGTTAAATGTAGATATAGTAGGTATTTGTATTTGAGGCATCCACTCTTGCTCTTCTCTAAGTAATAAAAAAACTGCGTTTTCCTCCATGTAATATTGAAGTACCTCATCATCACAAATTTCAGTACCATCTACTTCTAAAACAAGTTTAATTCCATATAACCCGCAATTATTAGCTGAAATTATTTATTTATTAAAATTTTATTTACTTTTTGAATTACTATTTATGTTTATAAATTATTATATTTTCAAGTGTTCACATACCCTTTGCAATTGCATGTGTG
Source organism: Diogma glabrata (assembly GCA_963693315.1). Taxonomy (NCBI): domain Eukaryota; kingdom Metazoa; phylum Arthropoda; class Insecta; order Diptera; family Cylindrotomidae; genus Diogma; species Diogma glabrata. Next base: position 403,727,979 of record OY856187.1, read on the forward strand.
ATAGAAGGTTTGGTAAAAAAAGTTTTTTTTTCTACTCTACTGCAGCCCCAAATTTTGATTGGGTAACTCTTATCCATCTTTTAAAATGTTTTTGTTATATAGTTTGTTATAAATCTATACTATCTTATTTATATATAAACTTATTATTAGATATCAATAATTTAAATATTTTGTAACATGACCATTTTAAATTTTTTTAAAATAGAGCATTGACTTAATAGCTATTTATGTACCAAGGGCGTTATGCTGGTTATTACGCTTGGAAAGCGACATAATCCATTCTGCCAGTGTTGCATAAAAAAATCTTTACTTAATAAGAAATTTAATTTTAAGTTAACAATTTAATTTTTTTCTATATTGCTATGCAAGAAATACAAATGTATCCTAGTATGCAATGAAAATAAATAGTTTGAAATTTGTATTATTTAATGTATGTTAATTTCTAAAATTTGTTTTAATTTGAAGGTTTTTTTTAAAATAAATATGACTAAAATAATATATGAATATCATTATTATTCAAGAAAATGATCATCAATAAAAGAACACAAAGGAGAGTAATAAAATGTTTTATTTCGTTTTAAAATGTTTAACGGCTTTTTTATTAACAGTTTTTCAATCGGACATATTGAGTAGGATCCATCCTCGGTATAACTTTCATATAGAATGTTCGGTTCGTTGTACCACATTTTAAGTGTTGTACCGTAAAAAATAGCCTTTTCGTACGAATTATTCAGAAAAATTGCTTTAATGTTTAAAATTTCTATATTTCCAAGTTCATCACAATTAATTAAAATAAATTTGTTTTCGTTATAAATTATGTTCAGGAAAGTAATTTCTTTTGTTACAAAGCAAAATTCGTCGGGTATGCTTATGTTGAACATAAATGGAGACAAATTTTTTACATCATCACAACTAATATTTATTTTGAATCTATCTTTGAATAGAGTAGCTTGCATTAATTGATGGTTATCAGCCAATGTCAAAGTTATATTCTTAAAACTTTTTGCCATTTTACATGAAGTTTTAAAGAACTTGTTTTTCTGTTCAAAAAACATGGTCCGCAAATTTTTAAGCGGTCCAAACTTTAGAATTAACTCTGGGTAATGCGATATGTAATGATGCTTAGGTCGCAGTTTTAATGAAGGAAAGCATTCTTTTCGGTATTCAAAGTAAAGATCTATAAAATATGCAAGCAAAGCCACCTGACTCTTTGATATTTCAGCTGAACATATTAATCGACACATTTCTATCATTGCAGACAGAAATTTCCATACTTTATTATTGTAATCTGTAACATGCTTCAAAAATACTAGTGGCATTAATACTAATGTATGCCATACTTCATCAGCTTTTCCTGGAATTTTTTTCATCTTGATGTCAAATTTTGGAAATGATAGAGATAGTTTAAATAGTTTTCGTAAAGAAGCAAGTGAAACATTAATGACATCAAAAGAAATTATATTTGATTTTGAGAAATATTCTAGTACCTGCATCAAATCATATGGTATAATTCCTTCAAAAAGGTCGTGCGATATACAAGGTGGAAGACCAGGATTACATATATGAAAATGTTGTAGCTGATTTAAAATAGAATCGTGTTTAACTCCGTTTGCCAGTTCATCATCAACTGCGGATGCAACATCATTTGTGTGACTTTCTACAGTTCTCAAACCTTTCGGGTTTAAATCATATTCAAGTAAACAATTTCGCGTATAATAGCACCATCGGCATAGAAATTTCGATGTACTAAAATTTTCCGTAAACCCACCTATTTGATGACAACCTAAATTATCACCAGTCATGGCATATACACTTCCATAAATATGCGTACTTGATTCAGTAAAAGAATCGTAAACGATAATACCATCATTTTCCAATGTAATGAGATCATTTATTAAAGGTTTCAGAACTTTGTCGAATCCAAAAGATTTTATAAATTTTTCTTTACATAATAAAACTAATTGAATATTATGAATTTGTGTTCGGTATTTACGATTCAGGTTTCCGACTACAAAATAAACGCCGATTAGTTTATGCTTTGCTTTAGATGATCCGAGAGGATTGCATATCTCAAAAGCATCTTGAAATAAAATTAGTTCCAAGTTGGGCGATTTACATTGAAAAAATTGGTTTTGCTTATGCACAGATCCATCATTGTAGTCCCTAAAAATATCGTGCGATGTTTTTTTCTTTTCAGTAATTAATTTGCAAAATAAAGGGTCTGCAAACAAAGATTTAATTGATTCAATTATGGGTACATAGTGAAAGAAGCAATTATTATAATAATTATCTAATCCTAAAACCACTTGTTGTGGTTTAATGTATGGAAACATTTTTCGTATATATTCTACCCGTTTATATTTAGAACTAAAGGTATTAAGATCTTTTAGTAAATTTTCAACAAACAAATTATTCTCATAATGCGAAATATTAAGATTTTGAAAACTTTCTTTTTGATTTAACATTTCCAAATCAAGTATTGAAAATAATTCATCATATAAAAACTGTAGTGCTACGTCAGACACTCTCAATTTAAATTTAAGTTTTGCAAACAAATCCTCAAACGTATTTTGTCGAACATGACAAATATTATCATTAGGTGTAACATTTTCTGAAGTAGTTTGCACTTTTTCTAAGTTTACTATAACCTGACTTTTTGTTTTATATAAACTATCACAAAATTTCAATGAGACATGAGTTTTATGATTACGAAATACATGTGATTTAAATGACGACCGATTTGTGAATTTTTGGGAACACTGAGTCAATGGACATTCAATTTTATTGTTGTCGTCTATATGCCTAGCTAAATGTAACATCACTTTTTTTACTTCGTTAGAACTGAAGTAACACTTACCAACACAACATTTATAAACACGTATTTTTTTTGCATTTAAATAATTTTTTTTAACACTGGGGTGGATCCTAAAACAATGCGATTGAAAATTACGGTATTTGTAAAATTTCTTATTGCAGTTTTGCTCTAAGCAAACGAATTGTACATTATTTGTATTTCTGTGTTTGTACAAATGCTTATTATAAATTTCAATAAAACTAAAACTACAATTACAAAAGTAACACTTAAACATTTTAAATTAAACTATAAACTAAATAAACTAAAAAACACTTTGAATTTTGTTTGATCTTATACCTTAGTCTTACAACACGTTTTTACAAATGACACAAAGAATAGAAATAAACAAAATATTACACAGGTATAAACTGTACGGTTTATTTTTACAACGAATGTTGCGTTTTTACGTTTTAATGTTTAAATTTACGTAGCTAGACGGATGCAGAACACAAACAAAATGAATAACACAACTTTGGATGTACTAGATGGACAAGTTAACGTAAAAAAACATAAGTTATCGCAATATTACACATTTGTTCGAATATTTAAACTTATGATTTTTAGATACGAATCTATGGTTTAAGATTAAACCTCGGTTAGAAAATTACACAAAAAACTATGCTAATTTATTATTATTATTACGGTAACTTTACAACTCATTTTTTCTATTTTTTAGAGTGTATATAAAAATTGTTAATAAATGTAATGATAATGCATTTTTAATCGTGTACAGCATTGAAGAATAACATCATGCTGGCATATATCGGCCATCTTGTGTGAAAATCCAATTTTAAATCATTCCAAAGGAATTCCATGCCTTCGATCATCGTGTGCAGTGTTTTCATTATTTATATTTAGCTGGATTATTATAAAATTTGCATTATAGTGATACAATATTATTCTTGATACAATTTCAACATTTTCATCGAACCAACGCCTGGTAGGCATAATATGCTGTATTGAATTGTGCTTGTTATGCGAATATAATTTCAACATTGTCATCGAAACTACGCCTAGAAAGGCATAATTTGCTATTATGAATTGTGCTTGGTAGGCAAATATAATTACAACATTTTTATCGAACCTTCGCCTGACAGAATATGCTATATTGAGTTGTGCTTGTTAGGCGAATATAACCTCAACATTGTCATCGACACTACGTCTAGATAGGCATAATATATTATATTTGAATTGTGCTTGTTAGGCCAATATAATTTCAACAGTTTTCATCGAGCCTACGCCTAGTAAGCAGAATTTATTCCATGAATTGTGCTTGTGAAATAATATTATATTTGTATAAATATATTTTTCATCGGATGCCTGTTCAGGCAAATCATAATAACAACCATCAAACAGTCCACTGATAACCTTGGAGGCCGCTCTAGTAATTATCCATAATCGCCGAAAATGTTTATCCGATTGTCCATCTGAATCAGTGAATCAGTAATCCTCCGTCAGGAACAAAAATAGTCCTATCAGGATCACAAATATTCGTGGTGGTTTTTTGGAACAATGAATACAAATCGGACTTTGTATTCTTCAGCATTCCAAAACTATTGAAGTATACTTGAGGGAACGGAGACAACTCCCACTTGAAGTAGTCCATCATTTCTTCATCACTTTTTTTTAATGCCCGTATTCTCTGAAAGAGAACGTCGGGGTCAATTTCCGGTTGTGCCCAGGTTCCAGTGCACCAGGTGTTCGAAGGACGTTTTCGATGTGAACTTTGGAATCCGTGCCAAAAAAAACACCCCTAACGATTTTCGGTTTGGTTTGGGCGATCGTGTCTGGAAAACCCTCGGATATGACGTCCGCTCCAGGTTCTGGTGCACCTGGTGTTTGGGAGATCGTTTTGGACGTGAAATTTAGATTCAACGCCCCAAAAAACGCCCACACAACGATTTTTGATGTGTATTTTGCGATCTTGTCAGGAAAACTCTTGTAGATGACGTCCATGTACAGGTTCCGGCACATCAGTTATCTGAAAGTGTTCGCCGATGTCATATTTGAATTCAGCAACCCAAAAACTCCCGGGCGGCGAGTTTCTGTCCTTCAACGCATGAATTTTAGGAGAGTCCTCGATGACTTTCATCAGTGATCCTGAGCTCAAGGTCACCTGTGGGTCAAGTTAAACATCATAATCGTGATCAGCGATCACGAGCCATTTGAGCCAATTCTGAGTCTTATTAACAAAGTTATTTAATTTTCTTAAAGCGACTTCAAAAAATGCATTTATTGAATGCATTTTTGACTGCAGCAATGCAATTTCCGGTTTGTATAAGATACAAAGTAGATACATTTTTATAAATAATTTTTGGAAGCGCATGCAAAAAACCGTATTCCGATCCGTCTTCGAACTTAGTGCAAAAAATTCTGAGATTTTTGCTGTTTTACTAACTAAGTAACTAACTTTGGCTAAGTGAAGTATCTCATAAAAGAATTTTTGGAACATTGTCCTATCGACTGGCATTTTGAGCGTGGCTAGTGTCCACTAGTTCATCAATTTCGAGCATCAGAAATCGTAAGGAAAATTCTCTGGAGCTAATATTCGCTGATCACGCAAAAGTTTGTCGGCAACTACATTATCGATTTCAGAGATATGGCGAATATTAGTTATGAGTTGACTTGTGTAACGAAGTAGCCTGGTGCTCGACGAAGCAGTTGGATAATTCCCTGATACATCAAATTTGCATTGGCTGAGACCTTCATAGTTATTTTTCGTTTCCTTAAACTCAAACCGTGATTGTCATCTACAATAGTTTTCGTAAAACAGGGATTGCCCTAAAACAGTTGTGTAATATTTTCCAGTCTGATTTCCTATATTCAGTTTATATTCGTCAATCACTATAAAAATTAACATGGAACAGTTATATAATATCATCGATTCATAATTTCACTATGTTCATGTATAGATCTTACAATCAGTATTCTGCTATAAATTGATTGTAGTCTCCAATTTCAGTGCCTGTTGGTTGTAATAAATCCTTAGTGGATACATTGGTAAATGTAATTTCCTAAATATGTTTCATGGTAGTTTTCTCTGCTTAAATTAGCGATCACTCTCTTTTTTAGTACACCTATTTTTCGAACGAGATTGTTTAGTGGACGTCCTTATTTTAGTTTATTGATTTGAGATGTAAAATCGTTTTATTTTGCTTATAAATACGCCCATTTTTCGTATAGAGGTCTCTTAGTCGATGGTGACTTTTAGTTTTGACTTCTATCCTACCAGGGATTGATTGTGATTTGTAGAAATCTGCTGCTTGCAAGTTTTTTACGGTGAAAAAGGACAAAGAAGTCAAACAAAATAGCGGCAGAAGGTATTTGCCTTGGCTCTGGAAGATTTGGAGAGCCACACCCAGGAATGGTATTGATGTTTTTTTTTTATCGAGAGGTAATGTAGAGTGGATATTGTTAATAATATATGGTATAAAACAAATGAAGTTTGTCATTTTATTCGAACTAAAATCTGTGATACACATTAAATGAAATTGTTGCGTTAGAAATCAAATAACTTTTACCTTTTTTCCTTTACATAAAGTCTCTGATATATACTAAATTATTTTTTTTTAAGTAATATTAAAATAATGCTGATATTGAATTTAAAGATAAAAAGATTTTGAAATGTTATTTTTTAAAATAACAGCATTATTAGTAATTAATTTTGGTTTGTATTTATGTTTTAATTAAGAATGGCAACATTTGGGTTAATATTGGGTCAATATACAACAGTTGTATAGTTGCGTGTATGGGCGTGTATGTCTCCCGTTATGCGTGCATGTGTGTAGGTGTGCGGGCGAATGTGTGTTTATGGATATGCAGGTGTGGGTATGTATGAGCGAGGGAATTCGGTGCATGCGCGTGTGTCTGTCAGAACCCATTGGTACCAGAAATGCTTGTATAAAATCTGAATTCCGAGACTATGTATAGTAATGCCGAAATTTAAGTAAATTGTTCTCATTGACCATGGGTGAACCTGATTGGGGTACGTGTTCACATTTTGAAATAACTTTTGGCTAATTGGTCCTTCGCGGTGATAGGAAAAATTATTTATATTACGAACAAACAGCATCACAGGCAGGTCAGAAGATATAACGTTAGTGTATTGACTGCCCTAATTTGTGTATAACCAACAATGTGCAATGTCCGTGATAATCTAGAAACCACATGAAACTCGAGGTTAAATGTTAAAATGCGCTTCATCATCGGAAGTGTGCCTCATTAGCAACATAAATTAAATCAAAATTTCGGCCACAAGTATGATGAATGGTAAAATTTTGATTAAATCAATTTAATAATGAATCAAATACGTATTTAAAAGCTAACTAAATTTGTCCACAGTTAATTGAAATGTTATGGTTACTTAAACTTAATTTAAATTATACAAACTTTTTAATCCAAAGTGATTGAGTAATGAAGACTGGTTTTATATCGTTACTATAATTCGGGGCAGCTTCTCATTTGATAAAGCATACATCATATTATCTTTGGGGTATGAGTGTAAGAATGTAGTAGTTGATGAGTGGATTGGTGTGAGTGTGTGTATGGGCATGGTTGATGGTGTACAAGTGTGTGTAAGTGTGGGTGTGTGTGCATGTGGGTGAGAGTGCGCGGGTGAATGTGGAGTGAGAGTGTGAAATAGAGTGTTGAAGTAGAGGGTTGGAAGTGGTGATCGTGGTTCTTTCATAAATGGGGGTCGCCATAGTCTAGCTAATTCACTTGCCCTTTTCTTTATCCGTTATTACCTCATGTTACGCGCACATTACCGTAATTCGTGCTGAAGTAGCAGGTGTTCTTCACTCGATAGCATAGGCTGCCGCTAGTCTGGGACAAAACAATAATCTCGCTAGGTACGCGACCTGCTATGCCACTTCGTAGTTATGCAACGAAGAAGCGCTTCACTACACTTGATATTTTTTTTATTTTTTTTTTTTATAAAATGTGTTGTGTAGTAGGAATTACAATATGTGTCACAATAACACATAAAAACCTTTTAAGACCAAGGTCCCACAACAACATACGTTCAAAGATCTTGATGGACATAAATCTTTTTTTTTGTGTTTTTTAGATTTTTGATTAAAGAAGAATTAACTAAACAAAAAATCCTATCACTGACAAAATATGACATACTGAAAGTAAATTAAAAAGTAAATAGCAAATTTTTACAAAAATTTGATGAAACAAAACAAAACTGTAGTTGCCAATAATACAGCCGGTTGCATATTCCTTGATCCTGTGACGCTCTGTCTTTCTTGAAGATTAAAGCTCACATATAGTTATATAAAGGCTCGTTTCCTCAAGGAAGCAATAGCGTCTCATCATCAAGGATTATTTCACAGCTAAGATTGGGGGTGCTACCGTTGACTGAATAAAGTTCATCCGCCACCAGCCCTAAGATGTAACCTTGGCTAGTGATATCTCACTGCTATTGCCAGTGGTAAGTGATATCTCACGTTAACTCGTATGTCAATAGCAGGGACTGAAGTTCGCGGGGTTGTCACACCCGTAGATCAAATGTAAAAAAATTTTCAAAAACATAAAAACTGATCCCTCCATGCGGATAATGGCCGGATTCTGCAACAAAGCGTAGATGAATTGCTTAAAATAGGTAAAGAGCGTTAAGGTTCGACATTCGAGGAAAAACCGGAAATCTTTGATAGCAGAATAAGCTATCAGGAGCTCATGATCATGAGTGCTGTATTTCTGTTGTGGCTCATCTGACTTATCTTTAAAAAACTTTGTTGAACAACGACATCGAGTGCTATATCGATAGCGTCGAGAATCACGGTAAGTGTGGGGGATGGTCAAGAGTTTTCGCCTCACTGAGTTGCCGTTTACAAAGGTCGAAAGTTTGAGTGTCATCTTCGTAGCATTGGCTGACCCGTTTGTTATTATTTTTTTTTCTTTATAGAAATTCGTTGAGTGTGACTTGAATATGAAGCAGAAATTGATCATACCAAGGAAGCAACGGAGTTGTTTAAACGTTTCGTAGCGTTCGTAGCAGTTTATGGCCTTAACGCATCCAAGTGTTGCCTTGATTCGCATCAATATGATGTCCAAAGAAGTCAACGATAGTTTTAGCAAAGTTGCATTTATCAACGTTTGAGGTGCTTCTCAAAGGTATCCGAAGCAATGAGAAAGTCATCTATATAGATGAAAACAAATTTAAGGTCTCGTATAAGGGAATGCATGAATCGTTTCAAATATTGCGCAATCCGAAGTCATTCGAACGAATTCAAAGAGTCCCAACGGAGTAGAGATTTCTATTTTAGCAATATCGCGTTTGTCAATAGGAATCTGATGATTTATTTATCAGGAGTAGTAACATTATTAAGAGTAAGGTCCCCACTCCTCATTCTCTAATATCATATTTTTAAAATCACAATAAATATATTTCATTAAATATATTTTTTGGAAACTTTTCTCTTTTTCCACCGGGCGTAGAACTATTTTTTTTATTAGATGGAATTACAATGATCGAATATAAAATATGTATAACACAATGCAGTGCGTAAGTAAATTTTTCTTTTTATTTGTTGAAACTGGAAGTTATCGCTACAGAGTCAACCCTGAGATATTTTTCACTATTTAGGATCAGAAAATGAAACGGTTATCGGTAGTTAATTTCAGTTAAAAATAAATTTTACGTCGTACGGTTACAAATCGGTTTAAAGCTGGACTAATTTTAATAAGATTTTAGCTGTGCTGATAATGTTTCCACCTAGCTTTCCATGTCCCTTACATTCTTCAAATCATTAATTTAGTTTCAAAATATGTTGGTGAACTTCATTAAAAAGTTAAAATATTAATATAATCGTTTGTTCTTATAATTGAACTCATAAAAATAACCAATAAATTCAACAAAACCAACAATATGAACTGTTTGTCAATAGTATCCATGTAGTTTTTAGAAAATACAGAAGATGAAATTCATAACATTTTGTGTAAAGAATCTTTTATTTATTTTATTATCTCTAAAATAGTTGAATGTCAATAAATATTTTTTTTTATTATACGTAAAACATAACAGAGGGTGTATATTTGTAGAATAAAAACAAAAAAAAATATTTTATGTTTGTTTTCCATAACATCAGAAGATATTGTTAGCTTGGGATTTGTTAGTATATAATTCTTGTTTGCTTATTCATTAATGGTGATAATATTTAGAATTTATTATTCTCGATGATTAAGAGATGGGCAATCTTTGATATTAAGAGATGGGCGATCTATCTTCGACATATGGTCTGGCTTTTTACCAGACTTAGTTTTATGGGGAAAATTTGCCAAATTCTTTCAACACTGCTTGTGTACTACTTAGTATCGAAGGAACACTTTCACTTCATTGTTTGAAATTTTTCTTCGACAGAGATACACTTTTTTTTCATGAACTCGTTGATTCATTACACGAAAACGAATTTCTAAAAAATTTGTGGTAACTAAGCGGTAGAAAGGTTAAACGAGTTTGAACCCTTTTGAACTTCTAATTCTTATAACCTATTCCGAATTCCTGTGGTTCATCGTAGGTATTTATTCTACAGTATCGATAGCTAATGACGTAATTCTTAAACTTCAAAACAGTTTTACTTTATTCATTCAAAATGAATCAATAAACTGCTAATAAAAATAAATATCCTCAAAAAATATTATTTTTAACAATTTGATTTTCAATCAAAATTACAAATTTCAATATCAAAGCATATTAACTTTTCTTACATAACTTCTAAGAAACGTGTTACTGTCAATTTCAATTTATTATTTCAAATTAGCAAACGGAAAGAATTATCCTAACGTCAAATGTCATTGATACGACATATTGGTGTTGAGTGATACACTGTTGTAGTTAGACGGCTTGACATGATAAAATTTTGTAAAAAGGAAACACAAAATATTTAATAATGAACTGAATTGATGGTTTTATTTGTCACAAAATGATAAATAAATAGAAAATATGAAAGACATATTTCCTATAAATAGTGCCAAAATTGAAAATACTTATAATATTAAAAAAAACAAACAACAGGTGACTGAAGCTAAAAGGGAAGAATCAAATCATTTATCAGCATAGCCGAAAGGTATTAACATATACATAAAATACATAAATCATAATTTAGTACGATTTTTTTTTTGCTTTTGCTTGTGATACCTTGTGATACCTTGTAAATTTAAGGATAAGCTGCTGATTGTCGTTGTTATAATTTAACCTGCCCTAAACTCTAGTTTTTGTTAAATTTTGAAGCTCTATAAATCGAAATCAGCAGTTAAATTTATGTTTTTTCTTGGTTAGGTGTGCTGGGTAGCCAACAGTACTTTAGCATGACAAACTAACCTATATTTGGGCAACATTTTTAAACAAATTAAATACTTCGAAAAAATTAATTGTTTATCAGAACTTTAATTTAATGTTCCAAACAAATAGGTCCTCAAAGCACTCACCCTCCCTCTACCCCAACCGCCTTGTTCAATATTTTCCAGAAACTAATAAGCTTATTGCTGAATCAATTCACAATGGTCAGAAGAATTATATAAATTTTCCAACTTCTCTTATTCATTTAGAGATAATTCAAGAAGGGGTCCTGACAGAGTGCTCCCCTTTTAAAAAAGCCATTATATTTTTATTAAAAAACTGAAAGGGAAATTTATCAATGGTTTAAATTCAAGGAACAAGATTGATTTTCAAAGTAACTTGATTTTATAGAAACAAAAACATGTAATTTTTGTTGTCTTTAATTTCATCACACTTAAGCTATTGATGGTCATGGTGTAATGCGTATGTATCACGCATTGATTTGGTTAGTTGTTATGTAGACTGGAGTATGATAATGTAGAGCGGTAAAGTTCCCGATTTATTCAATGTCTGTTTTCTCATAATTCACAATTTTGCTTACCATACGTAGTTCATAATAGTTTCTCATTCATCCACAATCTATAGTCATATTTTCATATAGTTTCCGTTACATAAATTTGTTAACCTTTAACAATAATATTTCCTTTACAATCCCCTATTATTGATTCACACTGCGTTTTCACCCGCATTACTTTACCATACTACTAAAATTTGAATTCTCCGGACATTAACCGTACTTGCTCAACAAAATTTTCAAACCTCAAACAGCTGTGCATATTTGTCCAATCGTCGCAATAGAAAAAATTATTATCCTACAATCAGTTTTGTATTCGATTTCTTATATGGTTATTTTTATCAGTTTATCTTTCCGTTATAGATCTACATGTTTACTGTAATACTATAGTAATCTATTATTTCGTAACCCATAAACATCATAAGATCGGTTAAACTTACGTTTGATTCATTTTTAATATTTCTTACAAATGTGTTGGAAATAACTTATTTCGTTAAATTGTCTTACAATTTTATGTATGACAAAATAACAAACAGTTTTGTTTTAACGGAAAAGGTCCTAACATTTATTAACATAACATGGATTAATATAAATTTCCTTTCAACGGAAACACTTTGTCGAATTTTTCGATACTAAAAATCCTATAAAAGAGATGGATATATGATTTGTTGTGCTCTTAGTATATAATTCTTATTGGTTATTGTTTGTTGTGCTGTGAGTGCCGTGTTTAGTTAAAATTAAAAAAACATCAACCATTATCTATCAGAAGAGATGGATCATTTTTTTGTTGATTCAGGCATTTTATTTCATTAAAATATACGTAGTGAAATTTTTAATTATTTTAAATTCAATGAAAATAGTTTCGTCTATACAATAAATGTGTTAAATTAAAAACATTATTAGTTGCATTTGTTGTTTTTCTTTTAAAACAAAAATCAAATCGTGTTATAATTTAAATATACACACTTAAGATAAAAAATGTTAAATTAAAATTAAAAAAAAAACCAAATTTTTAAACTATTTTGTGTTGTATGGAAAATAAAATTTATTCTATGTTTGTGATTTTGATTGCTACGTTGTGATTGCAATTAGAAATTGTCCTTCAAAGCTGGATTTAGTACAAAATCAATCCAAAATTTTTATCAGTAATGGCCTGATTTATTTCAACGCAACATTTAAGTGAAATTTTTGTTGATACTATCGTATGGCAACCGTATTACAACGCAACAGTTATATAAAATTTTTTTTTTGCTATTACTACTTTTTTCAACGCAATATTGGTATCAAATTTTTACTATTACCACGTATTTCAACGCAACATTTGTGTCAGAGTTTTACTATTACTACCGTATATTATTTCGACGCATCATTTGTATCAAAGTTGTACTATTAATACCGTATATTATACATACTTCAACTCAACATTTATATCAAACTTTTGCTATTGCCACCGGATATTTTACATATTTCAACTCAACATTTATATAAAATTTTTTTGTTGTTACTGCCGCTTATTTTACATAATTCAACTCAACATTTATATAAAATTTTTTTTGCTGTTAATACCGTATACTATACATACTTCAACGCAACATTGATATCAACTTTTTGCTACTACCACTTATTTCAACGCAACATTGGTATCAAATTTTTGCTATTACTACTTGTTTCAACGAAACATTTATATCAAATTTTTACTATTGCTGCCGAATATTATACATATTTCAACGCATCATTTATATCAAATTTTTGGCTATTACTACCGGATATTATACAGATTTCAACGCAACATTGATATCAAATTTTTGCTGTTACCACTTATTTCAACGCAACATTGATATCAAATTTTTGCTGTTACTACTGGATTTCAACCGTATCACAACGCAACATTTGTTTAAAATTATTGGTGCTATTGCTGCCGCATTCCGACCGTATTCCAACACATCAGTATTATTTACACAATTTTATCCATGATACTTTACCTGTTGGATTGTTCACTGCTGATGGAGGGCTAAGACCTTAAGACGTTGAAGCCTGGAGGATTAAACATGGGGTGAGCGAACTTGATTTATTTTATTTACTTTTTTTACATAGAGGTGTGAATGCGTGTAAAAGAGTGTACAAGTGATTGAATGGGGGCTTGCCTGTCGATGCGTGTGTGTATGTGTGTGTGTGTGTGTGTGTGTGTGTGTGTGTGTGTGTGTGTGTGTGTGTGTGTGTGTGTGTGTGTGTGTGTGTGTGTGTGTGTGTGTGTGTGTGTGTGTGTGTGTGTGTGTGTGTGTGTGTGTGTGTGTGTGTGTGTGTGTGTGTGTGTGTGTGTGTGTGTGTGTGTGTGTGTGTGTGTGTGTGTGTGTGTGTGTGTGTGTGTGTGTGTGTGTGTGTGTGTGTGTGTGTGTGTGTGTGTGTGTGTGTGTGTGTGTGTGTGTGTGTGTGTGTGTGTGTGTGTGTGTGTGTGTGTGTGTGTGTGTGTGTGTGTGTGTGTGTGTGTGTGTGTGTGTGTGTGTGTGTGTGTGTGTGTGTGTGTGTGTGTGTGTGTGTTTTTTTTTTTTTTTTGTTTTTCGTAGGAAGATGAAACGTTTCAAAAATCCACCTGGAACCCGACTTTCCAGGCGACCGCGGGTTCTTACCGGGTAAAAACATCTCCCTTGCTCTTGTAGTCCTGTTGTATCCCTGCGGTACCACCAATTAAGGCATTCCTTCGCAGGGCAGGGGTTGAGTGTAGTACTCTCTCGATTATTATGTGTTGTCGTGGTTTCGCTGTGTAGTGTGGAGCATGGCTGCTCTTCGTTCGTCTTGTCTCAGTCGTTTCATCATACTTGTGATGATCTCATTCGCTATGTCCCAGTTGTCTTTTGAGCTCAGCATAAATTGCATGAGGCTATGCGGAGTGATTGACTCTCCCATATGCTGCTCAATAAGTCTTCTCGAATGTGCAAACCTTCCGCATTCGATTAGCACGTGCTCAGCGTTCTCGGCCTTACCCTCACAGTAGAGACAGTATGGATCCGTTACGTGCTTATACTTGTATAAGTACTCACGGAAACATCCATGGCCTGAGATCATTTGCGTCAAATGATGGTTGACATCACCGTGTTTTCTTGATGTCCATGTTTTTATGTCAGGGATCATCACAAAGGTCCATCGTCCGTTGGTGGAAGCTTCCCATTTCGCTTGCCATTCTATATGACTGTCCATGTTGAAATCTTCACGTGTTCGTCGGTCCCTATCATTTCGTGTTGCTATACGCAGAGCCGATACCTCTTTTGCTGCAATATCAATCGGCATCCTACTCGCAATAACATTTACAGCCTCGTCAGACACCGTGCGAAAAGCACAGCAAATGCGCAACGATGTCAGTCTGTAGGCCGTTTTGATAGGTCTAACATAAGATGGCGTTTCCACCGCTGAGGCCCATATGGGTGCCGCATACATCAATATTGATGTGGTAACGCTACCGAGAAGCTGTCTGATCGGTTGTCTAGGGCCGCCAATGTTTGGCATTAGCCTTGCAAGAGCAGCCCCCACTCGTTTGGCTTTGTCACCAGCGTACATCAAGTGGTCTCTAAAGTTGAGTCTGTGGTCTAGAACGACTCCAAGATACTTCAGGTGCTGGCCAGATTTTATGATCTGTCCACCAACCTGGATATCGATACTTTCCACCACTTTTCTGCTACTCATTAGTACGGCTTCCGTTTTGTGATCGGCCAACTCTAGTCCTTTGCTGTTCAGCCATGCTCTAACGCTGGTTATGGTCTGGTTACAGTTGCTCGTAATGTCCGTAAGGTTTTTGGCTACGACAACTATGGCAATGTCGTCTGCATAGCCGATAATCGTTGTTTGTGCCGGCACACGTACTCTGAGAACACCATCGTACATGATGTTCCACAGCAGGGGTCCAAGGACCGATCCTTGGGGTACTCCTCCTGTTATATTGTACTTCTTAGGACCTGTTTCGGTATCATAGACCAGAGTTCTTCCCGTGAAGTAGCTGGCTATTATACGTAGCAGGTAGTCAGGTACATGCAGTTCGTCTAGGGCTCTCATGATTTGGTTCCAGTTGGCAGAGTTAAAGGCGTTTTTAACATCCAGAGTGACAACAGCACAGTACTGTTTATCACCTTCTAGCCATCTTTTACCACTCAAAGCTTTATGCGCTATCTCACATACTGCAGATATTGCATCAACGGTAGAGCGCTTCTTTCTAAAACCAAACTGCCGGTCAGAAAGGCCCCACTCGCCTTCAGTATGTTGCTCAAGTCGAGTACCAATAATTCTCTCAAAGATCTTTCCAGTTGTGTCCAGCATGCACAGTGGGCGGTAGGACGAGGGTTCTTCTGGTGACTTGTCACCTTTCGGTATAAGCACAAGGCGTTGGCGCTTCCATTCCTCAGGAAATATCCCTTCTTTTAGGCACGCAGTGTAGATATTTTCGAATACATTCGGCTTCTTCTTTATCGCTGTTTTTAAGACGATATTTGGGATGCCGTCTAGACCGGGCGTGCTATTAACGGATAATCTGAGCAACGCGTTTAGGACCTCTTCGGTGGTGACAGCCGAAATTGAATTTTCGTCAATTTGCAGCTCACGAGGTAGGGAGAAGTCAACGTGGTGTGGAAAAAGGCCGGACACAATTTCAGCCATTATATCTGGGCACACTGGTGCAGCTGATTGAACACCCTTGAGTTTAGTAAGCACAATTTTGTACGCACTTCCCCAGGGGTTATTCTGAACTTCATCTATAAGACACTGGAATGATCTGCTCTTACTATTAGCAATTGCTTTCCGCAATTCTTTCCGCTTTTCGCGAAAATCATTTTGGAACTGCTCATAGTGCTCATGATTTCTCCTTCGTGTACATTTCCTCCGGAGTTTGAGGCACTCTTTTCTCAGACGGGCAATGTTTTCGGTCCACCAGAAGACTGGGGACCGTCCATTACCGTTGCTTTTACGCGGCATAGATGCATCACAGGTGCTTTTAAGATATCTCGCAATAAGTTCTGCTCCTATCTTGGCACCACTCTCCGGTATTGGCATGCATTCAACCATGTAGTCCAACATCTCCGTGTCCAACTCTTTGATTTTCCACCCATTTTGCTGCGCCTTCCGCTTGACTTGGCGCCTTTCAAACCGCTGTGGGGGTTGGGTTTCAAATATAATAGCACGATGATCACTATGCGTATACAAATCAGACACCCTCCATTGTGCTCCTCTCGAGAGTGTCCCACTTGCAAAAGTGATATCGATAATTGAACTTGCTTCTCCTTTATTATATGTCTCTGTGGTACCATGGTTGAGCAGTACCAGATCAAGTCTGGCAAATGCCTCAAGTAATGCCCTACCTCTAGGGTTAGTACGTTTACTTCCCCATTCAACGGCCCAAGCGTTAAAATCACCCGCAATTACGATGGGTGATTTACCTCTGACGTCTGTTACTAGTCGGTCAAGTGTCTCTTCGAATTCGTCCAGTGGGGTGCTAGGAGGAATGTAGCAGCTGTAGAAGTGGACACCTTTGATTTTGGCATAGACAAAACTCTCATGCTGACGACTAGATCTGCGTTCAAAGGGAGAGCATTGCAGGTCCAGATAGCAGCTTTGCTCGTCCTGTCTTCAACCCAGTTCGCATCGCCAACAGGGGTTCGATATTGTTCGCAAATCAATGCCACGTCCACTTTCTGATCTCTAACGGGAATTGAATGGGGGCTTGCCTGTCGATGCGTGTGTGTATGTGTGTGTGTGTGTGTGTGTGTGTGTGTGTGTGTGTGTGTGTGTGTGTGTGTGTGTGTGTGTGTGTGTGTGTGTGTGTGTGTGTATGTGTGTGAGCTGACGATGCGTGTAGCGAGATGCATGTAGTCTGAATTGGGAAATGATTCTAATCAAAATATTTTTTTGCTCCGAGGTAACGTCTCGTTTTCCAAATACCTTTCCTTTTATTATATTACCTACATTTATGAATTTATATTTTTAAGTAAATCAAAAATCATTCTCACATAACCTGTATTACAAAACAAAAAAGACAAATTCTTGTCATGTTTTAGGTTTATTAATTCTATAATACATTGACCAACTGTAAACTACAGGTATTGAAACCAACTGGTTTGGACATCTTTATTCAACTTTCAAATCAAATGAAAAATTTTTTTCGCTGTAAATATTTTTTTTTTGGGAAATGACGTATGGTTTTATAAATTTTTTTGAAAATGATATTAATAAAGAAAAAGGGAAATAATTAGTAAAGACTTTCAATAAAGCGTGTGACGCTCTCCCGTACTAGAAGAGTTGATTCTCGGTTTACCAGCAATGGCAGTGGTGTACAAGCTGTATCAGATTAATCAGCTGGCAACAATACAACCTATGTTTGATTACTGCCATCTGTGATACTTGCTGTGGGTCAAAGAGCTTAATTGTCTTGCTTCGCAGTCTGAGTGTGTGGTTGAATGTTAGCATGTATGAAGCGTGAGTGTGTGGGCGTATGGGAATGATTGTGGGGGTTGGACGCGCTGATCGTGGTTGTTTCGCAAAAGGGGTCGCCAGAGTCTCCTTTTTTCACTTGTATTTTTTTCCATTTCTGTATCTTTTCGTAAATTGCGTGCATTTCTGGATTTGTGTTGAAGCAGCAGGTAAAAATCTATCAAATCCACGATGGCTGAGCATTAGTCGTTACGGCGTTAGATTACTCTAGGTACGCATCCTGCTATGCCATTCTCATTGGTTCGCCAATGAGAAAGCTCTTCATTACATATATCAGCTTGATGAGGTTTAATTACAATATCTCTTCTTTCTAATAATGTTTCGTCGTTATTTTCCTCTACTATAAATTGTGAAGGTCAGTTTGATTTATTTTCGTGAAGCCAAGTTGGTCCATGCCACCACAGTGTGTGATTGATCAGATCACATGCCATTATACTCCGTGACGCACAATCCGCGGAATTTTCCTCTGATGATACATGATTCCATTGGTTTCGGGATAAATCTTCCAAAATTTCTGTTGTGCGATTCGCGATAAAAGTCTTCCATCTTCGAGGAAATGAAGAGAGCCACTATAATACGATCGTAGAATCGGTCCAGGCGTATATGTGAGTATGTTTAATATTTAGAGCTTCCTTTGTTGCACTCAATAATCTTGCAAGCAGTTTTGCAGCACACAATTCCAGACGTGGGATGGAGATTTGTTTGATGGGGACAACTTTCGTCTTTGATGTGATTAAATTCACCGCTATCGTCCCATCATCCTTTATCAATCTACAAAATACGACTGCAGCATAAGCGCACTCCGAGGCATCTGCAAATCCATGTAATTCAATACAACTTTCTTCTATTTGAAGCCACCGCGGGATTTCAATAGATTCTAAATTTTTTAAGTCTTGCCTGATACTTGTAAGGGTTAATCCCAATCCAGTTTCAAAATCCAGAGTTGTTGCATAAAAATTTTTATTCTAACTATTGTTGGAGCCAGCCATCCCAGTGGATCAAAAATTTTTGATGCTTCGGATAAAACTCCACTTGATCTTCTTTCAACATTATTTTAAACCCAAATGTGTCCCTTGATGGATACCATTCCAGGCCAAGAATTTTCAAATGACTTTCCTTGGTCAATAATGAGTCCTTGATTTCTTTATATTCTTCGGGAATGGAATGTAAAATTGATGGGTCATTGGAAGCAAACTTTCTTAATTTGAAACCTGCCGTGTTTAGAATATTTCGTACTTTGTCAATCAGGATTACAGCGTCCTTGGATGTACTTGCTCCCGACATTAAGTCATCCACATAAAAATCATCCCTTATAACTTGAGATGCTTCTGGATGGCTTGATTTTGAATCTTCTGATAACTGTTGCAGAATTTTTGTGGTTAAATATGGAGAACATGCTGTTCCATAGGTTACGGTCAACAATCGATAATGTCAGATGGGCTCGTGACGCTGCTCTTGCCACACAATTCGCTGGAAATCTGTGTCCTGTCCATCTATCAATACCTGATGGTACATTTTCTCTACGTCCGCTGTAAATACAATTTTATGAATTCTTAACCTTTGCAATATATTTATTAGTGATTTTTGAATAGTCGGACTAATCATTAGATATTCATTCAAACTTTTGCCTAATGACGATTTTGCTGACCCATCAAATACAACGCGCAACTTTGTAGTTGTACTTGTATGTTTCATTACCCCATGATGCGGCAGATAGAAAGTTTTTTCTGGGGTGATTTCAACTTCATGTTCTGGAATAATTTCCATATGATTGAGAAACTCATACTCTTTCATGAATGAAATATAGGAATCCCGTAGATCAACATTTTTCTCTAATCGACTCATCATTGTTTTTAATCGCTTGATTGCTAACCATTTAGATTCGCCTAAGTCAATCTTCAAACTCTTAAACGGTAGGCGAACAACAAATCTACCATTTGAATCTCGAAACACATTTTCCTTGAAATGTATCTCACACAACTCTTCCTGTTCGGTAAATTTTTCGATTCTTGGAATCTCTTCTATCTCCCAGAACATTCACAACGACTTATCAAGATCGACATCGGATTGCTGGACAGTGTAATTTTCGACTTTTAAATTGTAAGGAACTTCCCCAGCAATGACCCAACCAAATATCGTTTTTTGAGCAATGGGATCCTCAGCTTCATTTAACACCTGTCCTGGTTGAAGAATTTTTAAAAACTGATTAGCACCGAGTAAAACATCAATTTGCCCCGGGATGTTAAACGTGGGGTCAGCCAACTGCAAACCATCTAATTTAGACCCATTTGGAATATCAAACTCCATCGTTGGAAGATGCAATGTAGCTGTGGATAGTACCAATGCCTTAGTTTTGACGAAATGAGTTGAATCAAATCTAGAACTCATGTGAATTTCTGTTAAACCTCTAGCTACAGCAGCAGAAACCGAAGAAACCACCTTTACGGCTAACTTCGTATGAACTCTGGGTAATCGGAGCCTTTGGATACATGCTTCGGAAATAAATGTTAATTCTGAACCGGAATCTATCAGAACTCTATAACGGTGGTATTGTCTCATGTTGTCTCTAATTTTGACCACTGCAGTTGGGAGCAAACCAGCTGGAATATCCACAATATAGATTGTCCTGATATGAGAGGACTGTGCAACGCCGACGATACATTACTTGAGGTTGAGGTTGCATGATTTGATTTTTCATTGGTATCGATAGAGGGAGACGAAATGGAAACACTAGAGGTGGATTTAGGTACATTCTCTTCTTCTGAATGCAACAGTGTATGGTGCCTACGCCTACAAATTTGACATCTTCGATTTACCTTACACCTGAATACCTTGTGCGTCTCACTCAAACAGTTACAACATCTATCTAGCTGCTTTATTAGATCCCTCCTTTCACTAATTTTCATTTCATGGAATTTCTCGCATTCGTAAATTTTATGGGAATTGGAGCAAGTAGGGCAGACAATATCGGAGGAAACATGCATTGATTTAATTGATTTGTTAGTACTGTTGTACTTTGGTTGAGATTTTTTTTGGCAAACCATAACATCTTCAAGCGTATCTGCGCGCGTGGTTAAAAATTTAGTTAAATCATTTATAGTTGGAAAGGCTGTACTCCCCATTTCCCTTGCCCACAATTGTTTTGTTTCATCATCAAATTTCTTGGTGGCAATAAAAATAACAGATGGATCACGTGTCTCGGCCTGATTTCCAAGAGCTTTGAGATCGCGTATTACTTCTTCTGTCGTATTTGAAAGTTTTCGGATTTGATTTGGAGTTAAGTTTCTAATTGGAGGCTCTGCAATTAATGTTTCAATGTATTCAGACACTATGTACTTTTTACGATCATATCGCTTGCACAGCATTTGAAAAGCTTCTATGTAATTTGCTTCAGTGATTGAAAAACTTTTAACTAGAGCTTCAGCTTCTCCACGAAGTACACTTTTCAAATACTGAAACTTCTGTACAGCGGATAATGATTGATTTTCGTGAACACACGAATTAAATAATCTCTTTATTTTCCCTCAAATATCGGAATTTGACAACGAGGCAGCTTAAAATCAGACCCACCCCTTTTAACTTCGTTATTGGTCTGACTACCTGCTGCTTCATTCAAAGTTCGATCATGTAGATTAGATTTTCGGAGCCATGTGTTTAATGTTGCAACCACATGATAGTATTTATTCTCAAAAAGTTCCATTTCTGACTCTACTATTTCATCTAGTTCAAATATTTTATCTTCATTTTCAATAAATTCTTTTAATAAATCGTTCGCCCGAACTAACCGATTCTTAACATCCTCAATCAACGTTTCTTCATTAATTTGGTCCGCAAAGGTAACTAACCTAGTAATTTGACCCTTTAAAATCGTGTGTCTTCTTTTCAACGCATTCATTTTCATTTACTTTTAATAAATATAATTAAAGATTTACGAAATCAATTAAATTTTATTCAAAAATGTCTATAATCACAGAAATGTATCACCCGAAATAAAGGCTTTTCAAAAAATGTATATAACCTGTAATGAAGTGCTTTCTCATCAAAGGATGAGGATGGCGTAGCAGGATGCATACCTAGATTTTTTGTAAAGCCGTAACGACTAAGGCTCAGTCACCGTGGATTTGAGATGTTATAAACCTGCTGCTTCAGCACAAATGCAGAAATGTACGCAATTTACATGAATATTCGGAAGTGGAAAAAAATGCAAATGAGAAAATGAGACTCTGGCGACCCCTTTTTACGGAAGAACCGCGGTCAGCACGTTCAACCCACACATTCACTCACACACGCTCACACACACACACACACACACACACACACACACACACACACACACACACACACACACACACACACACACACACACACACACACACACACACACACACACACACACACACACACACACACACACACACACACACACACACACACACACACACACACACACACACACACACACACACACACACACACACACACACACACACACACACACACACACACACTCATTCACACCCCTAAATCATCAGAATAAAAAGAAATGATTCAGTTACACTCACCCCATGGTTATATCCTCCCGGCCTTCAAGTCCTGATTATTTCAGCCCTCCATCAGCACAGCTGCATGCACATACGTGGATTCAGTTGAACATGCGAAGTCAATATTGCATATAATTGCGTGGATTACGCGTGAAATATGGTATCAAAAATTGTATATATAAACGTTGAATAAATTGCAAATATAGTTGAATACGTTGAGACTACGATGTAATAATTTGTATAAATAATCGTTGAATAAATTGCAAATATAGTTGGATACGTTGGAAATAAAATGTAGCAATTTGTATCAATAAATGTGGAATAACTTGCACATACGGTTGAATACGTTGAAAATACGATACAAAAATTTGTATAAATAAACGTTGAATAAATTTGTAATTAGAGTTGAATACGTTGAAAATACAAGATAACAATTTGTATGAATAAAGGATGAATAAATTTGTATATACAGTTGAATGCGTTGGAAACAAGAGGCAATAATTTGTGGATAACTAAAATTTGTTGCCAATGGTGCCAATGATGACTCAAATATTGTATCAAAATTCGTTGTCCAAGTTGAAATTGATGATAGAAATATTGTACCAAAATATGTTGTAAAACTCGATAATGATAATATACATATGATATAAAACTTCGTCGTACCAGTTGCCAATGATGATATAAGTTGGATGAAAATAGGTTGTAAAAGTTTGACAAAGTTGGTGCAAATATTTTATAAAACTTCGTGTAAAAGTTGAAAATGATGATGTAATTATTATATGAAAATGCGGGGTACCAATTGATACAAATTCGTTGTACAAAATTGATGTAAGTATGGTATAATTACGTAGTAATTGTAGTGCCGTATTAACTCAAGCAACTACGGATCAGATAACACTATAAAGTTATAGCCAGGCGATGCGATAAACAACAAACGAAATAAATTCTAGCATTAATCTTTAATAATAATCACAAACAATTATGTACAATTTTGTTGGTTCAACTTAATACAATCAACTTGCAATGTTCTGCACTGGTACAATACCAGGTTCTTAAATGTCTACACAAATAAATTAACACATAAATAAGTTACAATTCGTTTTTCTTTATGATTGGCTAGGTTACATGCAATTTGGCTAATTAAATTACTACTTAAATTTTTTCTATATTCAATTTATATTTTTCCAGAATAAATAACACGTACTAGGTCATAAATACTGATAACGGACAATCAGACGATAAAATCAATAACAGTTAAGTACAGTACCTGTGTAACATCTCTTTTTGAGGTTAATAACACCAATTTCAATTAAAAACAAATTTAGTTAACGATGAACAAATACAAAGAACAGATAATATATTTTTTTTTCATTGGTTACACACTGATTTTATTTTGGTTGATTTTTATGTTTCTTTGAACATTGATAGATTTTTTTTTTACTACATGAACATCACAAAATTTACTAAATATCACAGATTTTAAGTATAATTAAAATGGAAAGCCAACTCGCTTAGTTTCTTAAAAAAAATCAACCTCCTACACCAGACGTCAAAAATGCAAAAAAAACTGCGAAAGTAATAGAATGCGCGAGTACTGTGTGAATCGTAAATCCAACTAAGAGAGAAAGAATTGTATAGTCGTTCCTTATATAGCCAAAATTTCAATATCGAAAAACTCGAATACAGGGTTTCTGAGGCAAGGCAATTAATTTACATTATGCAAATAAAAGTTAGGACCTTGTTTTTGTTATTAACACAAAACTGTTGGTTACTTTTGTACTACTTAACATTGCAAAAAAATAATTTTGCGAAACAAATCCTTTACGACATACTAATAATAATCATCAATGAACTAAAATGAATTAAACGCAAGTTCAATCGACTCTATGACGTAGATGAATTACAAAACAACAATCTACAACAGTATTACAGCGAAACTCAGATCCATAATGGAAAGACAATTTGATAAAAACACCCATTCAGGAAATCGAATGCACAACAAACCGTAGGACACCAATTCTTCTTATTGCGACGGTTGGACAAACACGCACGGCTGTTTTGAGATTTGAAAACTTCGTTGTTCAAATATGGTTAGTGTTTCGAGACGTCAGATTTCAGCAGTATGGCGAAATAGGGCGGTTGGAAACGCAGTATGAATCAATATTAGGGGATTGCAAAATTAAATATTAATGTTTATATATATAAAAACTATGGGTTGCGGAGACTATAAGGAAATATGACTATCGATGGTGGATGGATGAGAAACTATTACGAGCTACCTATGTTAATGAAAATGTCTACTACTGAATCAGAGACTACAATACACTACGTTCAGGCGTTGTCCCAGGCTATTCATTACAAACCTCAGAAAATATTCACAGATAAATTAAATTGTCTAGACGATCACAAATTATATTAAATTTTCTATATACGATCACAAATAAATTAAATTGTCTATTTATACGATCACAAATGTAATATATTCTTTATTTTATTTAAAATTTTATTTTATTTATTCCAGATGATTAATATTATAAAGGGTTATACTTGTCGAGCGCGAAACTGTGGCTTGGCTTGCTTGGCTTGGCGAAAATCACTCAAATTGTTGAAACTATTCACAAATTTCTTCAAATTTTCTTCTGGAACTGTTGAATACAATGGAAAACCGTTTCGAAGGACCATGAATAAACTGCGGCTGAATCCGGAGTATTACCAACAATTCGTATTTAGCAAAATCTTGTACAAAATTTGATTAATAAAAAAACTTAACACTTCAACTTAAAATCTTTTAATTTATTTGACAAACAAAAAAATAACAATTTATTGTGTCCGATCTTGATGATGGTTGATGAAAAAGAGAAAGTTTTCACAATTTAATTTTCTAATTTCCTGTTTTTAATTTTTTATAAATTTATTTGTGACTACGTCATCATCAGCTGATCGGATGGATATTTTAGTTCAACAATAAGAAAAGGCTAAGTATAATTACACATAATTTTTAAATATGTTACATTTTTTATTTTAGTTTAGGTTGTCCAAACAATACACATACATTGAGAAACAGTATTTTATTTTGAGACATTATCATCATCATCTGTGGGTGGAGTGTTAGTAAGAGAAGATCAAAAGACCACTGTCTACGATCAAGGATGATCGCTTCTTTTATTAATTTCTCACCTAGGGAGATAACCTACGAGCAGTTTAATGGTAGTCATAGTATAACCTACCAAAATTTTTGAACTTTATATTTACTTCTAATTTTGAACGAAAAAATATTTGAAGCTCTTGGGGTAAACTCGTGGAAAAATTACAAAACATAAAAAAAATTGAATTTCAGGGTGGGATATAAATTCAGAGAAATAAAAAATTCAGTTTTAAAAATCCTTAGGTGATGAAAATAAAACTTGACATTGTTGATTTCAATAAAATTTCATCAACGTTTAGATAGAAAATGTTTACATCAAAATAGAAAATGTTTACATCTTGTTTAAAAAATGTATTACATTTTCGTTCGGAAAGGTTAAATGTCATTGAAAATTATTTGGAAATAATTCTTTATTTAGTTTGATTTTGGATGAAATTCGTGATCTGGACGACCGAAGGCCTACAAGTAGTATAATGTTAATTAAAAAAATAAGCGTTTATTAGAAAATTTTAATGTACTCAATTTGAGGACAAGGTGGTCCGAAAGATGTATTGAAATTCAAATTCACGGTGACTTTGAAATCAAATGGCAAGAGAAAGGCTTAGCTGATATCAACCGTTGTGTAAGTGTTGGAAAGGGAATGAACTTGTCACATCCCAGTTTATCACTTATCAAAATATCATTTCTCAAGTTTAAAAATATTAAATTAGTTTTAAAGCAAATATATAAACAAACAATAACTGTATTGAGTAATTTGGTTTACACTAATTTTAATTATTTTTACCGGGTTACAAAATACAAGAAGTAAGAAAGTTGAATGTTTTGTTTTTCGTTTTTGTTTATTTAGCAAAATGTTGCAATTAAGATGCAGCATCACCTTTTTCCTAAAAAGAAAAGAAAATTAGTATTCATATAGATTGGTTATTTAATTGTAAACAAATATTTACCGAAAGCTATCAACGTGCATCAGCCTGAATTTTTTGTTGGTAAACAAATCCAATTCAAATTGTTTTTGCTTAAGCCGAAATTTTCTGGGCTGTTGAAGAGTTTTTTTTTTGATGATCTAAAACTCAATTAAAAAGTAGGCTGTCACGGGACACCCAGCAGATGTGAAACATAAAATTTGATAGTACAATTGAAATAAATGTTTGTTATATTTTAGACAGTAAACACATACACACACACATGCAGATATATACACACATACATTTTCAAGCGCATAACCCATTGAGTGGTAAAAGATGGCAAAAAAATGTGACAATACTGCTTCTTTGGTATTTATATTAACAATACTATTCCTTTAACTGGAACCAAATCCTAAAAGCCCCAGAAGAACTGCACGTACCTGACTACCTGTTACGTATAATAGCTAGTAACTTAAAGGGAAGAAATGTGATCTATGGTACCGAAGCAGGTTCGAAAAAGTAAAATATACCAGAAGGGTGCTCCAGGAATCGATCCTTAGACCACTGTTATCGAATATCAAGTACGATCAGAGTAAGTGTGCTCAAACAAACAACGATTATCCGCTATGCAGATAACATCGCCATGGTTGTTGTAATCAAGAACCTCACGAATATTATTGTAAACTGTATCCATACCATAATTAGCGTTAGCTAGAGCATGAACAATACAGGACTAGACTCAAGAGTTAGCCAATCAGGAAACGGAAGCCATACTATTAAGTAGATGAAAAATTGTTTACACACACGAATAAGTTCCATTACCGAATTATCGAAATTTGTATTTTTTGTATTACACCAACACAGAATCACGAATAAAATCATTAAAATTCAAAATAATTTTCATTCTTATAAAATTTACTATTTTTTAGAGAAAATATGACATACATGGGAGGACATGAGGAAATTCTCATACCTATAACCCAATATTATACGAAGTGAAACACGCCATCAACAAACTAAATGAGGAAATCAGAAATCGTCGATGCAATTATCTGCTGAATAGACAAGACCTCTCATTGCTCCGATGCATAAGAAAAATGACCGTCTTAAGCGTGTGAATTATCGTGAAAATGCACGGCCGAAGACTGCATATTAAATATGCAAATGGTTTTGAACGTTGTACTTACCCTACTCATCGTGTTCTCTGAATCATCAATGACTATCTATTAGTGTGGTTTTCGTCACAACCGATCAGCCAAATTTCAGTGGCTTAGTTGAAGGAAAATTCTGGAAAATGTTGGGAGTACAACATCATTACCAAGATTACGTTGATTTCAAGCAAAGATAAGACAGGATTATCTACCACAGACTTGGTATGCGCTAACATGCTTTTGTATTCTAGAGAAACTGTTTTTCTGTATAAACTCACAACAATTGGGCACAAATTATAAAAT
Organism: Diogma glabrata; assembly: GCA_963693315.1. NCBI lineage: Eukaryota > Metazoa > Arthropoda > Insecta > Diptera > Cylindrotomidae > Diogma > Diogma glabrata. The sequence continues at coordinate 403,756,204 of OY856187.1, forward strand.
TGTAATTGAATGGTTAGCTTCTGACCCTTTTGAGATAACATCTGGTGTTTGACAAGGTGATGCGAACTAGCTTTAAAAGTATAATAAAGTGTTAAAATATGTTAAAATATAATAATGTAATAATGTGTTAAAATATAATAAAGTGTTGGTTGCGACTAGCCTAGCCTAGCCAAAAGTTGACAGTTTGTATTGTAATAAACTTCGTCCAGAATGGGTTAATTTAATTTACTCATACATAACCAATGCATTCTGCATAAATGTTTTCCACATTCAAACTATTGCAAAGATGGATTAAAGAATGAGTTCACTAATACATTTTGCAATTTAGCCCTCTTGGGGGGTCCCGGTTGAGGTTCATCCGTTTCTGGATCGACGTATTGGGATGGAATATCCCCATCAGGGGATGGTGATAAATCGTCGACGTCTTGTGCCCACAAGTCATCCTCCATTTCGACATCGGAGAGATCGTCGCCTTATGGGATACCTACTACTGCAACATCAGGTATATTGTGACAAGAGGCCCCACTGCAGTGGCTGCAGACTGATGAGCATTTTAATCCTGCCTTCCTGCAGCTGCACGCCTTCCTACAACCCTTCGTGCAGCCGCAAGAAATAATCCGCAAGAGGGGTTGTGGGCTGGTCATCATTTTGGGGTTGAGGTCTTGTGGCGTTGATATCCACCCCCAGGAGAGAGGCTTCAGTGTGACTCCCAACCACGCCTGCACCTGTTAGAAGATTGTACTGTATTACTATTACAATATGTATTACTGATGCAGGGACAAATTTGTACCTGATGGTATGTCCGCAAGGAGTGAAATCGAGCAGAGCCTCGTGTAGGAGGTAATCTGGCTAGATTGAAGCTGATTTTTGTCGCAGCCCTGGTAAATAGTTGGTACCGCATCTCGTCAAGGTTATAGGTGTTGGGGTTGCCTCCATATAGAGCAATTATGACTCGTTCTCCTGCTGCTGCAATCTCGTCAGGTGTAGAGTTGGTGTCGAGAAAAAATCACAACTTGCTTTTCAGCGTCCGGATTTTTTCGAATATGGACATCATTTGCTTCTTCCCTAAGCCAAAGAAGCGGGATGTCGAGTCACAACCTCTAAAGGCCACTAAATATAGACAACAACCACTAAATACGATCAGGTACAGTTACATAATTTTCTTTTCTCATCGGCCACCACACACATATATTAATTAATACAATTATTAGGACAGGGATGTAGAAAACTCTACAAAGGTATATTGAAAACAATTGCAAAGTTCGAAAAAATTGATAAACTTTGAAAGGCTTAATCTCAGAAGCTATTGAGTCTACAGAGACAGTTCTAGTATCGTATTGTTGCAAATTTAGTCTACTTTGAAAACGTCCCCAGAAAGTTTAAAGAAAAAACTAGTCCTTTAGGGTTATAATCGACAAAACTTGAAAAAATAACGATTTTTTCGATCTTTGACGAAGCTGCGTTCGGCGATCGAGGTCACAAACTTGGAATATTTATTAGTCCAACATCATAAAAAAGTCTGCAAAAAATCAGAACTACCAGATTTGTTGCATATTACCACATACTCACAGGCAACAAAGTTACTGGACTATTTCGTGTGCTAATTAAATATTTCATATCAGAGAATCGACTTTTTTTCATTCAACGTGTTACTTCAACGTATTACTAAACTGACTATCTGATATTTTGTACGCTTATTTTTTGATTTTGAATATTACTCAATTTCCTAACAAATAAACTTATTAGCTTTTGTGGTACTTATCTTTTTTACTTCATTATTCGTAGCTTAGCTTAACCATCATCGTTCACACTTCTCATTTTCTTTTTTAACATCCCATCATAAAAATACAGGGCTTCGATAGTATATTCAGGGTCAAAATTCATTTAGAACGACAGAATTGCGCAAAAAATTGCGAAGTTCGAAAAAATGATAAACTTTGAAAGGCTTAATCTCGGAAACTATTGGGTCTACAGAGACAGCTCTAGTATCATATTGTGGCAAATTTAGTCTACTCTTAAAACATCCCCAGAAAGTTTAAAGAAAAAACTAGTCTTTTTTCCGCGGTTTTTTCGATTTTTGACGAAGTTGCGTTCGGCGCTCGAGGACACAAACTTGGATTATTCATTAGGCCAACATCATAAATAAGCCTGCAAAAAATCAGAACTACCGGATTTGACGCATACTGTGATGTATAAAGTTATTGGACTAAAAGGTTTTCTAAACATTATTAAGTCTCCCATATAAAATGTTTGTTATCGTATAAATCCTTCAATATAAAATAAATGTTTTAGTTGTATTTAGTAATTGTGTAATAAAATTTATTCACATCTCGACCGAATGATGAAATAAGAAAAATATTCACCTGGAATCAGAATAGAACAAATTAGTCTTGAGGTGAAACAATAAAGCAGTAATAAATATACATGATCAACCAATTCGGAGTCAACAGACATTCAAGTACCCAGCTGCCGACTACTCTACTGTGCTCTACACAGTTCTGCTCCACTTTAAGCTCCACAAGAACAGCTGTATGTATAATATTTATAGAATAATATTCATAATAAGCTCCTCAGTGATTTTTTGAACAAGCATTCCTTGTAAGTATATATAATAATACGAAAATTAACGTAGCTTAAGCATAGAATATACCCTATAAAGCATAAAAAACCTAGATTTCTATCTGTGTGTTTCATTAACATTTCATACATGCCTAAATCAAATATGTTTGTGATACTTATAAAAAAAATTTATCAGTAACGACTGATTAGTCAATTCAAATACGGAGTATTGCTTGATTCAATCACAAGCGTATTCGATATCACTATTTTTAGTCTAGTTTTAATTTACCGCGTTTGTAGTCAGTTGAAAATGAAATCAGCATTCTTGCTCGAAAATGAAATCATAGTTGACTCAACTACAAACATGGTTAAATCAAATATGTTTGTGATACTTCTAAAAAAAATATATCAACAACGACTAAATCGTTAATTTAAAAACGGAGCGTTGGTTGATTCAATCACAAACGTATTTAATTCCACAATTTTCATTTAATGTTCGATTAACAATGCAACATGTTTGAACCAACCAAAATTTTTTCTTTCATAGAAGTATTTTATTTCTGTAGTATTTTTTTATTTCTGAAGTATTTTATTTACGTAGGGGGGGGGAACGGTCTGGAATGTGCACATTTTTTAGAATAACTCCGAAACTGTGTACCACAAAATTCTAAAAAAAATTGCCAACCTTCTGAAATTTAAAGCTCTTTCAAATGACACCCCACTCGCTTGGGTCAAAAAAGTTTTTTTTCACCCTTCCCCACCCCAATCCCTTAAAAACACAAAAATATAATTATTTAAGAGTTCGCTATATTTTCCGTTCAGAGTTTATCAAACTTCCTGTCTCTGTGAATTTTTTAATTTTTTCTGTTAATTAGGCTCGAAATACAAGGGAGGGGACCAACTTTTTGTGTCACTTTATTGATAATAATTCAAAAACTATGCATTGAAAAAATTCTAAAAAAAAGGCAATATTTCTAAAATCAAGTGCTCTTTCAAATGACACCCCACATGACCTGGTTTTAAATGATGTTTTTACCCATTTAATATTCCCACCCCTTTAATAAATATAGTTATGAGTTGTTGTTTGTTTGCGTATGGATATTTATTATTTAAACATATATTTAAGTTAAATTACAAAACGTCACTGTACAATCTTTCAATAATAGCTAACCCGCTTTTCACTGGTGGGGGCTGGACAGTTAGCTTTACTGAAAGATTTGTATGATGAAGAAAAATAACGTTAAAGTTTTAATGTTAAAATAATTCATATTTATTTATGGTAATTCATTTTCTTTAAATAAGCAATTTTCGCTGCGTTAACAATTATATAAAGTTATTATAAAGAAAATTAATTAAATATAATAATGCAATTTTGCATTTTTATGCATTATTGATTTGAGCAGGGTTGGTTCAAAACAATCCCCTACCTCAAGTTATAGCATAATTGGTAAGCGGGTTTAGCCACAGCACCAGCTTTGGTTTCAAATGTCAAATTTTTGGTTTTCAATTTATGGCCTGTTTAAGGTAGCAAACCTGGTATTTTGACTTATTTCGCTTAAATTGACATCTAGAGATTACCGCCAGCATATTTTTTCAATTTTTTTTTTGACGAAAATTTTGCAAAAAAAGCATGGGTTAACCCCTTACCTGTTTTTTTCGCAAAAAAAAAAGTTGTCGCAAATCTTGGGGAATGGCATATAAACTGAAAGGTGGGTCCAAAACAATCCCCTACCTCAAGTTATAGCATAATTGGTAAGCGGGTTTAGCCACAGCACCAGCTTTGGTTTCAAATGTCAAATTTTTGGTTTTCAATTTATGGCCTGTTTAAGGTAGCAAACCTGGTATTTTGACTTATTTCGCTTAAATTGACATCTAGAGATTACCGCCAGCATATTTTTTCAATTTTTTTTTTGACAAAAATTTTGCAAAAAATGCATGGGTTAACCCCTTACCTGTTTTTTTAGCAAAAAAAAAGTTGTCGCAAATCTTGGGGAATGGCATATAAACTGAAAGGTGGGTCCAAAACAATCCCCTACCTCAAGTTATAGCATAATTGGTAAGCGGGTTTAGCCACAGCACCAGCTTTGGTTTCAAATGTCAAATTTTTGGTTTTCAATTTATGGCCTGTTTAAGGTAGCAAACCTGGTATTTTGACTTATTTCGCTTAAATTGACATCTAGAGATTACCGCCAGCATATTTTTTCAATTTTTTTTTTGACGAAAATTTTGCAAAAAAAGCATGGGTTAACCCCTTACCTGTTTTTTTCGCAAAAAAAAAAGTTGTCGCAAATCTTGGGGAATGGCATATAAACTGAAAGGTGGGTCCAAAACAATCCCCTACCTCAAGTTATAGCATAATTGGTAAGCGGGTTTAGCCACAGCACCAGCTTTGGTTTCAAATGTCAAATTTTTGGTTTTCAATTTATGGCCTGTTTAAGGTAGCAAACCTGGTATTTTGACTTATTTCGCTTAAATTGACATCTAGAGATTACCGCCAGCATATTTTTTCAATTTTTTTTTTGACAAAAATTTTGCAAAAAATGCATGGGTTAACCCCTTACCTGTTTTTTTAGCAAAAAAAAAGTTGTCGCAAATCTTGGGGAATGGCATATAAACTGAAAGGTGGGTCCAAAACAATCCCCTACCTCAAGTTATAGCATAATTGGTAAGCGGGTTTAGCCACAGCACCAGCTTTGGTTTCAAATGTCAAATTTTTGGTTTTCAATTTATGGCCTGTTTAAGGTAGCAAACCGTATTTTGACTTATTTCGCTAAATTGACATCTAGAGATTACCGCCAGCATATTTTTTCAATTTTTTTTTTGACAAAAATTTTGCAAAAAAATCATGGGTTAACCCCTTACCTGTTTTTTTAGCAAAAAAAAAAGTTGTCGCAAATCTTGGGGAATGGCATATAAACTGAAAGGTGGGTCCAAAACAATCCCCTACCTCAAGTTATAGCATAATTGGTAAGCGGGTTTAGCCACAGCACCAGCTTTGGTTTCAAATGTCAAATTTTTGGTTTTCAATTTATGGCCTGTTTAAGGTAGCAAACCTGGTATTTTGACTTATTTCGCTTAAATTGACATCTAGAGATTACCGCCAGCATATTTTTTCAATTTTTTTTTTGACAAAAATTTTGCAAAAAAATCATGGGTTAACCCCTTACCTGTTTTTTTAGCAAAAAAAAAAGTTGTCGCAAATCTTGGGGAATGGCATATAAACTGAATGGTGGGTCCAAAACAATCCCCTACCTCAAGTTATAGCATAATTGGTAAGCGGGTTTAGCCACAGCACCAGCTTTGGTTTCAAATGTCAAATTTTTGGTTTTCAATTTATGGCCTGTTTAAGGTAGCAAACCTGGTATTTTGACTTATTTCGCTTAAATTGACATCTAGAGATTACCGCCAGCATATTTTTTCAATTTTTTTTTTGACAAAAATTTTGCAAAAAAATCATGGGTTAACCCCTTACCTGTTTTTTTAGCAAAAAAAAAAGTTGTCGCAAATCTTGGGGAATGGCATATAAACTGAAAGGTGGGTCCAAAACAATCCCCTACCTCAAATTATAGCATAATTGGTAAGCGGGTTTAGCCACAGCCTCAGCTTTGGTTTCAAATGTAAAATTTTTGGTTTTCAATTTATGGCCTGTTTAAGGTAGCAAACCTGGTATTTTGACTTATTTCGCTTAAATTGACATCTAGAGATTACCGCCAGCATATTTTTTCAATTTTTTTTTTGACAAAAATTTTGCAAAAAAATCATGGGTTAACCCCTTACCTGTTTTTTTAGCAAAAAAAAAAGTTGTCGCAAATCTTGGGGAATGGCATATAAACTGAAAGGTGGGTCCAAAACAATCCCCTACCTCAAGTTATAGCATAATTGGTAAGCGGGTTTAGCCACAGCCTCAGCTTTGGTTTCAAATGTCAAATTTTTGGTTTTCAATTTATGGCCTGTTTAAGGTAGCAAACCTGGTATTTTGACTTATTTCGCTTAAATTGACATCTAGAGATTACCGCCAGCATATTTTTTCAATTTTTTTTTTGACAAAAATTTTGCAAAAAAATCATGGGTTAACCCCTTACCTGTTTTTTTAGCAAAAAAAAAAGTTGTCGCAAATCTTGGGGAATGGCATATAAACTGAAAGGTGGGTCCAAAACAATCCCCTACCTCAAGTTATAGCATAATTGGTAAGCGGGTTTAGCCACAGCACCAGCTTTGGTTTCAAATGTCAAATTTTTGGTTTTCAATTTATGGCCTGTTTAAGGTAGCAAACCTGGTATTTTGACTTATTTCGCTTAAATTGACATCTAGAGATTACCGCCAGCATATTTTTTCAATTTTTTTTTTGACAAAAATTTTGCAAAAAAAGCATGGGTTAACCCCTTACCTGTTTTTTTAGCAAAAAAAAAAGTTGTCGCAAATCTTGGGGAATGGCATATAAACTGAATGGTGGGTCCAAAACAATCCCCTACCTCAAGTTATAGCATAATTGGTAAGCGGGTTTAGCCAAAGCACCAGCTTTGGTTTCAAATGTCAAATTTTTGGTTTTCAATTTATGGCCTGTTTAAGGTAGCAAACCTGGTATTTTGACTTATTTCGCTTAAATTGACATCTAGAGATTACCGCCAGCATATTTTTTCAATTTTTTTTTTGACAAAAATTTTGCAAAAAAATCATGGGTTAACCCCTTACCTGTTTTTTTAGCAAAAAAAAAAGTTGTCGCAAATCTTGGGGAATGGCATATAAACTGAATGGTGGGTCCAAAACAATCCCCTACCTCAAGTTATAGCATAATTGGTAAGCGGGTTTAGCCACAGCACCAGCTTTGGTTTCAAATGTCAAATTTTTGGTTTTCAATTTATGGCCTGTTTAAGGTAGCAAACCTGGTATTTTGACTTATTTCGCTTAAATTGACATCTAGAGATTACCGCCAGCATATTTTTTCAATTTTTTTTTTGACAAAAATTTTGCAAAAAAAGCATGGGTTAACCCCTTACCTGTTTTTTTAGCAAAAAAAAAAGTTGTCGCAAATCTTGGGGAATGGCATATAAACTGAATGGTGGGTCCAAAACAATCCCCTACCTCAAGTTATAGCATAATTGGTAAGCGGGTTTAGCCAAAGCACCAGCTTTGGTTTCAAATGTCAAATTTTTGGTTTTCAATTTATGGCCTGTTTAAGGTAGCAAACCTGGTATTTTGACTTATTTCGCTTAAATTGACATCTAGAGATTACCGCCAGCATATTTTTTCAATTTTTTTTTTGACAAAAATTTTGCAAAAAAATCATGGGTTAACCCCTTACCTGTTTTTTTAGCAAAAAAAAAAGTTGTCGCAAATCTTGGGGAATGGCATATAAACTGAAAGGTGGGTCCAAAACAATCCCCTACCTCAAATTATAGCATAATTGGTAAGCGGGTTTAGCCACAGCCTCAGCTTTGGTTTCAAATGTAAAATTTTTGGTTTTCAATTTATGGCCTGTTTAAGGTAGCAAACCTGGTATTTTGACTTATTTCGCTTAAATTGACATCTAGAGATTACCGCCAGCATATTTTTTCAATTTTTTTTTTGACAAAAATTTTGCAAAAAAATCATGGGTTAACCCCTTACCTGTTTTTTTAGCAAAAAAAAAAGTTGGCGCAAATCTTGGGGAATGGCATATAAACTGAAAGGTGGGTCCAAAACAATCCCCTACCTCAAGTTATAGCATAATTGGTAAGCGGGTTTAGCCACAGCCTCAGCTTTGGTTTCAAATGTCAAATTTTTGGTTTTCAATTTATGGCCTGTTTAAGGTAGCAAACCTGGTATTTTGACTTATTTCGCTTAAATTGACATCTAGAGATTACCGCCAGCATATTTTTTCAATTTTTTTCTTGACAAAAATTTTGCAAAAAAATCATGGGTTAACCCCTTACCTGTTTTTTTAGCAAAAAAAAAAGTTGTCGCAAATCTTGGGGAATGGCATATAAACTGAAAGGTGGGTCCAAAACAATCCCCTACCTCAAGTTATAGCATAATTGGTAAGCGGGTTTAGCCACAGCACCAGCTTTGGTTTCAAATGTCAAATTTTTGGTTTTCAATTTATGGCCTGTTTAAGGTAGCAAACCTGGTATTTTGACTTATTTCGCTTAAATTGACATCTAGAGATTACCGCCAGCATATTTTTTCAATTTTTTTTTTGACAAAAATTTTGCAAAAAAAGCATGGGTTAACCCCTTACCTGTTTTTTTAGCAAAAAAAAAAGTTGTCGCAAATCTTGGGGAATGGCATATAAACTGAATGGTGGGTCCAAAACAATCCCCTACCTCAAGTTATAGCATAATTGGTAAGCGGGTTTAGCCAAAGCACCAGCTTTGGTTTCAAATGTCAAATTTTTGGTTTTCAATTTATGGCCTGTTTAAGGTAGCAAACCTGGTATTTTGACTTATTTCGCTTAAATTGACATCTAGAGATTACCGCCAGCATATTTTTTCAATTTTTTTTTTGACAAAAATTTTGCAAAAAAATCATGGGTTAACCCCTTACCTGTTTTTTTAGCAAAAAAAAAAGTTGTCGCAAATCTTGGGGAATGGCATATAAACTGAATGGTGGGTCCAAAACAATCCCCTACCTCAAGTTATAGCATAATTGGTAAGCGGGTTTAGCCACAGCACCAGCTTTGGTTTCAAATGTCAAATTTTTGGTTTTCAATTTATGGCCTGTTTAAGGTAGCAAACCTGGTATTTTGACTTATTTCGCTTAAATTGACATCTAGAGATTACCGCCAGCATATTTTTTCAATTTTTTTTTTGACAAAAATTTTGCAAAAAAATCATGGGTTAACCCCTTACCTGTTTTTTTAGCAAAAAAAAAAGTTGTCGCAAATCTTGGGGAATGGCATATAAACTGAAAGGTGGGTCCAAAACAATCCCCTACCTCAAGTTATAGCATAATTGGTAAGCGGGTTTAGCCACAGCACCAGCTTTGGTTTCAAATGTCAAATTTTTGGTTTTCAATTTATGGCCTGTTTAAGGTAGCAAACCTGGTATTTTGACTTATTTCGCTTAAATTGACATCTAGAGATTACCGCCAGCATATTTTTTCAATTTTTTTTTTGACAAAAATTTTGCAAAAAAATCATGGGTTAACCCCTTACCTGTTTTTTTAGCAAAAAAAAAAGTTGTCGCAAATCTTGGGGAATGGCATATAAACTGAATGGTGGGTCCAAAACAATCCCCTACCTCAAGTTATAGCATAATTGGTAAGCGGGTTTAGCCAAAGCACCAGCTTTGGTTTCAAATGTCAAATTTTTGGTTTTCAATTTATGGCCTGTTTAAGGTAGCAAACCTGGTATTTTGACTTATTTCGCTTAAATTGACATCTAGAGATTACCGCCAGCATATTTTTTCAATTTTTTTTTTGACAAAAATTTTGCAAAAAAATCATGGGTTTTTACAGCAAAAAAAAAAGTTGTCGCAAATCTTGGGGAATGGCATATAAACTGAAAGGTGGGTCCAAAACAATCCCCTACCTCAAGTTATAGCATAATTGGTAAGCGGGTTTAGCCACAGCCTCAGCTTTGGTTTCAAATGTAAAATTTTTGGTTTTCAATTTATGGCCTGTTTAAGGTAGCAAACCTGGTATTTTGACTTACTTCGCTTAAATTGACATCTAGAGATTACCGCCAGCATATTTTTTCAATTTTTTTTTTGACAAAAATTTTGCAAAAAAATCATGGGTTAACCCCTTACCTGTTTTTTTAGCAAAAAAAAAAGTTGTCGCAAATCTTGGGGAATGGCATATAAACTGAAAGGTGGGTCCAAAACAATCCCCTACCTCAAGTTATAGCATAATTGGTAAGCGGGTTTAGCCACAGCCTCAGCTTTGGTTTCAAATGTAAAATTTTTGGTTTTCAATTTATGGCCTGTTTAAGGTAGCAAACCTGGTATTTTGACTTATTTCGCTTAAATTGACATCTAGAGATTACCGCCAGCATATTTTTTCAATTTTTTTTTTGACAAAAATTTTGCAAAAAAATCATGGGTTAACCCCTTACCTGTTTTTTTAGCAAAAAAAAAAGTTGTCGCAAATCTTGGGGAATGGCATATAAACTGAAAGGTGGGTCCAAAACAATCCCCTACCTCAAGTTATAGCATAATTGGTAAGCGGGTTTAGCCACAGCACCAGCTTTGGTTTCAAATGTCAAATTTTTGGTTTTCAATTTATGGCCTGTTTAAGGTAGCAAACCTGGTATTTTGACTTATTTCGCTTAAATTGACATCTAGAGATTACCGCCAGCATATTTTTTCAATTTTTTTTTTGACAAAAATTTTGCAAAAAAATCATGGGTTAACCCCTTACCTGTTTTTTTAGCAAAAAAAAAGTTGTCGCAAATCTTGGGGAATGGCATATAAACTGAAAGGTGGGTCCAAAACAATCCCCTACCTCAAGTTATAGCATAATTGGTAAGCGGGTTTAGCCACAGCACCAGCTTTGGTTTCAAATGTCAAATTTTTGGTTTTCAATTTATGGCCTGTTTAAGGTAGCAAACCTGGTATTTTGACTTATTTCGCTTAAATTGACATCTAGAGATTACCGCCAGCATATTTTTTCAATTTTTTTTTTGACAAAAATTTTGCAAAAAAAGCATGGGTTAACCCCTTACCTGTTTTTTTAGCAAAAAAAAAAGTTGTCGCAAATCTTGGGGAATGGCATATAAACTGAATGGTGGGTCCAAAACAATCCCCTACCTCAAGTTATAGCATAATTGGTAAGCGGGTTTAGCCAAAGCACCAGCTTTGGTTTCAAATGTCAAATTTTTGGTTTTCAATTTATGGCCTGTTTAAGGTAGCAAACCTGGTATTTTGACTTATTTCGCTTAAATTGACATCTAGAGATTACCGCCAGCATATTTTTTCAATTTTTTTTTTGACAAAAATTTTGCAAAAAAATCATGGGTTTTTACAGCAAAAAAAAAAGTTGTCGCAAATCTTGGGGAATGGCATATAAACTGAAAGGTGGGTCCAAAACAATCCCCTACCTCAAGTTATAGCATAATTGGTAAGCGGGTTTAGCCAAAGCACCAGCTTTGGTTTCAAATGTCAAATTTTTGGTTTTCAATTTATGGCCTGTTTAAGGTAGCAAACCTGGTATTTTGACTAATTTCGCTTAAATTGACATCTAGAGATTACCGCCAGCATATTTTTTCAATTTTTTTTTGACAAAAATTTTGCAAAAAAATCATGGGTTAACCCCTTACCTGTTTTTTTAGCAAAAAAAAAGTTGTCGCAAATCTTGGGGAATGGCATATAAACTGAATGGTGGGTCCAAAACAATCCCCTACCTCAAGTTATAGCATAATTGGTAAGCGATTTTAGCCACAGCACCAGCTTTGGTTTCAAATGTCAAATTTTTGGTTTTCAATTTATGGCCTGTTTAAGGTAGCAAACCTGGTATTTTGACTTATTTCGCTTAAATTGACATCTAGAGATTACCGCCAGCATATTTTTTCAATTTTTTTTTTGACAAAAATTTTGCAAAAAAAGCATGGGTTAACCACCTTACCTGTTTTTTTAGCAAAAAAAAAAGTTGTCGCAAATCTTGGGGAATGGCATATAAACTGAATGGTGGGTCCAAAACAATCCCCTACCTCAAGTTATAGCATAATTGGTAAGCGGGTTTAGCCACAGCACCAGCTTTGGTTTCAAATGTCAAATTTTTGGTTTTCAATTTATGGCCTGTTTAAGGTAGCAAACCTGGTATTTTGACTTATTTCGCTTAAATTGACATCTAGAGATTACCGCCAGCATATTTTTTCAATTTTTTTTTTGACAAAAATTTTGCAAAAAAAGCATGGGTTAACTAACCCCTTACCTGTTTTTTTAGCAAAAAAAAAAGTTGTCGCAAATCTTGGGGAATGGCATATAAACTGAAAGGTCGGTCCAAAACAATCCCCTACCTCAAGTTATAGCATAATTGGTAAGCGGGTTTAGCCACAGCACCAGCTTTGGTTTCAAATGTCAAATTTTTGGTTTTCAATTTATGGCCTGTTTAAGGTAGCAAACCTGGTATTTTGACTTATTTCGCTTAAATTGACATCTAGAGATTACCGCCAGCATATTTTTTCAATTTTTTTTTTGACAAAAATTTGGCAAAAAAAGCATGGGTTAACCCCTTACCTGTTTTTTTAGCAAAAAAAAAAGTTGTCGCAAATCTTGGGGAATGGCATATAAACTGAAAGGTGGGTCCAAAACAATCCCCTACCTCAAGTTATAGCATAATTGGTAAGCGGGTTTAGCCACAGCACCAGCTTTGGTTTCAAATGTCAAATTTTTGGTTTTCAATTTATGGCCTGTTTAAGGTAGCAAACCTGGTATTTTGACTTATTTCGCTTAAATTGACATCTAGAGATTACCGCCAGCATATTTTTTCAATTTTTTTTTTGACAAAAATTTTGCAAAAAAATCATGGGTTAACCCCTTACCTGTTTTTTTAGCAAAAAAAAAAGTTGTCGCAAATCTTGGGGAATGGCATATAAACTGAAAGGTGGGTCCAAAACAATCCCCTACCTCAAGTTATAGCATAATTGGTAAGCGGGTTTAGCCACAGCACCAGCTTTGGTTTCAAATGTCAAATTTTTGGTTTTCAATTTATGGCCTGTTTAAGGTAGCAAACCTGGTATTTTGACTTATTTCGCTTAAATTGACATCTAGAGATTACCGCCAGCATATTTTTTCAATTTTTTTTTTGACAAAAATTTTGCAAAAAAAGCATGGGTTAACCCCTTACCTGTTTTTTTAGCAAAAAAAAAAGTTGTCGCAAATCTTGGGGAATGGCATATAAACTGAAAGGTGGGTCCAAAACAATCCCCTACCTCAAGTTATAGCATAATTGGTAAGCGGGTTAAGCTGTAATGAAAAGTTTCATTTCTCATAATGTTTTGTCATTTAATTAATGCGTCGGCCGAAATAATTAAAACCCAAAACCCAGCTGATCGTTTTATTTTATATTTGTTAAAATACGGTATTCCAACTTGAGGTCTTGTTTCTTTTATTGCCTTAATCCATTTTTGATTAGGATATGAAAATTTGATAAATTTAAAATTAGTCGAGGACTGTATTTCAATGAAAAATAATAAAATTTAAAATTTAAAACTTAAAACTTACAGTGCCAAAAGTTTATAGAAATTTCATTGATTGTTGTGTAGCAATAATAATTTTGCTTGCAAAATTTATTGCTTGTGTTTTGAATTGCAAAACTAAGATTTTGCTTGTTATAAAATAGTTATTCGTGTAGTTTGTGTATTATCAATATCAATTGATTGCAATCGTGATATTGGGTCATAAAATAGTTGTCCATACAGTTAGTGGCTCAACGATTAAAAGCTAAAAATAATTGTTAACGAAAGCTTTGGTTTCAAGGTTCACCGTTTATTAAGAAAATATTCAACAGAATACTGATATCTTTCTGTTAGTTTATTGCAAGAGAATAGTAATAACCTAAAGAAGACATTTGCAAGAAAAGGATATAATAATTTAGGATAGGATAAATAATTTTAGAAAAGGATATATAATTTTCAAAAATAATAACGGCATCTAAAAAGAAGGTTTAAGAGGTTAAAAATCAAGATAGAAGAATTAATACTGCATCATAAGCCATTGAATTGTTAATTTTAAAAAAAAATATATTTATCTGTTTGTGTTGTTGTAATATAAATCCAAGTTAATAAAATAAACAGTATAAATAGCTAATAAGTTTAAAACAAACAAAAAAAATAGATTTAAAATAATTATTTTGCTTTAATAGTTTTAAGTGCCTATGTATGGTGGCGGGTAAGTTTAATATTATTACTATTCTGATTTCATTATTATTAAATTAAAAATTTATTACTTATTTCATTACTATTACGATACATTAAAATTTTTGTGTTAATGAATTTAAAATACAGTTTTCATTTAAAAATATATTACTAAATTATCTGCAGTATTTATTTTTCCTTGATTTTAACTTTATGCAATTCTTTTCTTCGTGGGTTTTTTGTTGTTATTATGTTAGTTTGCAATGAATTAATTTAAAACCTTTATAGAGGATGATCTAAAGGTGGACGTAATGTCAACGTGCTAATAGGTAGGTAGTATTCCTAGCGGTTAAACGGATTTTCACAGGCTCTTCTCCCCACTCCCAAGCTCCTGATATTAGTCGAGGCAACAACCGCTTTAGAGTCCTGTGAATATCAAATTTATTTGTTACATTGGCAACACCCTGTGTTGACAGTGTTACAAAGCCACAGCACCAGCTTTGGTTTCAAATGTCAAATTTTTGGTTTTCAATTTATGGCCTGTTTAAGGTAGCAAACCTGGTATTTTGACTTATTTCGCTTAAATTGACATCTAGAGATTACCGCCAGCATATTTTTTCAATTTTTTTTTGACAAAAATTTTGCAAAAAAATCATGGGTTAACCCCTTACCTGTTTTTTTAGCAAAAAAAAAAGTTGTCGCAAATCTTGGGGAATGGCATATAAACTGAAAGGTGGGTCCAAAACAATCCCCTACCTCAAGTTATAGCATAATTGGTAAGCGGGTTTAGCCACAGCACCAGCTTTGGTTTCAAATGTCAAATTTTTGGTTTTCAATTTATGGCCTGTTTAAGGTAGCAAACCTGGTATTTTGACTTATTTCGCTTAAATTGACATCTAGAGATTACCGCCAGCATATTTTTTCAATTTTTTTTTTGACAAAAATTTTGCAAAAAAAGCATGGGTTAACCCCTTACCTGTTTTTTTAGCAAAAAAAAAAGTTGTCGCAAATCTTGGGGAATGGCATATAAACTGAATGGTGGGTCCAAAACAATCCCCTACCTCAAGTTATAGCATAATTGGTAAGCGGGTTTAGCCACAGCACCAGCTTTGGTTTCAAATGTCAAATTTTTGGTTTTCAATTTATGGCCTGTTTAAGGTAGCAAACCTGGTATTTTGACTTATTTCGCTTAAATTGACATCTAGAGATTACCGCCAGCATATTTTTTCAATTTTTTTTTTGACAAAAATTTTGCAAAAAAAGCATGGGTTAACCCCTTACCTGTTTTCTTAGCAAAAAAAAAGTTGTCGCAAATCTTGGGGAATGGCATATAAACTGAAAGGTGGGTCCAAAACAATCCCCTACCTCAAGTTATAGCATAATTGGTAAGCGGGTTTAGCCACAGCACCAGCTTTGGTTTCAAATGTCAAATTTTTGGTTTTCAATTTATGGCCTGTTTAAGGTAGCAAACCTGGTATTTTGACTTATTTCGCTTAAATTGACATCTAGAGATTACCGCCAGCATATTTTTTCAATTTTTTTTTTGACAAAAATTTTGCAAAAAAAGCATGGGTTAACCCCTTACCTGTTTTTTTAGCAAAAAAAAAGTTGTCGCAAATCTTGGGGAATGGCATATAAACTGAAAGGTGGGTCCAAAACAATCCCCTACCTCAAGTTATAGCATAATTGGTAAGCGGGTTTAGCCACAGCACCAGCTTTGGTTTCAAATGTCAAATTTTTGGTTTTCAATTTATGGCCTGTTTAAGGTAGCAAACCTGGTATTTTGACTTATTTCGCTTAAATTGACATCTAGAGATTACCGCCAGCATATTTTTTCAATTTTTTTTTTGACAAAAATTTTGCAAAAAAATCATGGGTTAACCCCTTACCTGTTTTTTTAGCAAAAAAAAAAATTTGTCGCAAATCTTGGGGAATGGCATATAAACTGAAAGGTGGGTCCAAAACAATCCCCTACCTCAAGTTATAGCATAATTGGTAAGCGGGTTTAGCCACAGCACCAGCTTTGGTTTCAAATGTCAAATTTTTGGTTTTCAATTTATGGCCTGTTTAAGGTAGCAAACCTGGTATTTTGACTTATTTCGCTTAAATTGACATCTAGAGATTACCGCCAGCATATTTTTTCAATTTTTTTTTTGACAAAAATTTTGCAAAAAAAGCATGGGTTAACCCCTTACCTGTTTTTTTAGCAAAAAAAAAAGTTGTCGCAAATCTTGGGGAATGGCATATAAACTGAAAGGTGGGTCCAAAACAATCCCCTACCTCAAGTTATAGCATAATTGGTAAGCGGGTTAAGCTGTAATGAAAAGTTTCATTTCTCATAATGTTTTGTCATTTAATTAATGCGTCGGCCGAAATAATTAAAACCCAAAACCCAGCTGATCGTTTTATTTTATATTTGTTAAAATACGGTATTCCAACTTGAGGTCTTGTTTCTTTTATTGCCTTAATCCATTTTTGATTAGGATATGAAAATTTGATAAATTTAAAATTAGTCGAGGACTGTATTTCAATGAAAAATAATAAAATTTAAAATTTAAAACTTAAAACTTACAGTGCCAAAAGTTTATAGAAATTTCATTGATTGTTGTGTAGCAATAATAATTTTGCTTGCAAAATTTATTGCTTGTGTTTTGAATTGCAAAACTAAGATTTTGCTTGTTATAAAATAGTTATTCGTGTAGTTTGTGTATTATCAATATCAATTGATTGCAATCGTGATATTGGGTCATAAAATAGTTGTCCATACAGTTAGTGGCTCAACGATTAAAAGCTAAAAATAATTGTTAACGAAAGCTTTGGTTTCAAGGTTCACCGTTTATTAAGAAAATATTCAACAGAATACTGATATCTTTCTGTTAGTTTATTGCAAGAGAATAGTAATAACCTAAAGAAGACATTTGCAAGAAAAGGATATAATAATTTAGGATAGGATAAATAATTTTAGAAAAGGATATATAATTTTCAAAAATAATAACGGCATCTAAAAAGAAGGTTTAAGAGGTTAAAAATCAAGATAGAAGAATTAATACTGCATCATAAGCCATTGAATTGTTAATTTTAAAAAAAAATATATTTATCTGTTTGTGTTGTTGTAATATAAATCCAAGTTAATAAAATAAACAGTATAAATAGCTAATAAGTTTAAAACAAACAAAAAAAATAGATTTAAAATAATTATTTTGCTTTAATAGTTTTAAGTGCCTATGTATGGTGGCGGGTAAGTTTAATATTATTACTATTCTGATTTCATTATTATTAAATTAAAAATTTATTACTTATTTCATTACTATTACGATACATTAAAATTTTTGTGTTAATGAATTTAAAATACAGTTTTCATTTAAAAATATATTACTAAATTATCTGCAGTATTTATTTTTCCTTGATTTTAACTTTATGCAATTCTTTTCTTCGTGGGTTTTTTGTTGTTATTATGTTAGTTTGCAATGAATTAATTTAAAACCTTTATAGAGGATGATCTAAAGGTGGACGTAATGTCAACGTGCTAATAGGTAGGTAGTATTCCTAGCGGTTAAACGGATTTTCACAGGCTCTTCTCCCCACTCCCAAGCTCCTGATATTAGTCGAGGCAATTGGGGAATGGCATATAAACTGAAAGGTGGGTCCAAAACAATCCCCTACCTCAAGTTATAGCATAATTGGTAAGCGGGTTTAGCCACAGCACCAGCTTTGGTTTCAAATGTCAAATTTTTGGTTTTCAATTTATGGCCTGTTTAAGGTAGCAAACCTGGTATTTTGACTTATTTCGCTTAAATTGACATCTAGAGATTACCGCCAGCATATTTTTTCAATTTTTTTTTTGACAAAAATTTTGCAAAAAAATCATGGGTTAACCCCTTACCTGTTTTTTTAGCAAAAAAAAAAGTTGTCGCAAATCTTGGGGAATGGCATATAAACTGAAAGGTGGGTCCAAAACAATCCCCTACCTCAAGTTATAGCATAATTGGTAAGCGGGTTTAGCCACAGCACCAGCTTTGGTTTCAAATGTCAAATTTTGGGTTTTCAATTTATGGCCTGTTTAAGGTAGCAAACCTGGTATTTTGACTTATTTCGCTTAAATTGACATCTAGAGATTACCGCCAGCATATTTTTTCAATTTTTTTTTTGACAAAAATTTTGCAAAAAATCATGGGTTAACCCCTTACCTGTTTTTTTAGCAAAAAAAAAAGTTGTCGCAAATCTTGGGGAATGGCATATAAACTGAAAGGTGGGTCCAAAACAATCCCCTACCTCAAGTTATAGCATAATTGGTAAGCGGGTTTAGCCACAGCACCAGCTTTGGTTTCAAATGTCAAATTTTTGGTTTTCAATTTATGGCCTGTTTAAGGTAGCAAACCTGGTATTTTGACTTATTTCGCTTAAATTGACATCTAGAGATTACCGCCAGCATATTTTTTCAATTTTTTTTTTGACAAAAATTTTGCAAAAAAAGCATGGGTTAACCCCTTACCTGTTTTTTTAGCAAAAAAAAAGTTGTCGCAAATCTTGGGGAATGGCATATAAACTGAATGGTGGGTCCAAAACAATCCCCTACCTCAAGTTATAGCATAATTGGTAAGCGGGTTTAGCCACAGCACCAGCTTTGGTTTCAAATGTCAAATTTTTGGTTTTCAATTTATGGCCTGTTTAAGGTAGCAAACCTGGTATTTTGACTTATTTCGCTTAAATTGACATCTAGAGATTACCGCCAGCATATTTTTTCAATTTTTTTTTTGACAAAAATTTTGCAAAAAAATCATGGGTTAACCCCTTACCTGTTTTTTTAGCAAAAAAAAAAGTTGTCGCAAATCTTGGGGAATGGCATATAAACTGAAAGGTGGGTCCAAAACAATCCCCTACCTCAAGTTATAGCATAATTGGTAAGCGGGTTTAGCCACAGCACCAGCTTTGGTTTCAAATGTCAAATTTTTGGTTTTCAATTTATGGCCTGTTTAAGGTAGCAAACCTGGTATTTTGACTTATTTCGCTTAAATTGACATCTAGAGATTACCGCCAGCATATTTTTTCAATTTTTTTTTTGACAACAATTTTGCAAAAAAATCATGGGTTAACCCCTTACCTGTTTTTTTAGCAAAAAAAAAAGTTGTCGCAAATCTTGGGGAATGGCATATAAACTGAAAGGTGGGTCCAAAACAATCCCCTACCTCAAGTTATAGCATAATTGGTAAGCGGGTTTAGCCACAGCACCAGCTTTGGTTTCAAATGTCAAATTTTTGGTTTTCAATTTATGGCCTGTTTAAGGTAGCAAACCTGGTATTTTGACTTATTTCGCTTAAATTGACATCTAGAGATTACCGCCAGCATATTTTTTCAATTTTTTTTTGACAAAAATTTTGCAAAAAAATCATGGGTTAACCCCTTACCTGTTTTTTTAGCAAAAAAAAAAGTTGTCGCAAATCTTGGGGAATGGCATATAAACTGAAAGGTGGGTCCAAAACAATCCCCTACCTCAAGTTATAGCATAATTGGTAAGCGGGTTTAGCCACAGCACCAGCTTTGGTTTCAAATGTCAAATTTTTGGTTTTCAATTTATGGCCTGTTTAAGGTAGCAAACCTGGTATTTTGACTTATTTCGCTTAAATTGACATCTAGAGATTACCGCCAGCATATTTTTTCAATTTTTTTTTTGACAAAAATTTTGCAAAAAAATCATGGGTAAACCCCTTACCTGTTTTTTTAGCAAAAAAAAAAGTTGTCGCAAATCTTGGGGAATGGCATATAAACTGAAAGGTGGGTCCAAAACAATCCCCTACCTCAAGTTATAGCATAATTGGTAAGCGGGTTTAGCCACAGCACCAGCTTTGGTTTCAAATGTCAAATTTTTGGTTTTCAATTTATGGCCTGTTTAAGGTAGCAAACCTGGTATTTTGACTTATTTCGCTTAAATTGACATCTAGAGATTACCGCCAGCATATTTTTTCAATTTTTTTTTCACAAAAATTTTGCAAAAAAATCATGGGTTAACCCCTTACCTGTTTTTTTAGCAAAAAAAAAGTTGTCGCAAATCTTGGGGAATGGCATATAAACTGAAAGGTGGGTCCAAAACAATCCCCTACCTCAAGTTATAGCATAATTGGTAAGCGGGTTTAGCCACAGCACCAGCTTTGGTTTCAAATGTCAAATTTTTGGTTTTCAATTTATGGCCTGTTTAAGGTAGCAAACCTGGTATTTTGACTTATTTCGCTTAAATTGACATCTAGAGATTACCGCCAGCATATTTTTTCAATTTTTTTTTTGACAAAAATTTTGCAAAAAAATCATGGGTTAACCCCTTACCTGTTTTTTTAGCAAAAAAAAAAGTTGTCGCAAATCTTGGGGAATGGCATATAAACTGAAAGGTGGGTCCAAAACAATCCCCTATCTCAAGTTATAGCATAATTGGTAAGCGGGTTTAGCCACAGCACCAGCTTTGGTTTCAAATGTCAAATTTTTGGTTTTCAATTTATGGCCTGTTTAAGGTAGCAAACCTGGTATTTTGACTTATTTCGCTTAAATTGACATCTAGAGATTACCGCCAGCATATTTTTTCAATTTTTTTTTTGACAAAAATTTTGCAAAAAAATCATGGGTTAACCCCTTACCTGTTTTTTTAGCAAAAAAAAAAGTTGTCGCAAATCTTGGGGAATGGCATATAAACTGAAAGGTGGGTCCAAAACAATCCCCTACCTCAAGTTATAGCATAATTGGTAAGCGGGTTTAGCCACAGCACCAGCTTTGGTTTCAAATGTCAAATTTTTGGTTTTCAATTTATGGCCTGTTTAAGGTAGCAAACCTGGTATTTTGACTTATTTCGCTTAAATTGACATCTAGAGATTACCGCCAGCATATTTTTTCAATTTTTTTTTGGACAAAAATTTTGCAAAAAAATCATGGGTTAAACCCTTACCTGTTTTTTTAGCAAAAAAAAAAGTTGTCGCAAATCTTGGGGAATGGCATATAAACTGAAAGGTGGGTCCAAAAATCCCCTACCTCAAGTTATAGCATAATTGGTAAGCGGGTTTAGCCACAGCACCAGCTTTGGTTTCAAATGTCAAATTTTTGGTTTTCAATTTATGGCCTGTTTAAGGTAGCAAACCTGGTATTTTGACTTATTTCGCTTAAATTGACATCTAGAGATTACCGCCAGCATATTTTTTCAATTTTTTTTTTGACAAAAATTTTGCAAAAAAATCATGGGTTAACCCCTTACCTGTTTTTTTAGCAAAAAAAAAAGTTGTCGCAAATCTTGGGGAATGGCATATAAACTGAAAGGTGGGTCCAAAACAATCCCCTACCTCAAGTTATAGCATAATTGGTAAGCGGGTTTAGCCACAGCACCAGCTTTGGTTTCAAATGTCAAATTTTTGGTTTTCAATTTATGGCCTGTTTAAGGTAGCAAACCTGGTATTTTGACTTATTTCGCTTAAATTGACATCTAGAGATTACCGCCAGCATATTTTTTCAATTTTTTTTTTGACAAAAATTTTGCAAAAAAATCATGGGTTAACCCCTTACCTGTTTTTTTAGCAAAAAAAAAGTTGTCGCAAATCTTGGGGAATGGCATATAAACTGAAAGGTGGGTCCAAAACAATCCCCTACCTCAAGTTATAGCATAATTGGTAAGCGGGTTTAGCCACAGCACCAGCTTTGGTTTCAAATGTCAAATTTTTGGTTTTCAATTTATGGCCTGTTTAAGGTAGCAAACCTGGTATTTTGACTTATTTCGCTTAAATTGACATCTAGAGATTACCGCCAGCATATTTTTTCAATTTTTTTTTGACAAAAATTTTGCAAAAAAATCATGGGTTAACCCCTTACCTGTTTTTTTAGCAAAAAAAAAAGTTGTCGCAAATCTTGGGGAATGGCATATAAACTGAAAGGTGGGTCCAAAACAATCCCCTACCTCAAGTTATAGCATAATTGGTAAGCGGGTTTAGCCACAGCACCAGCTTTGGTTTCAAATGTCAAATTTTTGGTTTTCAATTTATGGCCTGTTTAAGGTAGCAAACCTGGTATTTTGACTTATTTCGCTTAAATTGACATCTAGAGATTACCGCCAGCATATTTTTTCAATTTTTTTTTTGACAAAAATTTTGCAAAAAAATCATGGGTTAACCCCTTACCTGTTTTTTTAGCAAAAAAAAAAGTTGTCGCAAATCTTGGGGAATGGCATATAAACTGAAAGGTGGGTCCAAAACAATCCCCTACCTCAAGTTATAGCATAATTGGTAAGCGGGTTTAGCCACAGCACCAGCTTTGGTTTCAAATGTCAAATTTTTGGTTTTCAATTTATGGCCTGTTTAAGGTAGCAAACCTGGTATTTTGACTTATTTCGCTTAAATTGACATCTAGAGATTACCGCCAGCATATTTTTTCGATTTTTTTTTTGACAAAAATTTTGCAAAAAAATCATGGGTTAACCCCTTACCTGTTTTTTTAGCAAAAAAAAAAGTTGTCGCAAATCTTGGGGAATGGCATATAAACTGAAAGGTGGGTCCAAAACAATCCCCTACCTCAAGTTATAGCATAATTGGTAAACGGGCTTAGCCACAGCACCAGCTTTGGTTTCAAATGTCAAATTTTTGGTTTTCAATTTATGGCCTGTTTAAGGTAGCAAACCTGGTATTTTGACTTATTTCGCTTAAATTGACATCTAGAGATTACCGCCAGCATATTTTTTCAATTTTTTTTTTGACAAAAATTTTGCAAAAAAATCATGGGTTAACCCCTTACCTGTTTTTTTAGCAAAAAAAAAAGTTGTCGCAAATCTTGGGGAATGGCATATAAACTGAAAGGTGGGTCCAAAACAATCCCCTACCTCAAGTTATAGCATAATTGGTAAGCGGGTTTAGCCACAGCACCAGCTTTGGTTTCAAATGTCAAATTTTTGGTTTTCAATTTATGGCCTGTTTAAGGTAGCAAACCTGGTATTTTGACTTATTTCGCTTAAATTGACTTCTAGAGATTACCGCCAGCATATTTTTTCAATTTTTTTTTTGACAAAAATTTTGCAAAAAAAGCATGGGTTAACCCCTTACCTGTTTTTTTAGCAAAAAAAAAAGTTGTCGCAAATCTTGGGGAATGGCATATAAACTGAAAGGTGGGTCCAAAACAATCCCCTACCTCAAGTTATAGCATAATTGGTAAGCGGGTTTAGCCACAGCACCAGCTTTGGTTTCAAATGTCAAATTTTTGGTTTTCAATTTATGGCCTGTTTAAGGTAGCAAACCTGGTATTTTGACTTATTTCGCTTAAATTGACATCTAGAGATTACCGCCAGCATATTTTTTCAATTTTTTTTTTGACAAAAATTTTGCAAAAAAATCATGGGTTAACCCCTTACCTGTTTTTTTAGCAAAAAAAAAAGTTGTCGCAAATCTTGGGGAATGGCATATAAACTGAAAGGTGGGTCCAAAACAATCCCCTACCTCAAGTTATAGCATAATTGGTAAGCGGGTTTAGCCACAGCACCAGCTTTGGTTTCAAATGTCAAATTTTTGGTTTTCAATTTATGGCCTGTTTAAGGTAGCAAACCTGGTATTTTGACTTATTTCGCTTAAATTGACTTCTAGAGATTACCGCCAGCATATTTTTTCAATTTTTTTTTTGACAAAAATTTTGCAAAAAAAGCATGGGTTAACCCCTTACCTGTTTTTTTAGCAAAAAAAAAAGTTGTCGCAAATCTTGGGGAATGGCATATAAACTGAAAGGTGGGTCCAAAACAATCCCCTACCTCAAGTTATAGCATAATTGGTAAGCGGGTTTAGCCACAGCACCAGCTTTGGTTTCAAATGTCAAATTTTTGGTTTTCAATTTATGGCCTGTTTAAGGTAGCAAACCTGGTATTTTGACTTATTTCGCTTAAATTGACATCTAGAGATTACCGCCAGCATATTTTTTCAATTTTTTTTTTGACAAAAATTTTGCAAAAAAATCATGGGTTAACCCCTTACCTGTTTTTTTAGCAAAAAAAAAGTTGTCGCAAATCTTGGGGAATGGCATATAAACTGAAAGGTGGGTCCAAAACAATCCCCTACCTCAAGTTATAGCATAATTGGTAAGCGGGTTTAGCCACAGCACCAGCTTTGGTTTCAAATGTCAAATTTTTGGTTTTCAATTTATGGCCTGTTTAAGGTAGCAAACCTGGTATTTTGACTTATTTCGCTTAAATTGACATCTAGAGATTACCGCCAGCATATTTTTTCAATTTTTTTTTTGACAAAAATTTTGAAAAAAAAATCATGGGTTAACCCCTTACCTGTTTTTTTAGCAAAAAAAAAAGTGGTCGCAAATCTTGGGGAATGGCATATAAACTGAAAGGTGGGTCCAAAACAATCCCCTACCTCAAGTTATAGCATAATTGGTAAGCGGGTTTAGCCACAGCACCAGCTTTGGTTTCAAATGTCAAATTTTTGGTTTTCAATTTATGGCCTGTTTAAGGTAGCAAACCTGGTATTTTGACTTATTTCGCTTAAATTGACATCTAGAGATTACCGCCAGCATATTTTTTCAATTTTTTTTTTGACAAAAATTTTGCAAAAAAAGCATGGGTTAACCCCTTACCTGTTTTTTTAGCAAAAAAAAAAGTTGTCGCAAATCTTGGGGAATGGCATATAAACTGAAAGGTGGGTCCAAAACAATCCCCTACCTCAAGTTATAGCATAATTGGTAAGCGGGTTTAGCCACAGCACCAGCTTTGGTTTCAAATATCAAATTTTTGGTTTTCAATTTATGGCCTGTTTAAGGTAGCAAACCTGGTATTTTGACTTATTTCGCTTAAATTGACATCTAGAGATTACCGCCAGCATATTTTTTCAATTTTTTTTTTGACAAAAATTTTGCAAAAAAATCATGGGTTAACCCCTTACCTGTTTTTTTAGCAAAAAAAAAAGTTGTCGCAAATCTTGGGGAATGGCATATAAACTGAAAGGTGGGTCCAAAACAATCCCCTACCTCAAGTTATAGCATAATTGGTAAGCGGGTTTAGCCACAGCACCAGCTTTGGTTTCAAATGTCAAATTTTTGGTTTTCAATTTATGGCCTGTTTAAGGTAGCAAACCTGGTATTTTGACTTATTTCGCTTAAATTGACATCTAGAGATTACCGCCAGCATATTTTTTCAATTTTTTTTTTGACAAAAATTTTGCAAAAAAATCATGGGTTAACCCCTTACCTGTTTTTTTAGCAAAAAAAAAAGTTGTCGCAAATCTTGGGGAATGGCATATAAACTGAAAGGTGGGTCCAAAACAATCCCCTACCTCAAGTTATAGCATAATTGGTAAGCGGGTTTAGCCACAGCACCAGCTTTGGTTTCAAATGTCAAATTTTTGGTTTTCAATTTATGGCCTGTTTAAGGTAGCAAACCTGGTATTTTGACTTATTTCGCTTAAATTGACATCTAGAGATTACCGCCAGCATATTTTTTCAATTTTTTTTTTGACAAAAATTTTGCAAAAAAATCATGGGTTAACCCCTTACCTGTTTTTTTAGCAAAAAAAAAAGTTGTCGCAAATCTTGGGGAATGGCATATAAACTGAATGGTGGGTCCAAAACAATCCCCTACCTCAAGTTATAGCATAATTGGTAAGCGGGTTTAGCCACAGCACCAGCTTTGGTTTCAAATGTCAAATTTTTGGTTTTCAATTTATGGCCTGTTTAAGGTAGCAAACCTGCTATTTTGACTTATTTCGCTTAAATTGACATCTAGAGATTACCGCCAGCATATTTTTTCAATTTTTTTTTTGACAAAAATTTTACAAAAAAATCATGGGTTAACCCCTTACCTGTTTTTTTAGCAAAAAAAAAGTTGTCGCAAATCTTGGGGAATGGCATATAAACTGAAAGGTGGGTCCAAAACAATCCCCTACCTCAAGTTATAGCATAATTGGTAAGCGGGTTTAGCCACAGCACCAGCTTTGGTTTCAAATGTCAAATTTTTGGTTTTCAATTTATGGCCTGTTTAAGGTAGCAAACCTGGTATTTTGACTTATTTCGCTTAAATTGACATCTAGAGATTACCGCCAGCATATTTTTTCAATTTTTTTTTTGACAAAAATTTTGCAAAAAAATCATGGGTTAACCCCTTACCTGTTTTTTTAGCAAAAAAAAAGTTGTTGCAAATCTTGGGGAATGGCATATAAACTGAAAGGTGGGTCCAAAACAATCCCCTACCTCAAGTTATAGCATAATTGGTAAGCGGGTTTAGCCACAGCACCAGCTTTGGTTTCAAATGTAAAATTTTTGGTTTTCAATTTATGGCCTGTTTAAGGTAGCAAACCTGGTATTTTGACTTATTTCGCTTAAATTGACATCTAGAGATTACCGCCAGCATATTTTTTCAATTTTTTTTTTGACAAAAATTTTGCAAAAAAATCATGGGTTAACCCCTTACCTGTTTTTTTAGCAAAAAAAAAAGTTGTCGCAAATCTTGGGGAATGGCATATAAACTGAAAGGTGGGTCCAAAACAATCCCCTACCTCAAGTTATAGCATAATTGGTAAGCGGGTTTAGCCACAGCACCAGCTTTGGTTTCAAATGTCAAATTTTTGGTTTTCAATTTATGGCCTGTTTAAGGTAGCAAACCTGGTATTTTGACTTATTTCGCTTAAATTGACATCTAGAGATTACCGCCAGCATATTTTTTCAATTTTTTTTTTGACAACAATTTTGCAAAAAAATCATGGGTTAACCCCTTACCTGTTTTTTTAGCAAAAAAAAAAGTTGTCGCAAATCTTGGGGAATGGCATATAAACTGAAAGGTGGGTCCAAAACAATCCCCTACCTCAAGTTATAGCATAATTGGTAAGCGGGTTTAGCCACAGCACCAGCTTTGGTTTCAAATGTCAAATTTTTGGTTTTCAATTTATGGCCTGTTTAAGGTAGCAAACCTGGTATTTTGACTTATTTCGCTTAAATTGACATCTAGAGATTACCGCCAGCATATTTTTTCAATTTTTTTTTTGACAAAAATTTTGCAAAAAAATCATGGGTTAACCCCTTACCTGTTTTTTTAGCAAAAAAAAAGTTGTCGCAAATCTTGGGGAATGGCATATAAACTGAAAGGTGGGTCCAAAACAATCCCCTACCTCAAGTTATAGCATAATTGGTAAGCGGGTTTAGCCACAGCACCAGCTTTGGTTTCAAATGTCAAATTTTTGGTTTTCAATTTATGGCCTGTTTAAGGTAGCAAACCTGGTATTTTGACTTATTTCGCTTAAATTGACATCTAGAGATTACCGCCAGCATATTTTTTCAATTTTTTTTTTGACAAAAATTTTGCAAAAAAATCATGGGTTAACCCCTTACCTGTTTTTTTAGCAAAAAAAAAAGTTGTCGCAAATCTTGGGGAATGGCATATAAACTGAAAGGTGGGTCCAAAACAATCCCCTACCTCAAGTTATAGCATAATTGGTAAGCGGGTTTAGCCACAGCACCAGCTTTGGTTTCAAATGTCAAATTTTTGGTTTTCAATTTATGGCCTGTTTAAGGTAGCAAACCTGGTATTTTGACTTATTTCGCTTAAATTGACATCTAGAGATTACCGCCAGCATATTTTTTCAATTTTTTTTTTGACAAAAATTTTGCAAAAAAATCATGGGTTAACCCCTTACCTGTTTTTTTAGCAAAAAAAAAAGTTGTCGCAAATCTTGGGGAATGGCATATAAACTGAAAGGTGGGTCCAAAACAATCCCCTACCTCAAGTTATAGCATAATTGGTAAGCGGGTTTAGCCACAGCACCAGCTTTGGTTTCAAATGTCAAATTTTTGGTTTTCAATTTATGGCCTGTTTAAGGTAGCAAACCTGGTATTTTGACTTATTTCGCTTAAATTGACATCTAGAGATTACCGCCAGCATATTTTTTCAATTTTTTTTTCACAAAAATTTTGCAAAAAAATCATGGGTTAACCCCTTACCTGTTTTTTTAGCAAAAAAAAAGTTGTCGCAAATCTTGGGGAATGGCATATAAACTGAAAGGTGGGTCCAAAACAATCCCCTACCTCAAGTTATAGCATAATTGGTAAGCGGGTTTAGCCACAGCACCAGCTTTGGTTTCAAATGTCAAATTTTTGGTTTTCAATTTATGGCCTGTTTAAGGTAGCAAACCTGGTATTTTGACTTATTTCGCTTAAATTGACATCTAGAGATTACCGCCAGCATATTTTTTCAATTTTTTTTTTGACAAAAATTTTGCAAAAAAATCATGGGTTAACCCCTTACCTGTTTTTTTAGCAAAAAAAAAAGTTGTCGCAAATCTTGGGGAATGGCATATAAACTGAAAGGTGGGTCCAAAACAATCCCCTATCTCAAGTTATAGCATAATTGGTAAGCGGGTTTAGCCACAGCACCAGCTTTGGTTTCAAATGTCAAATTTTTGGTTTTCAATTTATGGCCTGTTTAAGGTAGCAAACCTGGTATTTTGACTTATTTCGCTTAAATTGACATCTAGAGATTACCGCCAGCATATTTTTTCAATTTTTTTTTTGACAAAAATTTTGCAAAAAAATCATGGGTTAACCCCTTACCTGTTTTTTTAGCAAAAAAAAAAGTTGTCGCAAATCTTGGGGAATGGCATATAAACTGAAAGGTGGGTCCAAAACAATCCCCTACCTCAAGTTATAGCATAATTGGTAAGCGGGTTTAGCCACAGCACCAGCTTTGGTTTCAAATGTCAAATTTTTGGTTTTCAATTTATGGCCTGTTTAAGGTAGCAAACCTGGTATTTTGACTTATTTCGCTTAAATTGACATCTAGAGATTACCGCCAGCATATTTTTTCAATTTTTTTTTGACAAAAATTTTGCAAAAAAATCATGGGTTAACCCCTTACCTGTTTTTTTAGCAAAAAAAAAAGTTGTCGCAAATCTTGGGGAATGGCATATAAACTGAAAGGTGGGTCCAAAACAATCCCCTACCTCAAGTTATAGCATAATTGGTAAGCGGGTTTAGCCACAGCACCAGCTTTGGTTTCAAATGTCAAATTTTTGGTTTTCAATTTATGGCCTGTTTAAGGTAGCAAACCTGGTATTTTGACTTATTTCGCTTAAATTGACATCTAGAGATTACCGCCAGCATATTTTTTCAATTTTTTTTTTGACAAAAATTTTGCAAAAAAATCATGGGTTAACCCCTTACCTGTTTTTTTAGCAAAAAAAAAAGTTGTCGCAAATCTTGGGGAATGGCATATAAACTGAATGGTGGGTCCAAAACAATCCCCTACCTCAAGTTATAGCATAATTGGTAAGCGTGTTTAGCCACAGCACCAGCTTTGGTTTCAAATGTCAAATTTTTGGTTTTCAATTTATGGCCTGTTTAAGGTAGCAAACCTGGTATTTTGACTTATTTCGCTTAAATTGACATCTAGAGATTACCGCCAGCATATTTTTTCAATTTTTTTTTTGACAAAAATTTTGCAAAAAAGCATGGGTTAACCCCTTACCTGTTTTTTTAGCAAAAAAAAAAGTTGTCGCAAATCTTGGGGAATGGCATATAAACTGAAAGGTGGGTCCAAAACAATCCCCTACCTCCAATTATATATTTTCACGATATATTTTTATCTGTTGAGGTATCAACAGTTACATTACATATAATACTTAATTTGAATTTTGAAGAATAATTACAATATTAGATCTAAATTTTCAAGCCAAGTTACAGCATCAGGAGACAGCAAATTAAGTTCTGGCAGTCCTTCTGGAAACCTTCGGATTTGACAATTAGTTACTATATGGTGTATAGATTGAACTGGATAATCACAATCACAAGCAGAAGACGATATAAAACCCCAATTGTATAAACAGGAACCACCACATCCATGTCCAGTTTGAATACGATTCAAAGTTGCCCACAGTCTTCTAGGTATATCAAAACCAACGGGAATTACATCTAAGTTATCAATTAAATTATGATTGAGAACAGCAGATGACGACCAAAAATCTTTCCATTTATTCACGATGCTGAAAGTATCACCATTTAAAAATACAGCGCCTGAATCATAAGATGGATTTCTTGAACACAAACGCCTTGGAGGTTGATGAATTATGCTAACATGGTGACATATTAGCTGAGGTAAATCCGCAACTTTTGACCAAATCCTACACAGTTGATCTTGTCTACGAATATTAAGTGGAGCAATATTACTCAACACATGGTGCAAAGGAACAGGTGTTGAGTGGACACAGCCAGTAATTATACGCATAGTATTGTTTAATTCAACATCAATTTTATCGGTATGGTGACTATTTAACCAAACAGGACAACAAAATTCAGCAACAGAAAACACCAATGCTAATGACGAAGTTCTCAAAGTATGGAAGTTTGCACCCCAGTTAGTTCCAGCAAATTTTCTTATTATATTTACTCGAGATTTCTTCGCTACATTTTCAATATGGTATTTATATGTGAGGCTTCTATCAAGATAAATGCCTAAATATTTAGTTAAAAGGTTATGTTTGACTTGCATATTATCAACAAAAACTTCAGGCTTATAATTACTAAGACAGTTTGTTAAATGGAGAATGTTTACTTCAGTTTTGGAAATGTTGGGTTTTAGCCTCCAGTGTCTAAAATAATTCCATAGTACTTCGAGATCAGCTGATAACTGATCATCAATTTCTTTAAATTTATTATGTTGAACAGCCAGAGCAAAATCATCCGCATAGATAAACTTCAACGAAATCGTAGTTGGCAAATCAGATATACACAGAATAAAAAGCAGTGGTGCCAAAACTGAACCTTGCGGCAAACCATCATTCAGTCTTCTGGTTCTACTTGTTTTATCACCAAGAAAAACTTGAAAAACTCTATTAGCAAGCATATTGTTGAGTAGCTTTATCAGAGATAGTGATGGAATAACACTTATTAGCTTAAATAAGAGACCTTTCCTCCAAACAGTGTCATATGCTGCAGATAAATCAACATAAACGACACCAGTTTTAAGTTTCTTTTGAAATCCAGACTCAATCAAAGATGTCATGGACAACACCTGATCACAACAATGGCACCCTGGGCGAAAACCAGCCTGTTCAGGAGGTATCTTTGCATATATTTTATCAGCAATTCGATTAAAAATTAAACATTCCAGAAACTTATAAGAAATACTCAGCAATGAAATCGGACGAAAATGTTTAGAAGGTCACCATTCTTCCCGAGTTTAAGTATTGCAATTATTTTACTTTTTAGAAAACTGATGGGACTATCCCAGTTAAAAGAATATCTGAGAAAAAATTAGATAGCCACAGTTTACAATTCGGCCCAAAATTCATAAAGAATTCATTAAACAGTCCATCCAGACCAGCAGCTTTGTTGGCCTTCAAATAAGCGATAACAACCGTAATTTCTTCTACAGTAAAACGAGTGTTGAAAGAATCTGTAGCATTCACTAGATTTGACTTAGAATTATTTAAAGATGTATTCAAATCATTTTTCCTTTGTTTATCTAAGGGAACATTAGAACTTTTGCCAAGACGAGAAGCTATAGCATTTGCACGCACTACAATTATACAAATTAGTTGCAGATGATGGAGATGATGAATTGTCTAGCTTTCGTAACAATTACCAACTTTTCCTACTAGAATGTCTAAAGTCCATAGATTCCATAAGAGTTCTCCATTTATTCTGACGAGATTCGTTTAAAGCGTTTAACAGATCATGACCAACTTCCAAATCACCAGATTCTTGATATACTTGAAACAAATTTTCACAATAGTCTGACCATCCCGGTATATATTTCTTACGGAAACCTCTTGGAATAAATTTTTTGGCAGTTGAAATAACCATACTTACAAACCGATTATAGTTTGAACTAATGGGTTTAATAAATCGAATATTAGCATCCATGGCATTCGAAAAACCTTTCCAATCAGCCTTCATAAAATTCCATCTTGGTCTGGGTATTGAATCAACAAAGGGAATGTGCAGACCCAAAGAGAGAATCACTTGACGATGTTGACTGTGTGGAAAACCATTTAATACCTTCCGAGTGGATAAAAGTGGCTGACCATTAACATTTAAGGTTACGAAACACAAATTTGGATTATAATCTCGACGCCATCTTCCCGAACCGTTTACAACAGACCAGTTTAATAGTATTTCGCCATTGGTGTCATTACTATCATAGCCCCAAGCTGTATTATGGCAGTTTAAGTCACCCATTACGACTGCAGGATGCAAAAAGGTCTCCAACACACCATTAGGCTATCTGACATTTGGAGGTTTGTAAACATTTAATATTTTCACCATAGATACCTCAACGACAACACGAAAAATTCCATCAGAATCCGACTTAAACACCAGACGCCATATTGACAGTTCCGATCTTACATATGTTGCTATTCCATAAACAGGATGAAGAATAAATCCTGTTAAAACGAATCCATTTATTGTTCCTCTTTGAACAAGTTGTTGTTCTGTTGAGATATGTAGTTCTTCCAACAGAATTACATCAATATCTTCAAGATGACAGAGGTAAGATAAATATTCTGCTTTATTAGCTGATAATCCCTCGACGTTAACTTGAAGTATTTTTAATTTTCCAACTTCCATTTCCAACTTCCATTTCCAACTTCCATTTCCAACTTCAACTTCTACTGATTGGGAGGCTATACGAAGCAGTCCAATCTATCCAATTTATAGTATGAAAGGGCCAACGGCTATTATATTACCTTTATTAAGAATAAAATTAAAAAATTTAAATTACACTAAAAAAAAATTGACAGAGAAAAAATTCAACGTCTTTATTCTTCAAGTCTACTAAGACCTTTTTATAGTTATGAGTGTCTGCCACTTTTCTATATTTTTCATTAAAAACCTACTCAATTTTCCATCATTCCAAATATATTTCAAGATTTTCGATGAAGTAGGGTCGGAGTTCATCGGGGCAATAAAACATCCCAAAAACGTCATTTATCAAAATTATACAAAAAATGGTGAAATGAAGCCCTATCATATGATACCCTACTCGTCTCGCTAAAAAAATGTATGTTTTCAAAGGCTTTACATCGTACCTCCTTAAAATAAACGAACACAACTTTATTTATTTTTTGACCCGCCATCTTGTGTGGATAGGTTAGTTTTATAAGCACCTCAAATTTCAAGTTCATCGGATTAATGGTTCACGAGATAATCGAAATAATGTGAAAAACACGTTGTACTCTTACCAATAGTGTTCCGTATAAAAAACGGAACCCTAAAAACATAAGATCAGAAATAAATTAATTAACTTTAAAAAGATTTGAGTGTTATTCTTTGTTGTTACGAAAAATTTGCATTATTACAAACGCTGTGGAACTAGAGGTAAAGTTTTTTGAAAAGTTTTTATCGATTATGTTCCACAAAACCCCCAGCAGCTCGGGAGACACGACAAACTGTCCTGGCCTTTTCAGCAAACATAGAACACTTTATATTGGGAGAGCCGTTTTCTTGCGATTTTAAAGTTACCTTTTGTTTGAATTTTCAGAAATCTTTCAAACCGAGTTTTTCCAAAAAAAAACACCAATTTTTCATTTCACTTATACTACTTGTATTCCAAGTATGAAGTCGATCAAAAATGGTCCGGTTCAAACTTCGATGTTTTAGGTTTTCCAGAACACGAAGTGTGTGATTGAAGTCTATTTCAAAAACCAATTTCATCATTTTTTTTTGTTGCATAGTTACTTTGAGCTATTTTAACTATTAACCCACCTATAGAACTATATTGTCGTCATTTCGGCGACGTTGCTGTTAATTTTATATTTGATTCAATAGTTTAAAGTTTTCATAATTTTATGACATATTTTTCGGCCATAATAAACAAACTCACATAAAATTTTGCTAACTCTAAACAAACATAGCTTTTAAACTTTTTGCACTAATGATCGTTTCGTTTTTTATGTTATGTTTAAATTATACTTTTTGTGGCATACATAAAAGTTAGAATCTTTTTTGTGTATTTTTTTTTTTGTCAGTAATATTTTCAGGCTGAACTCAATTATATAGTGGCAATTTTTGTTGCAGTTTATTCAATCAAAACTACTGGTACTAAAACTGATATCCATCTATTGACTTCCTAGTCCAACTGTTTTCTTCTACTATATATCGTTCAGAGCTGGATTCCCAGACCACGCCAGTTCTCGTTCTATGCAAACAATTTTTGCTGGATCTAGTAGATTTTTAGAGAACTAGATGGACAGCCACTGTTCCATAAAAACCGAATTTGGTTGCGTATACAATATTTTTTATCTCTCAAATTTTATGTAGTTTTCATTACACTCCATCAAAAAAGTTAAGCCAAAATAAAAAATAATCTTTTTTGCAATAAAAATTCTTTTAGCAAACTTAATAAAATCGAAATCTATTGTTTCCTCTAATAATAAAATTTAAAGTTTTAATATTAAGGCCATCTATTTTTATTTTCCATAACTCGTTGAAAAACAGAAAAACAATTCACAAACAAATAATTCAATATCGGGAAATGCAAATTTTCTCATTAAATGGCAATTTTTACTATTATTATTATTATTATTTTATGTCGTCAGTCAATTCTGTATTATCAAGAAAATCACTGTAGTGAGTAAACAGGAAACAGTAAAATATTTGAAATGATTTGAGGGTTAGGAGTTAAGAGTTATGGAATTGTTTCGTAGATTATGACGCTCATTTATTCAGTTCTATTGCGGCTGAATTGAAACTTTTTATTGGTTCGTATAAACTTTAAATTGTTTAACATTTTCATAATCTTTGGATTAGAACAGTTAAACCAACAACAAAATCGTTACATATTCTATTTTATTTGAATAATTTTTCAAAAAGATGCATTGTTGTCTTTGTTGTAATATTTTTCATATCATGTTTTTTTGAATTTGTCTCTCGAGTTTTGTTATTTTAATATTTGTCTTTATACTCGTAGAGACTCTATATATGTATCTTTCTCGTATATGTGATTGGGAACAAAAAAATAAAAATAAAAACAAACAGAATAAATAATTTTTATGTAAAACTAAAAAATAGAAGAAAAATATTTATATCTTTTCAATATTGCACATGCGGATAAACCGTTCGTACTTGAAAACGTTGCCACAAAAAACTAAACGAAAATTTTGTAAGACAAAAAAAAACAAAAATAAAATACAAAAGCAAAAACTGTAATTGTTTCGATAGAAAGCCACTCATGTGCAAATGGAACTTTTGTTTTTTAACAGATTTTGTCTCGTTACAAAATTTATTTAGCATAGAGAAGAATAACATTTTTGTTTTTAAATTTAAGCTTTCTCGATTTAGGATGTGTACACATGAAGTTCAATGATGTTATATTGGGATTAAAATATTTAGTTTTGCAATGGTTAGATTTAACAAGGAAAACAAAAATTTTTTTGTGTGGAGGGTGTTGTTTTGTCGAGCTAAATTTGTTTATCTTCGATTTAATTTTAGTCAGTTCTCACTCAAAGAAGTTCGGATATTTTGTGAGGAATACGGGACACATCTTTTGCTGTGGAATGAACTTTATTGAAACCATAAGATTTATCTTTTCCTGATTTTTCAGAAAATTTCAAAATAAATAAATAAAATTTAATCAAGAGAACAAAACATGTAAGAAACATTATTTCTGGCAATTCGAAATGATTTTTGATTTTCTCTTAGAAAAATTTCTTCAAATAGCTGATATGCTTTTTGAATTTTGCATCAAATAAGTTGGATTTATTTCATTATGTTTGCAACAGTCGTGTTGAATTTTTATTGATGTTTTTTTAATTTATTTATTAGGATCACTGGTACAGCCATTACAGATCCGTTCTATATTTATCTGAATACAAAATTAACGTACAGTATTGTTTTTTTTATTTATGTAAAAACAAGCAAAACAATCAGGAAGCAGACAGCAGCAATTGATTTTCTTTTAAATTATATACTAGCAGTAGCACTAAAAGTACACACCATTATAAAATATGGTCTACTGTTTCGAAGCTCAACGTACAGCTGCATTCATTTGGCATCTTGAATTATATTCACTCTTTCCAAGCGTGATTTGAGGGCGTAGTGGTTGGCTGTAATTCTTCCAAATTGTAATGAAGCGCTGCTTCGTTGATTAACAACGAAGTGGCATAGCAGGTCGCGTACCTAGCGAGGTTGTATTAATAGGCCCAAACTAGCTGCTCTATGGGATCGAGAAAGAAATACCTGCTGCTCCAGCACAAATAACTGAACTTGTACGCGTATCATGAGATAAGATCGGATGTAAAAAGAAAAGCAAGTGAACTAAACAGACTCGGGCGAGCCCCGTATGCGAAAGAACCATGATCACCACGTCCAACCCCTACAATGCACACCACACCTTCACACGCTCTCACGTCTCACACACTCACACACACACACACACACACACACACACACACACACACACACACACACACACACACACACACACACACACACACACACACACACACACACACACACACACACACACACACACACACACACACACACACACACACACACACACACACACACACACACACACACACACACACACACACACACAGGGCTGAGCTTCATGCTACTGTGGGGGTCACAGGTGGCGGATAGTGAACGGCCTACATACTGACATGATGTATGTAGGTGAGCTGCGAATACGCGAATAAGCAGTCCCCGACCAAGAGCGCAACATAAATCCACGAGCGTCTGTCCCACAGTGGGCGGCTCACTGGTCGGCGTCTGTATTCGTGTTAGAAGCGGCTGGTTATTTCCACCTGGCAGTAGGTATAAAATGCTAAGAGAAGAAAAACTCCGAAAATGAAACAACATGGAGGGTCATTTAGGATCAAGACTTACGGTGCAGGGATTAGGTACCCCAGTGCCGGCGACTGCAGTGAGTGAGCAAGCAGGCTCCCAGTCGTCGATATCCAGCGACTGCAATGATACAGTGGTGGCAAACTTGGTCGCTGTAACAGCTAGTACTACAAGTGACAAGAAGAAGCCAGAGCAGGGGTTTGCCAGGAGCAGTAAGATGGCTAGGTCACCATTAAAACGAAGCAATAGTTTGAGCGACAGTCCATGCACTTCCGCTGGATTGCAAGCCAATAA
Organism: Diogma glabrata; assembly: GCA_963693315.1. Lineage (NCBI taxonomy): Eukaryota > Metazoa > Arthropoda > Insecta > Diptera > Cylindrotomidae > Diogma > Diogma glabrata. The sequence continues at coordinate 403,793,609 of OY856187.1, forward strand.
CAATAAAATGGTGCCAAAAGTGCCTCCTGTACCATCTGCTGCGAGAAATGCACCGCAAAATGCTACCGAGCGCCCGGATCTAGGTAACGCGAAAACAATAAACGTCAGTGGATCACCATCAAACGTCACGATGAAGGCAGTTACACCAAAACAACCAGCGACAAACCAGGTGATACCAGTAGGAGGTACACAGGGTGTCTATAGCAATGGCATAGAAACCTTATTGGTAGTTAGCTGTAAAATTGAGCAGCTGCAAAAAATGATGTCGAGCACACGGACCATGAATCTAACGTTTAGGAACCTTGTGAACGAAATCGAACAGTTGCACTAATCGGCTGTGAATAACCTCACTGTTGTCCAAAGCGTCAGGCCACAAGTGAACAAAGTGTGTCAAACTTCACCGACCTTAAAACCAAGCGTCGATGAAAAATCAAAAAGATGACGAAGTGGAAATGGTGAGGACATGAAAGGACAGCTGCCCTCACCGAAAAAATCTAAAACAGGAAAAAGGATCTTGACAGAACCAAGATCAAGATCCGAGCAGAGCATGATCAGGTCAAGTGAACAGCAGGTCGAGCCCTCGAATCAAAACGTGCTCCCTGTGGTAGCATCCGAAACGGAGTGGCAACACGTGAGAAAACGCGAAACGAACCACGCAAACCTACGAAAAGAGCACCACGGTCGGATGCTTTAGTAATATCTAGGTCCGGTGAAAAAAGTTATGCTGAAATGCTTAGAGAGATGAAAGAGAACCCGGAACTAAAAGAGCTCGGGGATTGTGTCACCAAGATTAGGAAGATAGCTAAAGGCGAGCTGCTTCTTGAACTTAAAAAAGGCGAACACAATCAAAAGCTTAAAGAGCACGCAGAGCTAGCACTCAGAGACTCGGCGAGTGTTAGGTCGGTGTGCCAAGAAACTCTTATAGAGTGCCGCGACTTAGACGAGATCACAACGAGAGAAGATATTTGCATTGCAATCCAGGCACAATTTCCTACAATTGGGTCTGTCCAAACAAATGCAATCAAATCGTTAAGGACATTACGAGACGGGACTCAGACGGCACTAATCAGCCTCCCTGAACGATCAGCGCATGCGCTCGTTGCGACTGGACACATCCGAATAGGATGGGTAAGATGCAGACTGCGCGAGCGAATCACTCCAACACGCTGTTTCAGATGCCTTGATTACGGTCATGTAGCAAGGCAATGTAAAAGTGATGTGGATCGAACGGGGATATGTTTTAGATGCGGAGGAACAGGACATAAATCAAAAGGATGCAAAGAGCCCCCAAAATGTGCTCTTTGCCTGCCGGGAACCACAGGGACTAATGGGCATTCTACAGGAGGCAGTAGATGTCCAGCCTACAAAAGAGCGCTGAAGCCGACTTCTGCCCGCCATGGTTAAGTGTATCCAGATAAATCTTAACCACTGCGAGGCGGCACAGGACCTACTGACACAAACCGTTAGAGATCAGCAAGTGGACGTGGCATTGATTTGCGAACAATATCAAACCCCTGTTGGTGATTCGAACTGGGTTGAAGACAGGACGAGCAAAGCTGCTATCTGGACCTGCAATGCTCTCCCTTTTGAACGCAGATCTAGTCGTCAGCATGAGAGTTTTGTCTATGCCAAAATCAAAGGTGTCCACTTCTACAGCTGCAACATTCCTCCTAGCACCCCACTGGACGAATTCGAAGAGACACTTGACCGACTAGTAACAGACGTCAGAGGTAAATCACCCATCGTAATTGCGGGTGATTTTAACGCTTGGGCCGTTGAATGGGGAAGTAAACGTACTAACCCTAGAGGTAGGGCATTACTTGAGGCATTTGCCAGACTTGATCTGGTACTGCTCAACCATGGTACCACAGAGACATATAATAAAGGAGAAGCAAGTTCAATTATCGATATCACTTTTGCAAGTGGGACACTCTCGAGAGGAGCACAATGGAGGGTGTCTGATTTGTATACGCATAGTGATCATCGTGCTATTATATTTGAAACCCAACCCCCACAGCGGTTTGAAAGGCGCCAAGTCAAGCGGAAGGCGCAGCAAAATGGGTGGAAAATCAAAGAGTTGGACACGGAGATGTTGGACTACATGGTTGAATGCATGCCAATACCGGAGAGTGGTGCCAAGATAGGAGCAGAATTTATTGCGAGATATCTTAAAAGCATCTGTGATGCATCTATGCCGCGTAAAAGCAACGGTAATGGACGGTCCCCAGTCTTCTGGTGGACCGAAAACATTGCCCGTCTGAGAAAAGAGTGCCTCAAACTCCGGAGGAAATGTACACGAAGGAGAAATCATGAGCACTATGAGCAGTTCCAAAATGATTTTCGCGAAAAGCGGAAAGAATTGCAGAAAGCAATTGCTAATAGTAAGAGCAGATCATTCCAGTGTCTTATAGATGAAGTTCAGAATAACCCATGGGGAAGTGCGTACAAAATTGTGCTTACTAAACTCAAGGGTGTTCAATCAGCTGCACGCACCAGTGTGCCCAGATATAATGGCTGAAATTGTGTCCGGCCTTTTTCCACACCACGTTGACTTCTCCCTACCTCGTGAGCTGCAAATTGACGAAAATTCAATTTCGGCTGTCACCACCGAAGAGGTCCTAAACGCGTTGCTCAGATTATCCGTTAATAGCACGCCCGGTCTAGACGGCATCCCAAATATCGTCTTAAAAACAGTGATAAAGAAGAAGCCGAATGTATTCGAAAATATCTACACTGCGTGCCTAAAAGAAGGGATATTTCCTGAGGAATGGAAGCGCCAATGCCTTGTGCTTATACCGAAAGGTGACAAGCCACCAGAAGAACCCTCGTTCTACCGCCCACTGTGCATGCTGGACACATCTGGAAAGATCTTTGAGAGAATTATTGGTACTCGACTTGAGCAACATACTGAAGGCGAGTGGGGCCTTTCTGACCGGCAGTTTGGTTTCAAAAAGAAGCGCTCTACCGTTGATGCAATATCTGCAGTATGTGAGATAGCGCATAAAGCTTTGAGTGGTAAAAGATGGCTAGAAGGTGATAAACAGTATTGTGCTGTTGTCACTCTGGATGTTAAAAACGCCTTTAACTCTGCCAATTGGAACCAAATCATGAGAGCCCTAGACGAACTGCATGTACCTGACTACCTGCTACGTATAATAGCCAGCTACTTCACGGGAAGAACTCTGGTCTATGATACCGAAACAGGTCCTAAGAAGTACAATATAACAGGAGGAGTACCCCAAGGATCGGTCCTTGGACCCCTGCTGTGGAACATCATGTACGATGGTGTTCTCAGAGTACGTGTGCCGGCACAAACAACGATTATCGGCTATGCAGACGACATTGCCATAGTTGTCGTAGCCAAAAACCTTACGGACATTACGAGCAACTGTAACCAGACCATAACCAGCGTTAGAGCATGGCTGAACAGCAAAGGACTAGAGTTGGCCGATCACAAAACGGAAGCCGTACTAATGAGTAGCAGAAAAGTGGTGGAAAGTATCGATATCCAGATTGGTGGACAAATCATAAAATCTGGCCAGCACCTGAAGTATCTTGGAGTCGTTCTAGACCACAGACTCAAATTTAGAGACCACTTGATGTACGCTGGTGACAAAGCCAAACGAGTAAGGGCTGCTCTTGCAAGGCTAATGCCAAACATTGGCGGCCCTAGACAACCGATCAGACAGCTTCTCGGTAGCGTTACCACATCAGTATTGATGTATGCGGCACCCATATGGGCCTCAGCGGTGGAAACGCCATCTTATGTTAGACCTATCAAAACGGCCTACAGACTGACATCGTTGCGCATTTGCTGTGCTTTTCGCACGGTGTCTGACGAGGCTGTAAATGTTATTGCGAGTAGGATGCCGATTGATATTGCAACAAAAGAGGTATCGGCTCTGCGTATAGCAACACGAAATGATAGGGACCGACGAACACGTGAAGACTTCAACATGGACAGTCATATAGAATGGCAAGCGAAATGGAAAGCTTCCACCAACGGACGATGGACTTTTGTGATGATCCCTGACATAAAAACATGGACATCAAGAAAACACGGTGATGTCAACCATCATTTGACGCAAATGATCTCAGGCCATGGATGTTTCCGTGAGTACTTATACAAGTATAAGCACGTAACGGATCCATACTGTCTCTACTGTGGGGGTAAGGCCGAGAACGCTGAGCACGTGCTAATCGAATGCGGAAGGTTTGCACATTCGAGAAGACTTATTGAGCAGCATATGGGGGAGTCAATCACTCCGCATAGCCTCATGCAATTTATGCTGAGCTCAAAAGACAACTGGGACATAGCGAATGAGATCATCACAAGTATGATGAAACGACTGAGACAAGACGAACGAAGAGCAGCCATGCTCAACACTACACAGCGAAACCACGACAACACATAATAATCGAGAGAGTACTACACTCAACCCCTGCCCTGCGAAGGAATGCCTTAATTGGTGGTACCGCAGGGATACAACAGGACTACAAGAGCAAGGGAGATGTTTTTACCCGGTAAGAACCCGCGGTCGCCTGGAAAGTCGGGTTCCAGGTGGATTTTTGAAACGTTTCATCTTCCTACGAAAAACAAAAAAAACACACATACGCACACACAAACACACACACAAACACACACACATACACACACACTCATATAATAGTCATATAATAATTTTGATACACAATTATAACCAGAAAAGGAATTACAGTCTAAGCCAAGACAAACTGAAAATTTCCTTTCCTTTTTTTTGTTGGTTTAAAAAAATATCGAAAATTGGCAGTGAGTTACCAGTTAATGATAGTTTAAGTCAATTTTAAAATTCCAATTTGTTTTTGTATGCTTCCGTTTAAAATATCGTGAAATACAGAGGCAATTATCCATTAATAGTTAAAAAGGAATTCAGAAATAAAATTTATACTTTTAAGCTGAAAACTATGCTAAGAAATGTTTCGTAGTGAATAGGTATAAGCCCATCCATATCAGTACCATATTGTCGAAAAGATGACGTGCGCGTGTGTAAAAGTATACAACCCTGATTGATATCATCAAATAAAATTGTTCCACGTCACATATAATTAAATCTCCGTTTTAACAATTCCACTAAATATCTGATAATCCATATCCAAATGCAAACGCCGCCATCTTTAATTCATTTTTATCTATATATAAATGAAGTGCAATATTGACCTTGATTAACAAACACGCATCACATGAACCCCCACATACTCATACTCATATACACACGTATCCATACTCATTCATACATCTAATCTAAAATAAAATGGAATATGACTCACCCCATAGCTTGGCCAGATCCCCTCCAGTAGTTCAATATTAACCGCTCATCCTCATACAATTCATCGGTTGGTAAACGCAGCACTCAGGAATACGACAATGGTGGAAAAATTATTGCAATCCAAACAAACGTGTTGATGATCAGTGATAATTGTTTAGTTCCCACTTTTTCCTTGTTACCGGAAAATGTATCACAATATTCGATATGAATGATGATGAACACGTATAATCACGAAAAAACAAAATGGTTGTCCCGGAAACGGGTTCAGACAGTCAGCACTCCGAATATACTTATAGCATGCGGTCAAGTAATTTGCACTCCAACACACAATTCATCTTCCTGACCCATCCACTAACTTGCTTCGCCCTACTATCGGTGTTAACCGAAAGCACAACCAAGATCTTGTAAAGATGAACTTAGGATTCGATGGCGGATTTCCGAATTTCAAGAAGCAATCGACATAATTTAAATTATAACAGCCTATTTTATTTTTTTGTTAAATTTAATTTTTCTTTCTTATACATAGACATTGGCAATTTATGCCATCACAGAGTTTACACTAATTTTACATTATATGGGAATGCAAATTGTTAGTTATAGATCTATTATCACAGTTCTAGCAAACAAACATTTTCACGGTAATTTAGCATTCTATTTTTAATAATATAATATTATGATTTATTATTTGAACTAACACGTCACAAGCAAAGATAATTTTTTTTAATTAAACTAATTTATTTTATAAATACAAAATTTTATCATTAGCTTTTCCATTGTTCTGGCAAAAAAATCTTTCCTAATCTAATCTTTCCTTCTTTAAATATTAGCTCCATTAATTTTCTTTATTTTCGTCTTTATTTTCGTTCACAAATTAACTCGCTCAGAAAACTCAATACGTAGCTGTCAGAACCACGTAAACAACTGTTCGATTTTCAGACACCAATTCGACTAAGACGGCCTCTATACGCGGCTAGGCGTATTTATAGGCAAAAGTAGCGACTGGTTTTACATCACAAATCAATAAACAAAATAAGTCTGTTTATTGGACAATCTCGTTCGATAAATATGTGTAATAAAAGTGCCTTCACTATTGTACCATAACTGGAAGGGAACTATAAACAGAGACATCTATTATGAAACGATTATAGGAAATTACATTTATTAGTGTATCCACTAAGGAATTCTTATAACGTTGAGTTTTTTGTTCGGTGATTTTGTTTTTTTCAAGTTATTTGTTTCACAATTCAAAATCTATATCTATCTATCTATATATAAATATATATAGATAGGTAGATATAGATTTTGAATTATGAAACAAATAACTTGAAAAAAAAATAACCGAATAAAAATCTCAAAAAACACAATTATCACATTTTTGCCATTTTTTTCTGAAAAAATCGTCAAAATTCAAAAAAAATATTTTTCGACACATCTACTACTTAAGATCTTTTTCACAATATACATGTTGCCATATACATTTTGCCACATGTTGTCACATATTAGATTAAATTGATCTAGCATTTTCACCACTTCAAGACCTCTGCCATTTTTATGAATACCGCCCCAGACATTGCTATGAGCATTCAAGTCTCCCATTACTAGAAGTGGTATTTTGCTGCTTGACGATTGTGCAGTTGTTTTTAGAATATTCTGATTCACATTAGTTTGACTTTGTGTTGATCCAGAAATAATTGTGTGGTTAACATGTGGATGATTTTTGACCTGAAAGTTGGTTGGCCAGGAACCTACAATCTGACGAATAGAGGTAGTTTCACCTCCTCTGTTTGATTGTAGTGGTATGATAGGATCCATTGAAATCTTATCCATCTCCGTGCATTTCGATGCTTTATATCGAGATGTCTGGGAGATAGTTTCTTAAGGAATGCTATCTGTCCAGATTTCCAAATCACTTGAACTAACGGTCGGTCCGCTATATTCAGGTGATATTGAAGTTTTAGCAACAGGTTTTTTGAACATGAACTCTGCTGACATAGCCATAGAGGTGTTTTGGCACTAACGCTTGGCCGCAGGGGAATAAAGCACTTTGTTGAAATCGCACCCATCTCGGAGTTGTTATCTTGAGAGACTACACTATCTCGTGAACTAACGGTTGGTCCGTTATATTCCCGGAAGATCTCTCCTGCTGCAACTGATATTATTGAAGAGCAGGAGTCAATCATTTCTGGTGTTACAACACTCGTCAAACAGTTTTGTTTATATTAATCTGTTTCTTTATGGAATCATTATCTAGTTGAATAAAATCTAGATTGTGAGTCCTAGCCACATTACTTTGGAGGATTTGGTTATTGGCTTGATAAGATTGAAGCTCGGCGTTATCTCGTTGTGGTTTTTCTAGTCGGCAAATAACACAAGTAAGTTCATTAGGATTAAGCTCATTAGGTGGTAATCATATCGATAGAATATAAATTTCTGGTAAAATATTTATTTCCGTCTGAAGTTAAATCCCTAAGATTTCCATAGTTATACAAGCTTGAAGTTCGACTAACCTGTATCTTAACTGTCTGTGCACACCGATACAAACGCCTCCATATCCGTCCCAGCGATCGCGTCTTTCAATATGATAATTTTTAATAGAAAATTCTATATTAGCAGGTTTGAGCCACGTTTCCGATAGGCAAAAAGCTGAAATATTTTTATCATACAGAATTTGTTCGAATTCAGTTATTTTAGGAGCATATTACGAAGCAGTTGTACAATCTCCTTAATTTAGAGTTGCTCTATTTTCTCACATGTACTAATTTATAATTTGAGCTCAATATATCGTTTACTTTAATGCCAAGAACCTTTGAAATTGTTTTTTTCCTTTTTCGAACACAATTTCTTACATTCGATTCGTTACATATTTTTTTTGTTTGTTACGAAGCAGATGTGCAATCTCCTTAGTGGTTTTCATTATCGTTAAAAAAACAAAAATCTACCAGATAATTTTTTGTTGTCATTTAAAATCGGCCTTTTTCGAGCTATAAATACCAGCCAATAGAGGCCCTCTGGCACTTAGTCCATTTTTTTTTCCTATTGGAATCAATTGTTTTTTTGACGTCTTCTTGTTGAGCGGCCATTACTTTACTTTGCGGGAGTACAAAAAAATTCAATGCGCTCGACCAATAGATAAGAAAGAATTCAACGCAAATAAATTCATTAACGAATAAAAAAGGAAAACATTCTGTTTGTGTTTATGTGTTTGTATGGATCACTAAATCCATTAGGGAATAACCTGAGTCTTAATCGTAAACGTAGTGAATCGTTTGTCAATTAGCTAATAGTCCGGTATTGTTGTCATAGAGCTACTTACTATTAAACTGTGATTGTTGAAAACTCAAAACAACAGAAAAATATGTAAATGCCCGTGATTATTCATTTAGTTCAAGTCGTGTTGTTAGTTCAAATTCACCACCTTTTGGTGCCGTTCCGTGTATTGCACTCTATCCACAAGGTCCATGACCTTGACCTTGATACTTTGAATCTCATATCAGCAAGGGATAACTGTTACTGTAGAGACCACATGAAAAGATAAAAAATAAATTAAAGGAAATGAATGCACGGTCAAGAAATTCTGCTCCGTCTTAAATACAAAAAAAAAATGAAAACAAAATTAAAAAATTCTGGAATTAAGTAAAAATAACATTCATGTAAGTTTTTCTCTGTATTTCGATAACTAAGGATTACGAGTTTTTTTTTGATTGTTTAAAATATTAATTTTTGTGTAATAGAAATAAAATTAAAAGAAATAAAGAAAGAATAACTGTTGATAGTATAGTTAGTGTTAGACTAGAATCATTTACATAATCAATACAAAAGTTAGTGTCTGGTATTTAAATGTATTGTTCTTTAAGTTCTTTTTTATGTAAAATAAATATTAACCTGTTTGATTGAGAATTAATCCGTGTTTATTAGCAACCTGAGGTTGACAAGTTGCTTTCGTGCAAGACATTTTTTTTGGAATACATTCCGTGTTCTGTGTTTATTTTTTCAATTTTTTTTTTGATACGTACCGTGGTAATAGTCACTTGTGTTTTATACACGGACAAAAGAAAAGAAATACAACCTAAATGTTAGTGAACGTGAGTTGTTCCGAGAGAATAAAACCAAGTGTAGACTAGTCGTGCCTCATTGGTTCCATACTTGTACAAACGGATTGTAGGAGGATCATTCGGTTTGGCTTTGGATGGTGGTGGATTTTATAGAGAGAGTACTTCACAAACCAGAACGATATCTACATGATTTTCTGTATTACGTCGGCGGCAATTACCATATTAAGAATAAATTATTGAGTGAAGAGGAGTATATATCTACTAGTATTGAAGGGCGGGTACCATTTGCTTCTCCTGTCACAAGGGAGGTATACTAGATATTGGAAGGTCCATTGGCTGAAAGAAATTCACCGTGATTAGATCATCTGTTATCGTTAGTGGGCTGTCGGTGGTCATACACTGAGATGATGGACTAAGGTGCAACTAGGAGCTGAAGAAGGGGATCTGGACAAGCTATGGGGTGAGTCACTTTAAATATATATAAATGGGTATGTATGTATGCATGTGTGCGTGAGTATGTACGTGTGCGGGTATGCATGGAGTGTGTATTTGGGTACGAATGAAATCCAATTAAACGCACGACCTGTATTACGGTGCAAGGAATTACGATGTAAATGAAATTAATAATGATGTTTAGATTAATCATGTAGATTTTCAGATTATTATAATAAGAATTATGAAAATTCTTTTAACTTCTTAATAACTTTCTACACATTCAAATAGAGTTTGGTGATACCCCAGCAAATTTTTATTCTTTTTTGTCGTCTATTAAACGAGTGAGTAAATAAATTAAACTACGATACTAAAACTACCAAAGTGCATTCCATTTATTCATATTCTGCAACAGTATATCTAGATAATTATAGTATTTGGAATGATTTGGGTGATTACTATCTGAATGCTTCTTAGTGGACTGTATTGTGGAATTGAAGATTAAGGGTTGAAGGAGCATCAACTTTCATAACGATAAAAAACTTCGATTCGGCTCTTGAGAATTTCCTTTTAATTCAATACTGATTACAAACTGGTACAGACTATTGTTGAAGTACACGAAGTGTTGGCATATGATGAAACAACTAATTGAGTTGTTAACGAAGAACTGGAACAGCTGGTACACGAAGTGTAGACATTTATATACCTATGATAAATCAAGACTGATTCATATTTAACGAAGTCTGGAACACTTAAATTATAAGAATCAAAGTCTGCTTTTATTGTTGAAGAAAGCAATTCAATTGTAAACGACGAATTAGAACATTTTATAAACGAAGAATAAATGCCTTTAAAACTTATGATAAATCACGCCTGGTTCATAATTAATGCTGACTGGAACATTCAAATTGTTGTAATCGACGACTTCTATGATAAATCACCACTGCGTATAATTAACGATGACTGGAGTACTTAAATTATTGTAATCGATGAATCTTGCTTATATGTTGAAGCAAACAATTTAATTGTAAACGAAGAATTTGAACATTTTATAAACGAAGAATAAATGTCCTTTAAAACTTATGATACATCAAGACTGGTTCACATTAACGATGACTGGAACACTCAAATTGCATAAACGAAGAATCTTGCTTATATTCAACAATTTATGTTTGACAATGACTGGAACATTTAGTTTGAACAATTCAATTGTAAACGACGAATTAGAACATTTTGTAACCGAAGAATAAATGCCCTTAAACTAATAATACATCAAACTGCTTCACAATTAATGATGACTGGAATACTTAAATTGCTGTAATCGATGACTTCCGCTCATGTTGATGAAGCAAGTGATTCAATAGTAAACGAAGAATCAGAACATTTCATAAACGAAGAGTAAATGTCGTTAAAACTTATGATACATCAAGACTGCTTGATGTTTTATATTTAACGATGACTGGAATACTTAAAAATGTTGTAATCGATGAATTCTATGATAAATCACGACTGCTTTATAATCAACGATGACTGGAGTACTTAAATTATTGTAATCAATGAATCTTGCTAATATGATGAAGTAAACAATTTAATTGTAGACGAGGAATTAGAACATTTTATAAACGAAGAGTAAATGTCCTTAAAAATTATGATACATCAAGACTGCTTCATAAACAACGATGACTGGAACACTCAAATTGCATAAACGAAGAATCTTGCTTATATTGGTGAAGCAAAACAATTTGATTGTAAACGAAGAATTAAAACATTTTGTAAACGAAGAGTAAATGTCTCTAAAACTTATGATAAATGCAGACTGCTTTATATTTAATGTTGACTGGAACACTTAAATTGTTGTAATCGACGAATCTTGCTTATATTGGTGAAGCAAACAATTTAACTGTAGACGAAGAATTAGAACATTTTATAACGAAGAGTGAATGTCCTTAAAACTTATGATACATCAAGACTGCTTGATGTTTTATATTTAACGATGACTGGAATACTTAAAATTGTTGTAATCGATGAATTCTATGATATGATGAAGTAAACAATTTAATTGTAAACGAAGAATTTGAACATTTTATAAACGAAGAATAAATGTCCTTTAAAACTTATGATACATCAAGACTGGTTCACATTAACGATGACTGGAACACTCAAATTGCATAACGAAGAATCTTGCTTATATTTAACAATTTATATTTGACAATGACTGGAACATTTAATTTGTTAAAATTGTTGTAATCGACGAATTCTATGATAAATCACGACTGCTTTATAATTAATGATAACTGGAACAAGTAATTTTTATATATCACAAGATGACACGGAAATAATTAGAGAATACTTAGCTTTTTGGTTTTGTTTGTTGCTTAACAATGGCGGAGAGACAGCGTGATTTCATCAACCCTGTGTTAATCATCCAATACTACGATGATATTTTAATTGAAAACACCAAGTATTTCCATTGTACGATTTACAAATTAATTTAACTTTATTTTAACAATTAACTAATTTATTTGTTACATTGATTTACAATTTTATTTTTCACAATAAAAACACAGTCTTGATATTCAGGTATCGATTCGAAGAATAAGAGGGCAAAACCCACCAAAACAGTCCATTTTATAGAAAGCCAAAACTCTACAAATCACAGCTGTCAAGTTTACCAACGATCTCGAAACTATCGAATTAATAATATAGAATAACGAACACATAAATTCAATGTGAAAATTGAAAATATCGAATGAATGATCAAAATATACCGAACACGTCAATTCAAAATTGAAAGTTTCGTTGACATTTCAAAAGGATTGTTTTGGTAATGTTTTGCATAATTTTATAAATCTTTAATTGGTTTTGTTTTGATTCTAATTTAAAATATTTTGATTTTTCAGGTAAACTATTTAACAATTCACGATAATGCGTGAACACTATCAATGATTAGGTCTTCCCTCTGGGTCTCCTTACTGCTTTCGAAAATCGTCTAGCGTAAGCAATTAACCTCTTACCGCTTATAAAAATGCTATGATTTTATCAAATGGGATCGTCATAGGATTCGAATCTTAATGATGATTATCGTTTAGAAAACTTTTAATTTCCACTGAAATTGTAGATTCAGGAATTTTGGTGGAGGGAATTTACAAACTTTAATTCCCGCCAACAAACCTTTTATTACGTGATTAGGGTAAATTTATACCGAATTATGTGACATACATGTATATGGATATAAATCAATGATATTACCGACATCGACGATTTTACTTAAACATTTCGAGAACTATTATCGTTGGAACCAGAATGATGTTAAATTAATCGGAAAATACGACTTATATTCAGTGGAGAATTTAATTGAAATAAACGATGTTAAAATAATGACAATAATCGAAGAAGGACCCAAAGTAAATCTGAATGATTTAGAAAATATGGAAAATGTCTCCCACGGAAAATTCTATGAGGAATTACCAAAAAACAAAATAAAATGTAATTTGGTGAACGATTTTACAGACGGTTTTGCTGTTTGGCTTAAACTAAATGTAGATGATAATAAGGTAATTGATACATACCCGAAAATTATGAACTGATGGGATCAAATTGTATTTAAATTAAGTCATCATTACTGTATTCACGAATCAAATGAACAGTCAAATGTTAAGATGTGGGTGTATGTGTGCATGTGTGTGTGGGTGAAGGTGTGTGAGTGTATGAGGTGAGAGAGCGTGTGCATGTGTTGTATTAAACTATGGGGTTGAACATGGTGATCGCGGTTTCTTTCACGTATGGGGGTCGCCACAGTCTCTTTCTTTCACTTGCTTCTTTTCTTATCCGTTCTTAACATGTGACACGTGTACATTACTGGTATTTGTGTTGGAGCAGCATTTAATACTCGTTCGACCCCACTTACTGAAGCTAGTTTTGGGGCTTTAAAAATCTCGCTAGGTGCGCGGCCTGCTATGCCATTTCATTGGACAACCAATGAAACAGCTCTTCACAACAAGCAATACTTTGGCAATTCCATAGAAGCAGATTCAACTTTCTGAAGCAGATTCAACTTTGTGCTCTCATTCATTAACATTGCGAAAAATAAGTGGGGCACAGGATTGTAGAATAGAGCTTAAATTGGGCAATAGCTGTTCTATAATAGGCACTACAACAGTTATGAGCATGGTTTTCCATTGGGGTCCTATTGAAAATGCATAACAAATACCATTTATAACTGATGTTTTTTGAGGTCGGTAGTTACCCTGAAAACCAAGCGGTATTTCTTAAGTGTGGGTCTCACGTTCAGTTAGAGAATCTATTTTTCTCTTTACTGTTGTTGATTATTGAATGAAGTCTGTATGCTCCCAACAAACTTTAAAAACAAAGTGTAAAAAGCCGGTAGTTGTATACTAGACCCCCGCCATTTTGATCAATGTGTTCCAAAAGATGATTATTATTTTCTCACACTAATCAAAACCTTTTTCATAAGTTTCGTCATCATCACTTCAAAAATACAGGCAGTAGGGGGACCCCCTACCACTTTGTTATATCGCTCAAAAACTAATCAATTGCTTGCCATACACATTTGCATCTTTTTCCAAAGTGTCATCAAAATTCATTCACGAACGCATGTTGTATGCTCCCAACAAACATAAAAAAGATGATGGAAAAAAACAGCAGTTGTATGGTGGACTCTCCCAACCCGTTATTCAAAGTACTCCAAAAGCTGATAAAATCTTCCTCATGTTACTTGAAAGCTTTTACCAACGTTTCATGAAAATCGATCGGTAATTGTAGGCCGCAGTAGGGATAAACACCTGAAAAAAAAATGTTTAACCGGAAGTTTCAAACCGGAAGTTGGTTTGCAGAAATATTAAAACATGTTTTTTACTTTTCACAAAATTTTTCAACAAACAATCCGTATAATCCTTCAGAAACCCTCAGTAAACAACAAATTCCTTATTCATTTTCTGATCGCTTTTACATTCCAATAACTGTGCAGTTGTTGCTAAATTTCAACCATCAATTTGATATACATAATCGAAATCTAAAATGCGGTTTATTTTGATTTCACTTCGATTTGATTAAATCATGATTATTTTAGATTCATTTTTATTGTAAGATATACTAAATTATTTAACTTTTCAACATCATCCAAATTTTTTTATTATATAAATTCCTTAATTGATCATAAAATTGTTCAATTGTTCATCGCTTGAAATTTGCTAATTTTCTGAACAAAAAAAATTCTATACACTCGATAATAAACTTATTTACAAGATTTTAATTTTTAATTAAATATTTATTAACACCAGCAAATTTAACAAAGATTTTAACAAAATAAATTTTTGATTTTAAATCAAATAATACTATCATTTACAACTAATGATATTTCGTATCAAAATTTATTAAAAATGAAAGTATCCGTTCCAATACCAAACTAGAACTTAATTTTAATTAATTATGTAAGAATCTTCCTCGAAGTTTATTTTATCTAAAACTTATAATCGTTTCACGACGTTCTTTTGAAACAAAAAATCCATTTATCTCATCGTTGTGTTTAGTTCTCTCATTTTTCAAATAAACACCCATTCTTGAAAATCTGCCGTATAAAATACCGTCTCACACCATCAAATCATAACAATAAGGTCCTTCAAAATTCTATCAATTATTAATATTGGAAACATTTTTTAACCGATATATCACAAAAGGAAGTATCCTGCTAATTATGGCAAGATCAACACACCTGCGTAGAATTAATATACTCTATTTTGTAATCTATTTGGATCCGTTAATTGAGTTGGAATGAAAGATAAACATTATGAAGTAATAAACTAAAACACGAATTTATTTATATGTACAGTGAAACGTTGTACACGGTCAGAAGTTATTTATGAAATGGTTTTAAGTTGTTTGATAGCACGGAATGAAGGTATGATTAATGTGATGAATGTTTATTTTTAGATTTTAAAAGAAAATTTTTTTGTTCGATACAAACGCATAGATACGCGAAGGCACACGGATCTCCACTTGAACTATGCAATCTTTGCCTTAATCACTAAAAATAAATCTAATTGATCTTCTGGTCCAGTTTATAACTGGACACAGCAAGTGGATGAGCTCATGGAAACTCTATAAACGTTTTTTAGCTAGGAACAGAGGGACTTGGAATGCAAGATCTTTGGTGGAGATCTTGATTTAGAATACGATGGTCGGAACAGTTTGCAGATTAGAATCTGTTAAGTATTGATAGAAAAAATAAACGCATTGCAGATTGGAGTAAAATAGTTGTGGTTTTCAAAATAAATTACATTAATGATGATTTTGTTTTGTTTTATTATAAAAGCGATATCTAGCCAGTGGTGTTCTTTTTGATTTTGAATAATCTTTTGGAACATGTTTGGTGATATGGTCTTGATTTGGATTTCAATCTAATAATGAGACCCTTCTATTCGCTTTTTTACTTAAATATTTACGTTTTTCGAATGTGATCGATTGTGCGATGACCGACGTTTTTGAATCGGTAAGTGCAAATGAACGATCCGTTTAGAACGAATAAATCTTATAATACAATCAATTAGCTATATTAACCTGTATGTCTATAATGGAAAATTTAAACTTCTCAAATTGCACGGAAGGATTCACAAAAAAGACCTTTCCATTAAAAGTTAAGCGTAAGCAAAACAAAATGCTTGAACTAACATATTTTTTCTCCATAATGCTATCGTCTTTGGTTCGACGTGCTCCTTTCTTGCACGTGTTTTAATGATCCAGGTGTGGAGCAGATCACGCTAACTGATTAGCAAATGGACTGGATCAAGGTATTATGCGATTCGTGTCGTGCCGCTGATCTTCTAGGTCCATTCAAATAGCTCAGTCACAATAGAGCCACCTGGATAATGGGCGACCTCCAGGTATATTTTGCCTTGCCAAGTTAACAGAGTTCTGACTTGGTCAAACTACTTTTCCGTGAAACTCGTGGGAACATAATGAAAAATATTTTTAAAATAAAAAACAACACAAAAAAATTAAGGCGTGACGTCGCCGCTTTTAAAAGGGAAGAAGGTACAAGTAGCAGGCGCAGGAGCGAGTCTCCTAGTCGTGCTTATGATGGGAATATACCGGCGGCAAGTGTCTATGCTGTGGGCAGCATAGCTCTCGGACTGACAGATATTAGCACCGTGCCAAACTTAATTGTTAAAAGTAAATGGCATAGAAGTCCACCTCCACCACCTATAGACCAGCGTGACGGGCTGGACGACCCACTTAGCCGGGGTTCAGCGGAGCTGGTACCAGGTGGCATCTAAGGTTCCTCGCGGCGAGAATGTCTCCGGAGGACTCAAGAAAAAAGGTCTGGAATGGAAATGGAATGTCTCAACAATCGCAGAAGATAACGTGTAGCGGACCAGAGAGTCCGAGACGCCGCAGGACATTGCAGCTAAGAAGGCCAGGCTAGCCACCCATCAAGATAGAAAAAGACCATCTCAATCCAAGCAGCAGTTATTAAGGTGACTAAGGTAGCTATTCTAGATGTGAATCAACTAGCGATAGGATATGCTGACCAAAAATATTCACTTCAAACCTGGGTGATAGAGTGCGGTGGTAGAGTGCGACGACGACCAGACGGCTAGATTGCTCGCGTCTGTTGTACCTTAATTGGAAGTCGACAAGCATGTAATTGTGATGAAAATGAGATATGACATTCTGATTCCGCACAAGATTACCGTAATTCTTCCAAGGAGTGCTAGCTGTACCAAAAAGTATTTAACGTATTTTTAGGAAAGTAAATTTCAGAAATTTTGTGTTAGTATTGACAGTCAATAGAACTTCTATTACATGCTTACTAAATAATCATTCATGTTGACCAGAAACTAACCAGCCGCTTATCTGCTTCAAAACGGTTTCTTTGCCTTACAATTATATCTTACGATTTTTTTCAACACCAAATTGTGGGTTTTCTTTTAGATTTGTATGTCTAATCTAAAATATACAAAAATAAATTACTTTGATATTCTTTCCCCTTCAAAGAAAAACAATATATCCATTAAATTTTCAATTGCATGAGTCATCGTGGTTTATTGAAAAAATTGGATTTACTAGAAAGGCAATAAATCGTACCAATTCGAATGAGATTTATTTTTATTATTTATTTTGTTGAAATAAATTTTGATATAAAAATCATTTCTATGACTAATGATAACATAAAAAATATTTAAATATTTACAAAATATATATAAAAAAAACTTTAATCCAATTTAATGTTCGTGGATAGTGAAAGTTTTATCGAACTTTTAGGATTTATTGTCATTTATTTATACTTGTACTTGTACTTGTAAAAAATTGTGTTTTTTGTTCAATTTATGCTCGTTTTTGGGGGAGAGAGTGGTTAAATGATGATGTATGAGAATGAGTATGTGTGGTGCGAGAATTCATTTAAAAGGAAAATTGTCTGACAGCTAAATTTTACCTTGAGCGTATTAAAAGATATCTCAGTATGACATTTCTGAAAGTGAATCAGTAAATAAAATGTATGCCTATCGAGCAGTTTCTCAAACTATTTTAAATGAGATTCAAGAAATTAAACAAAATAGATGAATTTCGTGATCTGGGGCACTGACACTGAACCCCCCCAACTCCCTCAATTTCAACTGTTTTATGTTTGTTGGAAAAATAAAAGACTGGCTTATTGAAAGAAAAATAAAAAACTTTTTGCTTACGCTGTTGAAAATATTTAAAAATTAATTTTGAATGATGGCGCAGCTGCCGTTGGTCAAGATTTTTTTGAATTTTTTTCACGACGTGAAAATTGTTTCTTTTTGTTTTAAAGGTATTTTCAAAAATGTGCATATCAGGGGCCCTATTCCCGAACACATATTTGTCAATCGACAATATTGTCAATTTCACCAAAATGCTTAACAACTTTGTTTAAAAATGGTATTCTGTAACTCATATTTGTGTCAAACAAATTATAACAAATTTTTACAAAATTATAACAGATTTTTGGTACTAGATTCGTACTTTTGACAACTAACTTTTTTAATCTTAAAAGATGCAAAATAATATAAAAATATATTTAACAAATAAATAAGTTTTAATGATATTTATATAAAAATATGATTATTTAATATTATTAAACAGTTAATTTGGCGTTATAAATTAAGTTTTACACCAATCGATGAAATTTGTATAAAAAAGTCAACACACAAAACATAAAGCAAAATTGTGATTTTGACAGTAACTATGTTGTTCTTGTCAGATTCACAATATTGTGTTGAATTTTCACCAAATTGGTGTTACATAATACGAAATTCACAATATTGTGTGAATTTACAATATTGTGATGACATTTATGTGTTCGGGAATAGGGCCCCAGGTCAAAAATTTTAGATTTACAAAAACTATTCCAAAAATGCGTGACCTACGGCAAAAGCACCATCTTTCAAATGTTGTTTCTAAATATTTTTAACAGTGTAAAGTCAACTATCATGGTAGTCTTCTGTAAGCGAGGTCCATGAACCCGACATGAGCATTCACCGAGTTCGATTTGAGGACTCGAACGTGGCTGGATTACGTATGCCCGAGATAGCAACCACACCTCAACATATGACACAGTTCCAACCAGTTCCATCCCGCATGTCTCGATGTTAGAATTGCCAGAGCGGTGGGTAAACGATTTACAATTGCCCACAAGAGCGACAAGGAACCTTTTGTTATGGATGTGGGACTCAAGATGCTGTCAAACCAAACTGTATTATTTGTTCGGGAATCGCGAGAGGGGGGTAAGTGGAGGAGCCTATCTTCCAAGATTCCTTTCAAGTCCACCTTCTCCTACAATGGAGGCCAGCGCAACACTGACCCCGAACTCTATCGACGTCAGTCAAAGGGGTGCCTCAAAGTCAAAGGGGTGCCTCGCCTCAAATGATCATCTATTGGCGATAGCTCAACAACAAATGCTTGCCGTAGTGGTGCAGCTCCCAAGCTCCAAAATGTTTGAGCTAGGCCGCACGACCTAACTCACTCATTTAATCGACACAGGTGATGCCATGGCAGTGAAACAGCCTACTACGCCATGTCTCCTGCTGTTCAGGTAGAGATGTAAAAAGAGCTGGACCGCATGGTAGCTCTCGGAGTAGTCGAGGAAAGCAGTAGCTCCTAGAGCTCCCACATGGCAATGGTTCGCAAAGCAAACGGAAAGATTCGTCTTTGTCTAGATGCTAAAAAGTTAAATGAGATAACTATAGAGACGCTTATTCACTCCCTATTATTGATAGTCTTCTTAGCCGCTTAGGAGAGACCCAATTCATTTCTAGTAGTGATTTAAAAGACGCATTTTAGCGAATTCCCCTCGATCCCGAGTCTAGAGAGAGAACCGCTTTTACTGTACCAGGTCAACCGTTGTACCAATTTGTGGTGATGCCCTTTGGGCTATGTAACTCTCCCCAGACACTTTGCCGACTTATGCTTAAAGTAATTCCTTATCATTTTCCCGAACGTGTTTTTGTTTATTTAAATGACCTGTTGGTGAATTCGGCTTCATTTGATGACCACCTTGCGTTGTTATCCGATATTGCAAATTGTCTTAAAGGGGCAGGTTTGACCATTAATGTCGAAAAAAGTCAGTTTTGTCTAAAAGACCTGGAATACCTAGGCTATGTAATTGGTGATTTTTGTCTGCAAGTAAATGCCGAGAAAGTCAGAACTAAAACCGAAATCACAGTACCAAAAACACAGCGACAAATTCGGAGGTTTCTCAGTATAACCGGTTGGTATAGACAATTTATAAACAACTATTTAACTCTCGCGTCCCCCTTAACTCACAGGTTTACTTAAGAAAACAAAAAATTTGCAATGGAACGTTGAGGCACAATCTGCCTTTGAAAGACTAAAAACATCTCTTGTATCAGCTCCGGTTTTGCTAAACCCAGATTTTTCAAAGCGATTCTATATTGAATGCGATGCATCGACAACTGGGGTAGGAAGTGTGCTCTTCCAGTGTGACGAACAGGAACAAGAGAAGCCGATTGCTTTTATGTCGCAAAAACTCAACGCAGCACAGCAAAACTACTCAATAACGGAACTAGAGTGTTTAGCTCTGTCTTAAGCGTGAAAAGTTCAGAGCATATGTGGAAGGATTCTCGTTTACGATTATAACCGATCAATCCAGCTTAAAATGGTAAATGTCACAAAAAGACGGAGTTTGAGATGGATTTGAGATGGAGTTTGAAGCTGCAAAGTTTCGATTTTGACGTTGAATATTGTAAGGTTCAAACAACTCGGTACCGGACACATTATCACAAGTTTACGCTGACGAACAAGCTGGAAAAAACGTAAAAGATTCTGAATTACTTCCCCTCCATATTGACGATCTCCCGATGCTTTTCTTGAGCCTGAATACGAAGACATTATTAAATATTAAGACATTATTAACGCTCATGATGGGACTGGTTATTCACCTCATTATTTGGTTATATATGGTTATCGGTCAACATTATATGGTTTTGGTCAACATTATTTCGGACATGGATCACATTATGCCCTAGTCTAGCATATGAACGAACTGGTATCAAACGACTTGCACTTTGTATCAAAATCACAGTTGTTATCAGATGCTCAGAAAAAAGTATTACAGAGCTTTAAGCAAGCTTATTTACAAACTACTGCCCGTTACAATCTACGCAGCAATGCTAGAAAATTTAGTGTTGGAGGTACGGTGCATTTGAGAAATTTCACGCCAAGCAACGCTCTTAGTAATTGCTCATCCAAGCTGGCTTCAAAATTCATAACTGCTTTTATCGATCAACCCATATGTATCACTTCCTTCCAACTGAAAGATACCGATGGTAAAATTTTGGGGGTGTACCACACTAAAGATATAAAGTACTAATTTATATTAAGTATGCCCGGCTTGAGACTATCTCAGGGTGTGGGATGTCCCCACGATTTGTAACGAAGGATATTTTGGGGCACACCACTTTTCTGTCAAAAATTTGTTTTTACTTTCCTTCGTCCCAAGGTTCCGAGTTCCAGATTTATTTAAACAATTATTTTTCATGTCTCATGACATTCCATCTCTCAAAACGTATTTGTTGAAACCTAGTTTATATGAGAAAAAGGTTTAACAGTAAAGTTACAATTTTAAAACAAAAAAAACTAAGATTAATGAATGGTTTAGTGATTATATCATTTTAGTTGTTTAAACTTCGTGAAAAATTTAAAAAATGCAAGGCTTTTTTTGAAAATAAAAAACAAAAAATAAACAAAAGGAAATTATCTGGTTTTTTATGCTTGGGGGGTGGAAATCAGCGTTTCAACCTTGAGAGTATCACTATCGGGATTGAATTAAGGCATCAACGTAGGGGTGAGTCCTAGTTATTTGTTTAATCCTTATTAATTAGTTATTTGTTAAGGATAAAGACGTATGTAGTAGTTCACTTAAAAGATGGTTGGTGTTCCTGCAGAACATGTAATTATCAGTGTTTCTAAACCAAAAAAATTGAAAAAGAAAAAGAAAAAGAAACGGAAAAAGAAGTGAAAAATTGAGAACATGGTTGCAAGGATCTGCAAGGTAAGTATGGATGACTGTCTTTACTTTCAGCTTAATGCGAGCATTTCCCGCCGCTCAATACAAGACGACCTGTTTGCCGGATAAAACCCACGACAAATTATCGACTGAGCGAAGTCAAGAGCGGTTTCCGGACCTACAGCCAGGTGGAGAATTCTATAGCCTTAGCATGTGCAATCTCTGCGCCCATCTGGGGGACTAGGTTACACTGCTAATCGTTACAACCTTTAAAACGCACCTAAAACTGTTGATATCGAGGGAACAGTTGTAATGAAGAGCTTTCTCATTGGCGAACCAATGAGAATGGAATAGCAGGAAGCGTACCTAGAGTAATTTTACGCCTTAACGACTAAAGCTCATTCCTCGTGGATTTGATGGAGTAATACCTGCTGCTTCAACACAAATGCAGAAAGGTATGCAATTTACGAAAAGTTACAGAAAGACTCTGGCGACCCCTTTTGTGAAACATCCATGATCAGCGCGTCCAACCCCCACAATCATTCCCATACGCCCACACACTCACGCTTCATACATGCTAACATTCACCCACACACTCAGACTGCGAAACAAGACACTTAAGCTTTAAGACCCGCAGCAAGTATCGCAAGTGGTAGTAATCCCTATTTCGTTGTATGGCTGTCATCTGACCCAATTGATACAGCTCGTAAACCACTGGTATTGCTGGCACACCGTGAATCAGATTTTAGAGCACTGGAGAACGTCACACGCTATATTGAAAGTCTGTATTGATTATTTCCCTTTTTCTTTATTCATAACATTTTCAAAAATTTATAAAACCATAAGTAGTTCCCAAAAAAACAATAATTATAACTCAAAAAAAAGTTATAATTTTATTTGTAAGTTAGACAAACATTTCCAGACTCTGGCACAAAAAAAATATTATAGCGTTGAACAATCCAAACAAAATCACTATTAACATTAATAATAAAAGCATTAGCTAACAATTTAGAGAAAAAAAACTTACATGATTGACATTTTTATTTCAGTGTCTTATATTTTTCCTAGTGCCTTGGCATCCAATGCTTGTAAGTTAGGTTTCTTCTTCCAATTTTTTTTGTTATTTTTTTTCTAAAGTAACCGAGTCCCGTTATGATAACAAGATAATTGCAATAGCAAGGTCAAAGCGTGAACCGTATGGATAACGGACAGCACACGGAACAGCACAAAAGTGGTACATTTGAACTACTGACAAAAAAAAATTTAACTATCTACCTACGGACATTAAAAAAAATTTTAACAATCAAAAACAAAATCACAAATTGACAGTTAGTAATTCTAGGACACTAATACGGGACCATTAGCTATGTAAAAGGCTGGTCACTACTTTTTTATATCTAACTTGATGCACAAACATATAAACATTTTTTTTGTTATAAACGATACTAATAACACTCAATATTTTTTTCTTTTGGCTTTTCTTGGATTTAAAAATGAATTTAATGGCACTAAATTCTTTCCTTGATTTTATTTTACCAAAACCAAATTTATTCCAACTCACGTATGACTCCAACAAGAAAAAACAAGCATCGCCACATCACCAGCAAACGTCAGCCACGATCAACGAAAAAAACATCTCATGGAATGATAATAATAGACTAAGAGCTTGACCTACAAGATCATTATTAATTTGTTTGTAAATTTGTTTGGTTTTCACAGGCACATAACATGTATGATTTATTATTTCTATTTCACCACAATTTTAAATTGTGTGAAGTAATGCAATCTATCGTGAAAAAAAAAATCTTACCTACCCCAAATTTTATTTTATCTTTTGTTTTGGACCATCCTCTATCTAAATAGCCAAAAAAAAATTTGGTGTACGTCTGTGTGTGCGTGGGTGGGTGGGTGGGTGTGTGGGTGTTTGAGTTTTCTGCATAGGATCTTGATGAAACTTTGGCAAATGATACAGGTTCACTTGAAAATGGAAGATCTGGATTCATTTCAAATTTGGACAAAATGGCGGGGGGTCTCCCGAACACCTCTAAGTTTAAATCTTGAATAACTTCTGATCCCGGGCTATGATCTTATTGAAACTTAGTATATAAGGTTTTAGTACTGTTTCCAATATTTCTGCATCCCAACTTCCGGTTTTTTACTTCCGGTAAAAAAAATTTTTATGTACTTTTTTGAAGTTTTTTCAGTGTCTTTATGCACTCTACAGCCTACATTAATGAAGTGATTATGATGAGACTTATGGAATAGGGTGCCAATTAGTGTGAAAAGATAATTATCATGTTTTAGGACACATTGATCAAAGTGGCGGGGGGTCTACCATACAAATGCTGACTTTTCACACTTTTTTTTTTAAGTTTGTTGGGAGCATACAGACTTCTTTCATTAATCAATTTTAATGACACTTTGGAAAAATATGGAGACTTAAGTAACAAAGAACTGATTAGTTTTTGAATAATATTGGAATAAGTGGTGGGGGTCCTCCCGAACACCTGTTTAATGTGTCACACTTTTTTCAATGTTTGTTGGGAGCACACAGCATTCGTTCGTGAACGAATTTTGATGACACTTTGAAAAAAGTTGCAAACATGTATGGCAAAGAACTGATAAGTTTTTGAGCGATAGTGAACAAAGTGGTGGGGGGTGTCCCATACACCTGCTTTTTTTTAAAGCTCAATAACATCTGTACCTGATAATCGAATTGGATGAAACTTTGTACATAAGCATTTAGTATGATTTACAAAAATTCTACATCCCAACTTCCGGTTTTTTACTTCCGGTAAAAAAAAATTTTTTTAATTGTTGGCAGTTTTTTCAGTATCTTTATGCACAATACAGCCTACAATAATGAAGTGATTATGATGAAACTTATGGAAAGGTTTCAATTAGTGTAAGAAGATAATTATCATCTTTTAGGACACATTGATCAAAGTGGCGGGGGATCTACCATACAACTGCTGACTTTTCACACTTGGTTTTTAAAGTTTGTTGGGAGCATACAGATTTCATTCATTAATCAATTTTAATGGCTTTGAAAAAAGATAAAGACTTTATTGACAAAGAATTGAATAGTTTTTGGACAATATTGAGATAAGTGGTGGGGTCCTCCCGAACACCTGTTTATTGTTTCAATGTTTGTTGGAAGCATACAACATTCGTTCGTTAAGTAATTTTGATTACACTTTGCAAAAAGATGCAAATATGTATGGCAAGGAACTGATTAGTTTTTTTAGCGATAGTGAACAAAGTGGTAGGGGGTCCTCCAAGCACCTGTTATTTTGGAAGCTCAATAACTTCTGTACCTGATAATCGAGTTGGATGAAATTTGGTACATACACAACGGTTTACAACAGTTCTGCATCCCAACTTCCGCTTTGTAACTTCCGATAAAATTTATTTTACTTTTTCTCGTACAAGTAGTTTTCCAACAAACATAAATTCTGTATGTTTGTTGGGAAACTACTGCCTGCTTTAATATTTTTATTATTAGAACTACGAAGTCCATAATATTGGTTAGCTTTTAATTAAAGTATTTTATAGATATTAGCTCATTATTTTGTTTTATTTTTGCACAATACAAACATATAAAGATTTTTTCTTTTGTATATTTTTTTTAAATTTTTCACAACATATAATTTCTTCTAAATTTACACTAATGGGACGGAGACATTTAAAATGAATAGAACTCTAATTGCACTAACAGAAATTTAATTTAATTAAAAATTGATCTACTTAATTTTAACTTAATATTAGATGAAAAAAGTATGAACACAAAATTTTCAACATAAATTCTGACATTCATGAAAGATAGTTGCTGCACAAGAGACAGAGATAGTATCTTCATCTCTTTATATAGCAACCTCTAACTTCGAAAAATTCGAAAAAAGTGTTACGGATGAAAGGAAATTAATTTATATTATGTTAACAAATGATAGGACCTTTTTCGTTAAAACAAAGCTGTTCGCTATTTTGTAATACCAAATATTGCAAGACAATTTAACGAGACAAGTTATTTCCAACACATTTATAAGAAATATTAAAATGAATTAAACATAAGTTTAACCGATCCTATGATGTTTATGTGTTACGAAATAATAGCCTACTACAGTATTACAGCAAAATGTAGATCCATAACGGAAAGATAAATTGATATCCAAAAAATATCCATATAAGAAATCGAATACATAACTAATTGTAGGATAATAATTTTTTTGCCATTGCAACGATTGGACAAATATGCACAGCCGTTTGAGGTTTGAAAGTTTTGTTGAGCAAGTACGGTTAGTGTCTGAAGAAATCAAATTTTAGTAGTATGGTAGAGTAATGCGGGCGAAAACGCAGTGCGAGTCAATATTAGGGGATTGTAAAGGAAATACTATTGTTAATTGTTTTATTCGAAGAATAAATTTATGTAACGGAAACTATAAAAAAAATATGTCTATGGATTGTGAATGAATGAGAAACTATTATGATTACGTATGGTAAGCAAAATGGTGACTTATGAGAAAACAGACATTATATAAATATGAAATCCCACCGCTCCACGTTATCATACTCTAGTCTACATAACACAGTTCTCTTGCAATTTGATTTCCATATTACCTTGGCTTTGGATTGTCGACAATCTTAAGGACCACCCTGTTCTCAAATTACACACTTTATTTTTTTTTTTTAACACCTAGTTTTTATTTCACATGTATTCCTTGTATACCAGTATGAAGTCGGCCAAAAATGATCCGGTTCGTCAACGTCTAGAAGACAAATAGCATCCATATGGTCATATCACATATTATCCTTGGCCTTTTAATGATGTAAATTATTATTTTATTATCGATCTCCAAACAACAATCTACGACTTATTTTTTTCAAATTTACCTTAATATATCAAAAAAAAATCAGAATATGTTTTCTAAATTAAATTGGCATTATGCCAAAATTTCTTATCATTTTCTAAATATTCCTAAAATATTTAATTCAACCTGTGGGCGTATAAATAATCCAAACACACAAAAAAACAACAACCTAAGAGAAAATTATTTCATTTTTCTAAGACGGTATAGAGATACGAAAAGTAGATTAATCATAATACATTAACAATTCATGTCATTTGACGTTTATTGTTATACGAAAATTTATGCGTTTTACTTTTACATGTAAAGAGATAAAATTAATTGAGAGAATAATCAGATAACTTCAAAGATGTTTGATAAACTGACATTACCGATGGGATGGTCAACTATACAATAAATAACAAAAACTAATATTTTTTTTCTGAAAGCAAAAAACTTTAGTCATTATTTTATTGAAAGAGTTAGACATGATTTACAGCTTCGTATTTAATAAATTATTGATCATTATTTTAAATGTAACAATAAAATAAACAAATGCATTTAGAATTGAAAACAATCGATTGACAAAGTTGTGTATGGTTACAGCAAGTGCTCCGCTACATTTTATCACTCGGTTTTTCATTAATTCATTTCATTTTAATTTACTTTTAGAAAACTGGAAGCGGAGAATATTATCCATCTCAAAACCCAACAACATTTAGAAACGTAGCACCCATTAAGCATAAATTACCTTTCCAAACTTTACAGAAAAATCCATTAGAAATTACATAATTTTTATAGTTCTCCGTAAAAAAATATATAAAAAAATTTCAAGTATTAATTTGAATAAAATTTTTGTTGTTTATAGTTACCTCAAAAAACACTTTTAAAAGCTCAAACATTTATTTACAAAGAAGTAAGCTTTAGAGTATGAGTGAAGTTGAAAATTGAAAACTATGTTAGAGAAAAGAAAAAAATACATTTTAATGTTTAATAAATTTACAAGTTTGTATTGTGTTTGAATTTTATTATAGCAATAATTAAATCATTACTGATTCGTATAAAAAGAAAACTGTTTTGCTTGGTTGGTTTCTGAAGAGTTATTTGAATAATTTGTATTTGATGATAATTTAAAAAAAAATTTGGTTCTCGCAACGTAAAATTTTATGTTATCCTTTCCATTTAAAATGAGAGCAATGGTGACTCGAAATAAGATACCATAAAATTAGTTTTAGATTGTTATTGTCAAAATGATTGAATTTCTTACACCCCAACATAGAAAATCACAGCTGTTGTTAAATTAAATGAAAAACCAAATCGTTGATGTTTTACCCAACCATATATAAGTTCAAATAACAAAAAAAAAATTACATAAAACTATAAAAAACATCAAATCTTTTACATCAATCAAGAAAATTAACGTAAATCAAATATCTATCTGTATTTAGGGGAACCTTATTCTTAGGGATGCTACACAAAACCAAACAATTTTTTTTTTATTATAAAATTCAATCATCTAAATGATTTCATTTTTTTTTTCCTGACATATAAATCGATTCGATTTGATTAAAGCAAAATAAAAAAAGGAAATGAAAAACGAAAAAGAAAAATGTCCATTCGTCAATTTCTTTTTAGCTCTTTTTTCTGCTCGTTCTTTCGTTCACTTTTTTTTTATGAAAATCTTAAAGATGTTCTTTATTTTGAATTAACTGATTTCATTAATCATTTTCTTTTAGATTTAAAAATAAAATCAATTTAAAGAGTAGATTACGAATGATACGAGGAGCGAGTTTTATGACAGTTGTGGATTGAAATGTACGAGGGAGTATAAAGCGAATGAAAATAAGTTTTTGGTGGTTATTTAATAATGTCAAAGTTGAATTATTTTTTTTTTTGGTTATGATTGAGATGCGGAAAAATTAATAAAATTGTTTTGAATTTTTTTGAAACAAATTTTTTTTTATATCGCAATCTGTAGGATATTAGTCCGGTCAATTTAGACCAAAATATGAGAGTGAAGTTACATAAAGTCCCAACAAGCTGAATTTCAGTGAAATTGTTCAAAACATAATTATAAACAATGTCTAGAAGTTCCCCATCATTCCCGTGTATGGAAAAAATTTTATTCAAGGTCAAAGGTAAAAAAAATGAGTTTTTCGCGATTTTCAGCAAAACGGTAAGTTTTATCATAAAAGTACCCCAGACAAAAATTGTAGATCATAAAGTTATCTATAAAAAATGTCTCAATACTTTTTTTCTTACAAGCCACCGTTTCTGAGATATAACGATTCAAAAAGTTATAAAAGTTGTTATCGTCATAATATGCATGAGTACGCCACGTATATACATCTAGAGTTGTTATATTTTATATAATATATATAAAACTAACGGTAAAATGAAATCAACTAACTGAGATGAGAAAAAATAAATATAAAAAGAAAATAAATTTTTAAGTTTCGTTTTTCTTGTTCGTTGTTCGATAGCTAATATATAAAAAAGAAAATATAAAAAAATAAAATAAATTTTTAATTTCGTTTTTGTATGTATGCAAACTTATAATGCATATGTATATAAAAAGTTTTTCGTATATAATAACTTTTTTATTTATGATCCGAAAAATCCCCAAAAATCTCTAAAACCTAAGTTACAGTAATATCAGTTCGCTCTAAAAATTTGAAATCAATCAAAATTCGAATAAAAAAGCCTTAGGCTCCACAAAATCAAAAAGAAAAGTTTACGGCTGAAAATATATTGGTAAAACAAGCTAATAATGATGCTGATGTATTGATTATTGAAACAGCAATAGAGCAATTCAATTTGACAAATACAACTATTGTTGTTGGTGAAGATGTTGACTTACTTGTATTACTCACTGCTCGAACGCCAACTGAAAAAACTATTTTTTTCTTAAAACCAGGAAAATCTCAGCATCAATCAGATATATATTCATCAAAAAGTTTATTTACTTTTGTAAAGTGTCAAGATCATGTACTATTTTTACACGCAATAACTGGCTGTGATACGACATACATCTGCATTTTACAGGAGGGGTAAAACAGCAGTTTTCAAAATGTTTGAAAAACAAGATTTAATTCAATGTGCTGAAGTTTTTAAAAAGAGTAATTCAACTCAACAAGAAGTTATTACCAACGGCATCCGCTTTCTTCTTTCTATGTACGGAGCTCCTAAAAAAACTACCTGTTTAGATAAGCATCGATATGCATGTTTCGTTAAAAATACTAAAAATAAAAAACAAGTTCAATTAGCTTGTCTTCCTCCAACCTCAGTTGCTGCTCACCAACATCTTTTTCGAGTATATTACCATGTTCAAGTGTGGCTTGGTTATCAGCCAGACCCTACAGACTGGGGTTGGAAGTTGGTCAACAATATATTAGAGCCAGTTCAAACTTTACTTCCACCTGCGCCGGAAAAACTGCTGAACACTATTTTTTGCAACTGCAAAAAGGGATGCAGTGCTAAATGTGGTTGCAAAAAAGTCGGACTGTTTTGTTCTTTGGCATGCACAAATTGTCAAGGCCGGTCGTGCTCTAATATTAAATCACAAACAATGGAGGATTCGTTTGACTCCGACGAAGTATCATGCGATACATCGCTATTGACGCAATTTACTTGCATCCAAAATGAAGATGAAGAAGAAGCAGGAGAAGAAGAACAAGAAGAAGATCAAGAAGAAGAACAAGAATTTGAAACTTACGAATAAGACGAATGAACTTCAACACTTTTTTTTAATTTACATCGCTTTTATCTTTTCCAATCTTTGAAAATTTCCGTTATTTTGCAATAGTTTTACATTAAACAGGATCACAACTGACCCGTGGAGTAGGCCAACTGGTGAAACTACGTTAAAAAAAACGCGCTAAGTACACTACCTCATAGGTGGCGTGGAAACGTGTGCATATTATGACGATAACAACTTTTATAACTTTTTGAATCGTTATATCTCAGAAACGGTGGCTCGTAAGAAAAAAAGTATTGAGACATTTTTTATAGATAATTTTATGATCTACAATTTTTGTCTGAGGTACTTTTATGATAAAACTTACCGTTCTTCTGAAAATCGCGAAAAACTCATTTTTTTGACCTTTGACCTTGAATAAAATTTTTTCCATACACGGGAATGATGGGGAACTTCTAGACATTGTTTATAATTATGTTTTGAACAATTTCACTGAAATTCAGCTTGTTGGGACTTTATGTAACTTCGAATGTCTAAATTGACCGGACTATATTGGGTTGTTTGAGAAAGCAAAAGCAGAAAACATTAATATGAAAAGATTTCAGTAAAAACTAAACTAAATATTTTTTCATTCGCCTACATATCGTAGTGGTACTTTATTACTGTGATTTGCGGTCTTAAAGTGTCAATTTTTAAACATATATTTTGTTGTCATAGTTACCTCCAAAAAATTAAAAAACTGTATTGAATTTGTTTAAATTCTATAAAAAATAGAAATTTTTATCAAAGCAACCTTTAAATTCAAAATCTCACAATCCAATTAAAATTATTGTTACTATTTTGTTGTCATAGTTATACAATTAGTTTGAAAAGAATAACAAATATTTTGTCAAAGGTTATTTGTTCAACATATTTTCATTTCAAAATTTATGCAAAATTATAACTTGATTTAGAGTAAACAATTTTTTTTTAAATAGTTTGCTAGCGGCAAATAAAAAATAGTATATGACGCACGGATGTAAGCTATTTTGGACTTAATGTGGGTGCAAATCTCGGCCAGCACCTCGATTTGCAAACTCCATATTCGTTCAAATTCTTTAGCTTTACGTCCTAGCATCATAATGTACTATTATTTGAGTGAGGGAAAAAAGCTTAATGCTTGACAAAACATAATCAAAAATAAACATGGCAAAACATTATCTCATCTTATTTTTCAAAGTAAAAACTTCAAACTTAGGCGCGATATGATAAGTAACTCAAATCTTTTTTGAACGGAAAGTAACATTTTGAAAAAAAAAATAAATAAAAAATATTATGTTCGGAAAGTATAGCTAGAAACATAACACGGGCGAAATCGTCCAGCGACGACGTTAGTAACATTAGAATACACAAGATACATACATTTCAAACACAACTACAGCGATAAACGAAAAATATTTTTTCGTCGGAGAAAATTTTAATTCTATTTCTAATTTATCGTCGACGATTATTATTGCCAGATATAAATTTTATTTTTATTTTGCTGCAAGGGTAATTTTCATTGTTATTGTGACAGTGCCACCAACTGAAAAATATGATTTTCTGATGTTTTTCGCGTTTCTGAAGTTGTAATCGTTTTGTTTTGAGTTGTCAACTGAATTATCATTTATATATTTTCATAATTTGTATTTTGTATTATATTTTTAAAAATTAGTTATTAGTAGAAAAATTATTATTATTTATTTATTAGTAAAAATTAGTTATTTTAAAATTGAAATTTGTGAAATTCATTTTGACTAAGAACAAAGTATTTTTAGTTTATGCAATTTTATTTTTGATATCTTTTCACGCTGACGTCTTTAATGTGGTTACAACAGCGAAATTGTAGACGTTTTTTTTAACGTCCGATGTTATCGTCCATGTTGTGTTTCTCCCTTATGCGATACAATTCGGTTATGTGTATTGTGGTATGTCAATTGTCATTCATTTGTTAATGTTATTATATTTTTTAATCAGTCTCGTCCTAAATGTTATATGAGTTGGATGTGTCGATTTTGAGTTTCGTTATTTTTTAAATATATATTTTGAATTATTTTAGTTTTTTAACCGACTTCAAAAAAGAGGAGATTCTGTGTTTCATTGTGAGTTTCTTTTAGGTATGTTGACCGATTTCTCAAAAACGGCTCGTTTAATTTGAATGATTTGAATCGTATTCTATTTGGGATGATTTCGAGAGGGTTCCATAATTTTTTATGATGTGAAAAATGCCATTTTCAGAAAATTGGAAGAACCCGTATTTTTTATGTATTTTAGGCAATTTAATCAAAACATCCTAATTTGTTTGGATGGTTCGAGTTGTATTATATTGCTATAGATGTCGAGATGGTCGTATATAATTTTCTATGAGTGGAAATATGCCGTTTTTTTTAAGTTTATTTCTAAATACAAATATTTGTGTTGATTAAATTTGTTTTGTTTAATAAAAAAATAAGTGCGTGTAATATTTGCACGCGGTTGAATTAAATTTCTTTGCCTACTGTGGCAGGTATTACTAAAAAGATTAAATATAAAATAAATATGTCATATTGCAATTTAGATTAGCATTTCTTGATAATATAATTTACAACATGTGTAATAAAAAGCAATATTTACATAATGTATTGCAAGTCAATTCAATTATTATCATAACTGAAACATGAAATTAGAGTTTTATGACAACTAAAGTGAGAAACATAAACTTTACTTTAAAAATTACAAAACAAGCAGCCAGATCTTCCGAGTGATGAAATTAAAGGTATTCATAACAGTTTTAATAATCATAAACCGTGCTATAGCTGTAACGTGGATCTAACGGTCCGAAGAAAAAGTTTAGTGGTCCGCGAATTTCTTTATATTTATTACCAGAGTTTAGCTTTTTTACTCCTCAAAATAGTATTTACAAGTTAAAGTTTTATATGTTTAATATCGTAAAAAACAGTAAAATTTTAATTTGGAGTAATTGTTTTGGATTATTTTCTTTCATTCAATTTACAGAAAATGGAAATTAGTAGTACTTCTCCGTCAACCGTTTTATTTATTTTAATAAAAAAGTTAAACAAAACATTCAAAAAAATTATTTACTCTGCAGTTCTTTCAGTGCGAAAAACATAAAAAAATTAATATTTTTCTTCAAATACTCACAAATTTATTTTTTGCTTTAAATTTGGTACCTTCGTATCCGTAAATAAAAAAAAATTAAATCGTTAGATAGCTACTTTATGCCTTAAAGTGCGATTAAATCATTTTCTCAAAAAATATTTTACTAATTAATGTATTTATGTAAATATAAATATGTATGTATTTTCTCTCTGCAAACAGTACAGAATCTTACTCGTACCAAAAACTTTGTATGTAACTCTATCATAAATTTATTTTTTTTTTTCGAGGAATGTTATTTTATTTGGCTGTCAAAAAGTTTTTAACTTCCACAAGAACATGCATACAAATTTAAAAGCTGCCCTCAAAGAACTAAATTTAATTTTCTTATTTTGTACCCTCAGATATTTTAATTTTATTTTAAAAATACATTTTTGTGCGTGGTAGATTTTGTTTTATTTTATTTCGCTTAAAAGAAAAGAGGAATGAAATGTAGTTTTTTTTCTAACTAACCATTACACATATTTTGTTTATTTTGCTTTATTTTTTAAATTTTGTATAACTGATTGTTCGAAGGTGTTCGTGATTATTTTTAAAAAATTTGCATTTGCATTTATTTGATTGACTGTCCTTGTAAGTCCATCTGATACATCCCTGTCCACCCAGTAGAAAAGATTTTCTAGCAGCCTTACGAAGAGATCTTTGCTCGGATGATTCTGTTTCACAAATGCTTGCATTTTTCCTGGTTTTATCTACAAAAAGATCTCTTATCTTATTAAATTATTCATTTGCATTGATACTGTAATTGGCCCTGATACGGAGCCACGTTTGTAAATTGATTCACTTCGTGAATCGGATTGGACTTTTATCACTTTGTTTCTGTTCAATATACTGTTAAAACTATACAAATCACAAGCACATCTGATATTCCATCGTTTTTATAGTGGGAAAAAAATAAAAGTTAAAGCAAAGGAGATCACTCCCGCCATCCGGATTGTCCCTACACGGATCTTAAATTTTGGAAATCTCTTATTATTCTTCAATTAGCCTATCATTCTAAAAACTAAGTTGAACTACACAAAAAAACTAAATTTCAATACTAATATAAAATTAGAAAAAAAAAATACCTTATTTTAAACTGTTGATTCTGTTTCCACCAGTTGCAATACCACGCTCCAAAGTTGTTGAATTTTGATCTGGATAAGCAGAGATATTATTTCGGATACCAAGTGAACTTCTTTAAGCCAATATTTGCTTAATTCCTGATTTGAAATATTAGAATATCCATTTGAAACTACGGCACCACTACTATTGTTGTTATTATTATTCAAAACATTGACATCTTTTTGATAATCCAAATTTGTATTATATATTGGAAAAAACATCTGGTGTCGCATGATGAAACATTTTCATCAATGTTAACTTCTTATAAAGTGGACAATTACAAGTCACAACTGGCCATAATAAATCTTTTTATTGTATTCTTATTAATGTTTACAACCATAATAACAATAATAATTTCATTCAAATTATAAATTTGACTTATATTTTTAGTATTTGATGTTTTTATTATTACACATCCCATTAATTAGCAATTAATTTAAAAGAGCCAACACATATATTAACACCTTAATGAATCTACTGAAATTTTTCTAAAATCAACTTTGAAAAATATTTGTTTGAAGCACAAATATGGAATGACCTCTCAACATTGGAAAAATGTGATTTTTGCTTTTTTACATCTCATGATGTCAAAACAAATCGGGTAATATTCAAAATTCAGCAAAGATTAATAACGACAACGACATCTGTTCGTTAGAATTGGAAATAAAATTGAGTACGTTCGTTTGCTTTTTATAGTATATTCAAAATTCAACTAGCAGTTAAGTTTTAGAAAATTTTAAAATTATTATTAATGTAAAAATGAACGGAAACTAATGAAATACATTTCTATTGAATTGAAAACAAAGAGGAATTTGGTTTTATTATTGTTTTGCGATTATTGCGATCGTTACAATACAGTAATGATTCAGCTCTAAAATGGCTAGCAGATCCAGCCTGAAAAGTTTGAGACCTTGCATTTTTTTTTAAGTATTGATATATCCGCAGTGGCCAGTGGATTTACGGTCCTTGGAAGGATATATATTATATCAATACTTCTCGGTTCTGTAATTCTAAGCCAGTAAATCCATATATTAAATTTGACTGGATTCAAACCGCTGACCCTAACAATGTATAGACTAGTGTTTTAACACACTCGGATATACTTTGCTTGCATTCCTGATCATTGTCGTATCAAATTGTTTGACCCATTTGTCGTTTGTCAAGAAACCTTAATGCGGCCCGGATCTAAGTCCTTATACAATGGAGTTTATTGGAGTTTATTTCGATTGAAATTATTGACTTCATCACTAATAATTTCATCGTGGTTTTTGATTTTAAACAGAAATGCTCCTTCTGAAAACAGGCATTGAGGAAGAAACGAGAAAAACATTTGGATAGGTGGCCGTCGTATAATCGAACTGATTTTCAAACAAACAAAAAAACAAAATAAAATTCAAAACACAATAAAATCCCAAATAAGAAAAAATAAATTCAAGTTTCAAAAAAAAGTCAAAAAAGTGCGAAAAAAATTCGCTCGCCAAGGGTTCCGTGAATGTAAAAGAACACAATATCAATAATTGACAAAAAGTTGTGTTGTAATGTCTTTATATTTCCAGACCATAGACGCATAACAAAATAAATGTTAAATCGTAAATGTCAATAGTAAATTACAATCAAATCTACATTGAAAAATGTTACTTTAGGTTAAATCTGATCCATAGATATTTATGGTAGCCCAAGAAAGATTCAATTACACCAGCTTGTAAATGGTTTAAATTTGATTATTTTTTCGGTCAATCAAGTGTCGAAATTTAAAGGGGTGGGGTGGAGAAGCTACATACTAAAAATATTTTTTTTACAATAAAACAAAAACTGTGCATTGCAAAATTCTAAAAAAAATTGTAATGTTTCTTAAATTAAGTGTTCCTTCATATGACACCCCACTCATTTGGGTCAAAAATGTTTTTTTAACTCTCCCCATACCCATCCCCTAAACACACAGATATATAATTATTTGAGACTTCGCTATGATTTTCATTCAAAATTTACCAATCTTCCTGTCTCTGTGAATTTTTACAAATTTTCCTGTCGATCATCGTCAAAACGTAAGGGGCGGAACGTTCTGAAAGTTACACTTTTTTGACAATAACTCAAAAACTGTGCACCACAAAATTCTAAAAAAAATGCAATGATTTCTAAATTAGGTGTTCTTTCAAATGATACCTCACATGCTTGAGTTAAAAAGGGGTTTTTCCTTTTCTCCCCCGTCCCATAAAGTCACAGAAATATAATTATTTGAGACTTTGCTATAATTTTTATACAAAATTTACCGAACTTCAAAACTCTGTGAATTTTTACAAATTTTTCTGTCAATCAGTGTCGAAACGTAGGGGGTAGAACGTTCTAAATTTTGCACTTGTTTAAGTATAACTCAAAAACTGTGCACCGAAAAATTCTAAAAATATTGCAATGGTTTCTAAATTAGGTGCTCTATGACACCCCACTTGACCACATTTTAAAGTGTTTTTACCCTTTCCCATTTCCCTCCTTAATAGATATAATTATGAGTATATGACACGTTTATTATTTATTAAAAATTTACAAATTTTTCTATCCTTCCAAAAACATTTGAAAATTTTCGATCAGTTAGGCTCGGAGCTAATCGAGGTAAGAAAACACGAAAAAAATTTTATTATTCAAAATTATACAAAAAATGGTGTGGTGTAAAATTCCAAAATAAACTTTTAAGGAATACTGTATATGATACCCTACTTGAATCTATAAAAAAAATTTATTTTCTCAAAGCTCTCAGATCGTACCCCTGTAAACCAAATGCAAACCACTTTAGTTTTATTTGTATCCATCATTTCATGTGGACAGATTAGTTTTATACGCACCTCAAATTTCCAGTCCATAGCATTTATAATTTACGAGATAATCGATATAATGTGTAAAACTCGTTTTACTCTCACCAAAAGTGTTCCGTATAAAAAACGGAACCCTAAAAATCAAACAAATCAAAAATAAATTTTCTAAAAACATCAACAAAAAAATTAAAAAATATTTTAAAAAATTCATATTATAAAGAAAAGCCAAATAATTTAAAAGTACTAAAATATGGAGGGGCTGAAATCTCACAGCTCTGAGATATCAAGACTTCGGTCTGGGTTAAGGATTTTGATATAGTTTTCGGCAAAAAACTTTTATGCGGACATGGTTTTTAGTTACACTCAGCAAACTACTAAAAAACTTCTCCATTTAGTGTTTCGAGAAAATATTACAAAATCACAAATTCATATTTCTTTCCAAATTCCAAAAATATTGTAAAAAATAAATAAAATCAGAGTTTCCCAAAATCCTAAAAATATTCCAAAAATTATTACAAAATCAAATATTAGTATTAAACTTTTTTCAAAAACTCTGAAAATATTGCAAAATTATACAAAATCAAAAATTGAAACTTTTTCCAAAATTATAATAAAATCAAAAATTTAAAATTTTTTAAAATTCTAAAAATATTCCAAAAATTCTTACAAAATCAAAAATTGAAACTTTTTCAAAATTCCAAAAATATTCACAAACTATAACAAATTCAAAAATGTCCATGTCCATTTTCATTTTCATTTTCAGCAAACTATTCAAAAACCTTCAATTTAGCGATTGGAGAAAATATTACAAAATCACAAATTCATATTTCTTTCAAAATTCCAAAAATATTGTAAAAATTATAATAAAATCAAACTTTTTTCAACATTCTAAAAATATTCCAAAAATTATTACAAAATCAAAAATTAAATCTTTTTTCAAAATTCCAAAAATTATATAAAATCAAAAATTTAAAATTTTTCGAAATTCCAAAAATATTCCAAAAATTCTTACAAAATCAAAAATTTAAAACTTTTTCCAAAATTCTAAAAATATTGCAAAAATTATTACAAAATCAAAAAAACATACTTTTTTCAAAATTCCAAAAATATTTCAAAAACTATAACAAATTCAAAAATTTCCATGTCCAATTTCATTTTCAATTACATTTACGTCATAAAAACAGCTACATTTTTTTTCCCAAAAAATTGGCTAAAAAATAAATGAAATCATTTTTTGACACGCTTGACATTATTTTTTTTGACAAAAGTATAATGCCATAATTCTCTATAATAGTAATATATTTTCACGTCATACAAATAATTAATTTTATTTTTTTCCAAAAAATTGGGTAAAAAAATAAATAAAATTTTTTCTTTTGACACACTTGACAACATTTTTTTGACAAACTTATGATGCCATTGTTCTCAATAATAATAAAATAAAATTTCATTTCAAACAAAATTTTAATTTAATTTTTTTTCCGAAAAATTGGGTAAAAAAATAAATAAAAATCTTTCTTTTGACACACTTGACAACATTTTTTTGACAAACTTATAATGCAATAATCTAGATTTTGGTCTCACATACCAATCCCGACTATCAAAATTTCTCAAAGTTCAATGTTCCTACGCGTAATCACTTAAAATAAACGTTTTTTAAGCAAAAAAATATGCAAATTTCCATGTTTTGACACACTTGACGATTTTTTTGACACACTTCCGGTACAGTTATCAAACACAGCGTCCTTTCGGACCTGTCTCTTGAGTATTTCTGTTTTAGAAAAAAAAATTTGGAAATCCCTCCAGTGGTTTTCTCTGCAGGCAGGTAATGACAGGCCGACAGTCGGCCGACAGACATACATTTTTTTTTTTTGCTTTTTTAGAATCAGTAGGTCCTAAAACGTCGAGAAATTCCAAAAAAAGTGGGGGTAAGAATTTCACTTTGAGCTCAAGAATGTAATACTTAGGTCTTTCAAACCGAAGTAATATTAAAAAAAAACCATAATTTTTTAAAGAAAATTATAAAAATCAAAAAAAAAAACCATAAAATTCAATAATAATTTTACATAAAAGAACAATAATTTTTGTATGAGGGTAATTATAAGGATTTAAGAAAACTTTAAAGTCAAAACTACTTACCAACAGAAAAACGTCGAAAAAAAACACAAAATTTCTGTGCGTAGCACAAAATACAAGAGTGTTACGCATTCTGTCTTCCGCCCCCAAAACCAGAGGCGTCAATTGGGTAGGGCTGGCGGGAGGGGGGGGGCATTGGCCCCTAAGAATCTGATACTATCAATACACACCTATACACACATTTTGAAAAATTTTTAATTTTTGGTTTTATTATAATTTTTGGCATTTTGAAAAAAGTTTCAATTTTTGATATTGTTATAATTTTTGCAATATTTTTAGTATTCCAAAGTATTCCAAAAATTTTTACAGAATTAAAAATTGAAACTTTTTTCAAAATTCTAAAAATATATATATAAAATATTCACAAATTCTTTTTTTTTTCCAAAATTCTAAATATATTGCAAAACTTATAACAAAATCAAATATTCAAACTTGTCCCTAAATTCTAAAAATTTTGCAAAAATTATTACAAAATCAAAAAAACAAACTTTTTTCAAAATTCCAAAATATTTCAAAAACTATAACAAATTCAAAAAATTTCTATGTCCAATTTCTTTTCAATTACATTTACGTCATAAAAGCAGCAAAATTTTTTTTTTCCAAAAAATTGGCTAAAAAAATAAATGAAATCATTTTTTGACACAATTGACATTATTTTTTTGACAAACTTATAATGCCATAATTCTCTATAATAATAATAAAATTTCATGTCATGCAAATAATTAATTTTACGTTTTTCCAAAAAATTTGGAAAAAAATAAATAAAAACCTTTCTTTTGACACACTTGACAACATTAAAAAATATGTTAAAAAAAAAAAAAAATTTGTGTTAAAATATGAAATGTTTAATCTATTAGATCCA
Organism: Diogma glabrata; assembly: GCA_963693315.1. NCBI lineage: Eukaryota > Metazoa > Arthropoda > Insecta > Diptera > Cylindrotomidae > Diogma > Diogma glabrata. Next base: position 403,834,528 of record OY856187.1, read on the forward strand.
CATTTAGTACAGGATTATTAACTTAATAAAAAAACACATGTGAATTTTTCATATACCAAACTTTAAAAAATCGTAAGAAAAAATCCATATTGAATTGCTGACTTTTTATTTCTCAATTTCATAGCTGCATATGTTTACTTTAAAATTTGTGAAAAACAAAAAAAAAAAAGCCTACTTTTTGAGATATGAGCTTTGAAGTAAACCAATGTTTTACGCGCCGCCTAGCGGAAAAGAGAAAAGTTATTAATTTTAGACTTACTTATTTCAATTATTCAATTATTTTCCTTTTTACTTGCAAAAATATACGTAAGTCGGATGAAATTTGTGGCACCTATTCACAAAACATTGCCACCATTACCAAAACTACGTGAAAAAGCCTCAAAATTCAATTCAAAATTCAAACTCCGATTCAGAGTACACAAAAAATAAAAGCAGAAATGACTTTTTTCCTTTCGTCAATACCAACAAAATATCAAAATTTCAGATTTTTTAAAAATCAAAAATTTAAAAATCAACAAAAAAATGTACGTTTTCAAAATAATAGCCCATTAATGGAAACCACAGAAAAACACAACCATTCGTCAATAAAAACAGGAGATTTATTTGTGAAACAGAAATCTAACAAGTTAAATGCTTTCCCGGGTAGGCCAATGTTAAACAACGGATCAATCTCGGGCCATAATTGGCGAGCCAAGCCTAGGCTAAGCTGAGGTCTGGAAATTGATTTGGTAGGCCAGGCCCAAGTTTTTTTTGCCACACTTGGCCCCAAGACATTAGTCCAAGCTTGGCCCAAGCAATTTGTTCTTTGGATATAAGTGGGCTTTTGCTTAAAGAGCAAATTATATTATTAGATTTTTTTCAATAGCTGTAGTTCATATTTGCTATAAATTTCATCAATATGTGCGGAATCAAATAAAAATCAAATAATTTGATAGATCAAAACACATTTTTTCTATGATATTTCAAAACTTAAAGATCCGAGAACGAAATCTAAAATTAAAATCTTTAAAATAATAAACCATTCTTGACACGTTAATGAGTCAACCAAAATTCTGTTTCACTTCCAATGATACCACTTCAAAACACAGAGCAACAAATTTCAGAGAGATTACATGTTGTTTTCTTTTAAAATTCGGTTTACTTTTAGTTTTAGCGTATAAATTTTATCAAATTGATTGGTGAATTACTTTCTAGTTAAATCTGATACAGGATAAAAAAGTCAGACAAGTGCGAATAAAATTCGCTCGTCAAGAGTTCCGTGAATGTAAAAGAACACAATATCAAAAATTATTGACAAAAAGTTGTGTTGTAATGTCCTTATATTTTCAGACCATAGACACATAACAAAATAAATGTTAAATTGTAAATGTCAATAGTAAATTACAATCAAATCTACATTGATCAAAAATGGCAAAAAAAATGTTAATTCAGGTTAAATATTATCCATAGATGTTTTTGGTAACTTAAAAAGATTCAATTACACCAGCTTGTAAACGGATTAAATTTGATTATTTTTTCGGTCAATCCAGTGTTGAAATTTAGGGGGGTGGAGAGGCTACATACTAAAAATATTTTTTTTTCAATAACACAAAAAGTCTGCATTGCAAAATTCTAAAAAAAATTGTAACATTTCTTAAATTAAGTGCTCTTTCATATGACACCCCACTCATTTGGGTCAAAAATGCTTTTTTTTCCCTCCCCACACCCATCCCATAAACACACAGAAATATAATTATTTGAGTCTTCGATATGATTTTCATTCAAAATTTACCAATATTCTTGTCTCTGTGAATATTTTCAAATTTTTCAGTCAGTCATCGTCGAAAGGTAGGCGGCGGCACGATCTGAATTTAGCCCTATCTTATCCATAACTCAAAAACTGTGCTGTAGTTTTCATACAAAACTTACCAAATTTCCTAACACTGTGAAATTTTCCAAATTTTTCTGTCATTTAGTGTCGAAACGTATGGAGGGGCGGGACGGTCTGAATTTTGCACTTTTTCAACAGTAACTCAAAAACTGGGCACCGCAAAATTCTAAAAAAAATTGCAACGAATTTTATATTAGATGTTCTTTCAAATAACACCCCACTCGCTTGGGTAAAAAAAAGTTTTTTTTTACCCCCTCTACCCCGGTCCGCTAAACACACAGAAATATAATTATTGGAGACTTCGCAATTTTTCTGTCAACCAGAGTCGAAACGTATAGGCGGGAACGGTGTGAATTTTGCACTTTTTTCACAATAACTCAAAAACTGGGCACCGAAAAATTCTAAAAAAAACTGCAACGAATTTTAAATTAGAAGTTCTTTCAAATGACACCCCAGTCGCTCTACCGGGGTAGAGGGGGTAAAAAAAAACTTTTTTTTACCCCCTCTACCCCGGTCCGCTAAACACACAGAAATATAATTATTGGAGACTTCGCTATAGTTTTCGTACAAAATTTAGCAAATTTCCTAACTCTGTAAATTTTTACAAATTTTTCTGTCAATCAGTGTCGCAACGCATGGGGGGGAACGGTCAGGATTTGCACTTTTTCGACAATATCTCAAAAACTGGGCACCGCAAAATTCTAAAAAAAACTGCAACGAATTCCAAATTAGGTGTTCTTTCAAATGACTCCCCACTCGCTTGGGTAAAAAAAAGTTTTTTTTTACCCCCTCTACCCCGGTCCGCTAAACACACAGAAATATAATTATTGGAGACTTCGCTATAGTTTTCGTACAAAATTTAGCGAATTTCCTAACTCTGTGAATTTTTACAAATTTTTCTGTCAATCAGTGTCGAAACGCATGGGGGGGGAACGGTCAGGACTTGGCACTTTTTTGACAATATCTCAAAAACTGGGCACCGCAAAATTCTAAAAAAAACTGCAACGAATTCCAAAATTAGGGGCTCTTTCAAATGACGGCCCACTCGCTTGGGTAAAAAAAAAGTTTTTTTTTACCCCCTCTACCCCAGTCCTCTAAACACACAGAAATATAATTATTGGAGACTTCGCTACAGTTTTCGTACAATATTTAGCAAATTTTCTACCTCTGTGAATTTTTACAAATTTTTCTGTCAATCAGTGTCGAAACACATGGGGGGAACGGTCTAAATTCGCACTTTTTTTACTATAACTCAAAACCTGGGCATCGCAAAATTCTAAAAAAAATTGCTTTGTTTTTTAAATTAAGTGCTCTTTCAAACGACACCCCACTTGACCACATTTTAAATAGTGTTTTTACCCCTCCTCATTTCCACCCCCTTAATAAATCTAAGTATGGAAATATGACACTTTTTTATATTGTTTATTAAAAACGTACTAATTTTTCTATCATTCCAAGTACATTTGATAATCGAGGTAAGAAAACGCGAAAAAAACGTCATTATTCAAAATTATACAAAAAATGGTGAGGTGTAAAATTCCAAAATAAATGTTTATGGAATACTGATATAAAGCCCTTTCATATGATACCCTACTTGAATCTATAAAAAAATGTATTTTCTCAAAGGTCTCACATCTCAGCCCTGTAAACCAAACGAAAACCACTTTAGTTTTATTTGTATCCGTCATTTCATGTGGACAGGTTAGTTTTATACGCATGCCAAATTTCAAGTCCATAGCATTTACCGTTTACGAGATAATCGATATAATGTGAAAAACACGTTTTACTCTCACCAGTAGTGTTCCGTATTGAATTCTTCTGCCCTGGTGGCTATCTCTGGATGGTTTTGGTGGTGTAGAGAAAGCTTGAAAAAAAACACCACAACAAGTCGTGTTCCCAAGCGGTCACCAATCGAAGTACTAACCCCGTCCAACGTTGCTTAACTTTGTGATCAGATGAGAAACGATGATGTCAACTTAGCTGTTCTGCCCCGGTAGCTATTTCTTGATGGTTGAGAAAGCTTGTTCAAACTAAGTGAAGAACTTCAGCCAAGTAGCTATTTTCCTGTTGAAAAATATTTTGGAAAATAGCTTGTTAAATTAATAGAAACCAAATTATTATCTGTTCGACACTAATTATCACTTGCTTCTATTTTTTGGTTCTTTCTGAAATCTCACTTAGAATTTATTTAATAAAACTTTTTATATCAAACTTTTAATTTCCTTTTTTTTTATAGTTTGTTCTTAAACAGTTGAATTTTGAATAGAATTAACATACAGAATTTCATGGCTTATATACTAGAAGTTTAACTAATACAATCAAATTTAATCTACTTGTTACTGTATTAAGTACAATTGTATTTCATGTTCTAGTACTAATTTGTGTTTCATGTTCTAGTACTAATTTGTTTTACTGAACGCAGCTAATAAAACTAGTACACTTCTTCTTGGTACTGTCAAATTTTTTGTTTTGTTTTGACGGTTGTAATTGTTGTGTTTATGTTTATGTTAATTTGGAATAATTGATAATGGATAATGGATAATTTGGAATTAAAAGATAAGTATACATATTTGTAATATAAATTCTTAACTTAAATTAATATCTTTTTTAGATAATTCGATATAATGTGTGATGTTAATTATTGAGAAATGAAAGGGTCCAACTTTGAACATAATGTGTTGACGTAAATCAAAAAGGTAAGTTTTAATTCTAAACACGTATAAAAAACGGAACCCTAAAAACACATGTTTTCATTGATATACTAAACCCTAGGATTTTAAAAATTATATAAAAGAATTACAATCTTCCTTAAAAAATTCAATCTTCATTATGGCATGGCTTGACCGGTTCAAAAAAACTCGCAACAAATGTATAGCAATAAAAATAATCTATTATATCATACAAAAACAATCAAAACGCATGCCATTCAGCTTCAAAAACTGCACAGAACAGTTCCAAAGCACACCGCTTGCGAATATGCTTTCCCGCCCCAAACAGCTTAGCTTTACTGTAAGCACTCTCATTTGTTTAGACGCGTGCAGTTTTGAAGCTGTCTACGCTTTCAGCACCGCTTTGCGCACAGCACCGCTCACAGCTTCCACTCTGTACGAAGCCTTATATATCGTGGATTTTACATCTAAAGTTTTGTTGTGAAAAAATACAAGTGAAGTGAAAAGAAACTGCATCGTGAGATTTTTTTGACAAAAGCCCGTCCCACATACAAGTTTAGCGCTGCGGGTGAAGGTACGTTATAACATCTAATATTAATTTTAGACAAACAGGAAGTGTTAAGAGGAAGTTTACGGTGAAGTCATTAGTTGTGAAGATACTTCCGTCAATAGCTAGCAAAAGCGACAGCAAAACAAATCAACCAACCTGAGTTAATGGTCCTTCTATTGAAAGGTAGATTTGGCAGCATATACAGATCAATTTCGTGTTATTATCTTATGTCAATACTGTTTTTTAGAATACATAAAACAGACGTGTTTGGTTAATCAAAAATCAACTCATTATTTTATTATTCGAATTAAAAAATAACAACAAGTTGTTGGATACATTTAAAACACACCCCAAACATCAACCATCTAAATTATGGCTAATTATCCTAATATCATAATCGTTGTTTAATTTATTCCATCTCCATTTTCCTTAATCAAACTCAACAATTTGCAAATTTATATATGTAACAAGTGAACAAATACACCCATTAACAATTTTAATAGCCATCATTTAAATATATAACCTAATAAGGATAGTCGTTCATCCATCACAACCAACTCGAATAACAAACACAATTAAATTTAATTCATTGTAATGTAGTAAGCGACCCGTAATGATGACCTTCGTATTTATATCATTCTAAAACACATTCGTTTATCATTTCACAAAGTTAAAATGCAGATATGAGTTTATACGTCGACATAGTCTCATGAATTATTTTGATTTGTTAACGTTAATGTTTTTTTGAAATTTTAGAGGTTTTCTGTTTGTATATGATATATTTCTGTGAAAAATTAAAATATTTTCGGCTAAATTTGATTGATAAAGGAAATAAATTTAAAAGGACGACTAAAAAAAAGTTCAATTTGTTTTTCAAAATGGTCACGAAAAAAAATTTTATACGTGTAGCAAAAAAGCGTGAGATAGTAACATTTTCGACCATTTGTAATGGTCAAAATTCAATAAAATATAAATAAAAATAAAATCAAGAATAATAATACCCAAATGTGTTATCAATGAACACATGTGGTTATGTTTTATAAATAATAAAAATGAAAATGAAGAATGGAAATATACAACAAATTTTCCCTTTTTTTTTGTTTATTTTTGTCGGAAAATTGTACAAAATTGGATTTATTTATGATCTTGGTTCGTCATCTCTTTTTGTTTTACATAAATTTTATTAAATTGGACTAAAATGAATTTTAATTAATTCTCTCCTTGATTCCTAATTTTATATAAATTTTGATAATTTCAAATTAGAAGTACTTTAAAAATAATCATCTAATTATAATAACGATAATAATAATTATTTTTTTATTCTTAGTTTAAATTAATAAAAGCACGAATCAAAAAACCCTTCCCGAAAAATACATCACTGGTGTTTTACTTTCTTTTCAGAATATATTAAGTTTAATTATCTAAATGTGCTTGGCTTCTCGTATTTTCTTTGTTTTTAGTATTATGTATTTCATTGTCCTTAATTTTTATTATCGTAGAATTTGTGTGAAATTGATACATAAAAAACCATTTTTGTAAATTAATGTTAATTATGAAAACGTTTATTTAGTTTTGTTAGAAAATTTAATTGTATTGATCTTAAGGAGAAGTAAAGATAATTAAAAAAGAAGATATGTGGGCAAATATAAATCTTACATAGTTTTTGGATGTTAAAATTTTTTTTCAATTATGTGGGCTTACATATCGAAATTTTTAAGTGTTAACATCCAGATGCAACTGCGCATAACATGTAATGGTCAAGACAAGACCTTAACATAGGCACGAGCACATTTTTTATTCTGTTAATTTTCTCCACTTTTGAACCGCATCACATAGATGCAATCGCGCCTTTCACCTTTTCCGGATATTTGCAATATTAATACATTATCAGTGAAAATTTTAGAATTTGGACTTTCTTCCAAATCTAAAATAATATTACGTAGATACATATTTTATTTTATTTTATTATGTAGGATACATATTGCTTTAACTATTTTTCAGCAAAATCAGGTAATGTTTCTATGGGCTTCCATAAAAGTCTCCACTTCGAATTTATGATTCCAAATGCACATTCAACACATCTTCGCGCTCTTTATAATTGTTTATTGGAGTACTCGTTGTCAAGTGATAAATGTCTTCTAGGATAAGGTCATAATACCTAATCTAATAGTGGATATGCTTCATCTGCTAAAATCACTTAGGGCATTTTAATGGTAGTATTTGGTATAGCGAGTCTTCTGGAAATTTCAATTCTTTCGATGTTTTCATTTGATAAAACATAGAGCAGGCAAATGCTCCACCATCATGCTGTAAACAAAAACATTTTAAAAAATGACCAACAAAATCGATTTTTATATAAGCATATAGCTTCGCGTAAAGCATTACTATGCGCAGTCAATCGCTTTGCTCCAGTGCGAAACAGCACCGCTCACATCTTTCACTCTGTACGTAGCCTCAAATAAAGTTACTTGGAAGAATAAATACGTGTTGGTTCTTTTCCTCGAAAATGCTTTCTTCCATCCAGATATTATAGTTCTGCCTCAACACGTAGATAAAAAGTCTCAGTTGTCGATTCTGTTAATCCCAAAAATCTTGGTAGAAGTTGCTTGTTTCACGGCCAAAATCTTAAGAGACCTATATTAAATCAATTTTTCCCAACATCAAAACTTTGCAATCCAGTTTTCTCCTTAATTGAAGACTTAGGCTGTATTCTAAACGACGACTAAATTGTACTTTACTGCTAAGTCTAAATTTAATTTTACAAAATTACCGAATTTTAATTTAAATTAATATAATCAAGTTGTCAGATATTGTTTAACGTATGAATTTCTTCCAAATTATTTAGAAAAAAAATGTCGATTTAGTCAAATAAAATAGTTGATTAAATTGATTTAGCACGTATAGTACAATTTAGCATCAATTTGAACGCGGTCTTAATGTTTCATTAATATTTTGTAGTTCAAAGTTGGCTTCTTGATTTCAATTTCCAAAAATTCAAAAATTCAAACTTTTTCCAAAATTCTAAAAATATTGCACAAATTATAACAATATCAAAAATTGAAACTTTTTCCAAAATTATAAAAATTATAATAAAAACAAAAAAAAAATTTTTTCAAAATTTTAAAATTATTCCGAAAATTCTTACAAAATCAAAAATTGAAACTTTTTCAAAATTCCAAAAATATTTCAAAAACTATAACAAATTCAAAAATTTTTATGTTCAATTATATTTAAGTAAATAAACAGCTAAATTTTTTTTTGCCAAAAAATTATCTAAAAAAATAAATGAAATCACTTTTTTGACACACTTGACAATATTTTTTTGACAAATATATAATGCAATAAAATTCTCAATAATAATAATTTCATGTTCATTATACATTTCATTTCATACAAATAATTAATTTTATTTTTTTCAACAAAAATAAATGAAAATCATTCTTTTGACACACTTGATATTATTTTTTTGACTAACTTATAATAGTATTTATTGAGGTTACTGTTGGCACTTGGCGAAACATTATTAATAGTAAATTTATTTTTAATAAAAGAAACACTTGTTTATATTTCGCAAGTTAATTTTTGTTCCTAACTTTATTTATATTAAAATAAAATTAAAAACAGCTCAACCGGTTTCGGTGTTTAAACCATTTTAAGCCAATGAAGCTCTTGAAATTGGTTTAAAAAACGAAACCGGTTGAGCTGTTTTTAATTTTAATTTAATATAAATAAAGTTAGAAACAAAAAATAATTTGCGAAATATAAACAAGTGTTTCTTTTATTAAAAATAAATTTATTAACTTTTAATACTCAAGAATAATAATAAAGTTTCATGTCGTACAAATAATTAATTTTATTTTTCCAATTAATTGGGTAAAAAAAACAGTAAAAATCTTTCATTTGACACACTTGACAACATTTTTTACCATACTATACTACCATATTATACCATAATTCCACTAATAATAATAAAATTTCATGTCATACAAATAATTAATTTTATTTTTTTCCAAAAAATTGGGTAAAAAAATAAATAAAAATCATTCTTTTGACATACTTGACAAAATTTTTTTGACAAACTTATAAAGCAATAATCTAGTTTTTGATCTCACATACCAATCCTGACCATCGAAATTTCTCCTCATTCTTTGTTCCTACTCATTATCAAAAAAGTATGCATATTTCCTTGCTTTGACACACTTGACGATTTTTTCGACACACTTCCGGTACAGTTATCGAGCACATCGTACTTTCGGCTCTTACCATTGAGTGTACCTATTTCAAGAATTCAAAATTTATCAAATACCTTCAGCCGTTTTCTAGATTTCGTCGGTTGTGGCTGCCGGACGGCCAGACGGCCGGCCGGCAAACATACATTTTTTTTTTGTTTTTGAGAATCCGTGCTCGCCAGACTCCAAGAGCGTGCGTAACGATATTAAAAATATCTTACCAAATTGATAATGCCAAAGTTGTGAAAGTTAAACTCATTGTTAAAATAAGTCATAATCAAAACAAAAATTTTAATTTTAAAATTTTAATCACAAAAAAAAGGATCCTGTATATATTCATTTAACGTGAGTAATAAGAAAATCCGAACTCAGAAATTCAAAAAGTAGCTCAATTTATAGCAATTTACTTGGTTCGGTAATTGTCTATTGACATGGTTAAACTATGGTGAAAGGTTAAATTAGTCGTAATCACTTAAAATGAACGTTTTTTAAGCCAAAAATGTGAAAATTTGCTGTTTTTGACACATTTAATGATTTTTTGACACACTTTCGGTACAGTTATCGAACACAGCGTCCTTCCGGACCTGTCCTTTGAGTATACATACCTATTTTTAGAAAAAAAAAATTTGAAATCCCTCCTGCAACCTAGGTAACGATAGACAGACAGACATTTTTTTTTGCTGTCTTAGAATCAGTAGGTCATAAAACGTCGAGAAATGCCAAAAAAGTGGGTAAGTGGTAAGAAGTGGTAAGAATTGTGGTAAGAATTTCACTTTTAGCTCCTGAATGGAATACTTTTTTCAGACCTATCTTTCAGACCGAAGTAATACAATTTGCAACCGCTACAAGCGTATCATAATTGTTTAAAATTTATTCCATGTTTTATGCATATCATGTTATGTTAACCGACGGTTCATCAAATGTCACAACTGTTTACATTTATTACATGTTGGACGATTATTATGTTGAACACATAAAATGTTGAACGCACATCATGTTATGTGAATAAGCCTGAAGCTACTCATCGATCATCAAGCCATTACAAAATAAAGACAATTGCGACTTCAGCTCTTGTTCAAGTATCTAAGGTTATATTAGAAATAACATACTAGAAGCCAACAAAAAAGAGTGCTCTTGCATATCAGACAACTAGGACGACAAAAAATCTCAGTTCACAAACGATTTTGATTTCTCCCCGGAATTTGAAATCGGAATTGAGGACTCAGGTAACTCACAATCCGACCTCAAATGTCGACAGCAACCATCACGTCTGAAAAACTCGAAAGGTAGCTAGATTTTCGTGTCCAATTCCACCGGCCTTATACCCGACGTCTCTCGATTCATTAATCAACATTGTTGCAACAAACAAAAAGTGTAATGAGACACTGATCAAGAAAGTCCTCTCTGAAGGTGCAAGTTACACAAGTCTGTGTTCTTTTTAAATCCTTTGAGTTAACTCAAAGGTGGTCTCAGCAGCTAGCTCTGAAGATTTTAAACAGACGGAAGGACACATATACCAAGAGTAGCAAGAAGAACCGAACCGAAGCATCGAAGGACTCTCCACAGGCGGCTACATTTGTTGTCAAATGATAGGCAATCTGCCAGCAATCGTCCAAACCATGCATTAGGTGCCATCTCAAGCTAAGATGCGAGGATAATTACTACCCAAACCTTCAGCAAAATCACCAAGTGCATTAAAACGTAAATCGCTGAGCAATCGTTCTGAGCAACTCCGCGAGGTAAAACCCTAACTGATATATTTAGTAATAAAACAAAAATTTGACATTATTAACCTAACTTCGAAGGCTGTAACCAAAAGAACGGTTGGTTGCTGCTTAATTGTGCCCATAATACATCAGAGTTAGGTAGCACCTTGTTTCTGGAGCAAAGGCTCACATTTTGTATTAATGTTGCTACTGCCCCACAAAATGTGATGAGTTTAAGTGACGTAAGCTATTATGAGGATGTAGTAGTTGTCTATTGCAATGCCGAAGGAGCTTGCTTACCTTAGCTGGTATCTCCACCTCATCTCGTAGAAAGTGCGCAGATACTAGAATGGACTTACGAACTCTGCTATAGGTAAGGGGAATTCCAATCTGCATAGCGGTTACATCTCTGCAAATAAATACTGTTAGTGGAAATACTTTCAAGCTCTTGTTAAAGATAGCCCCAGTTGTGGGTTTCTTTTGGCCTAAGAAGTATATCAGTTGTATGTATAGTTTGTCGATTGATTTAGTTTAGATTAGTTTCTTACTGTCCGCCCATGATATATGGATGAATACAGTATCGTTAGCATCCTATCCTATAAAGCGGTTCAAAAAAGCTAAGGTCATTACTGACGCAGATTAATTTAGGCATTTTTTCGCCAAATGGCTATTAAGAACCAGCGGGGACCTTTGGTAGGCCATGGTTTTTGTATGACACTATCTTAGTTTGCATGAGCGCTACAGTTTGGCACGAAGCTATTTTGATCTGGAAAAGATTTGGTTGTCGAAATTTGTAAATTAGAAGACAACGATCCAGAATCGTTTCTTACTGAACTAGATGTGAATGGTATGTCGCCTGCGACCGTTTGCCTCGAAGTATTGAATCCAATTCCTGCACATTTTGGTAGAAATGGGCTCTATTTCTTTTGGTTTCGTGGTGGAAGAACGGTTTGGTTTAGTGTACTGTGCGATTCTTGCGTGAATCGCACCGAATATCCTGTTTAGCCAAAATTTGCAAAGTTCGAGTTGTCGGATGCTGGATCAGAAATTAACACTAGCACAACAATTTTGTTTCAGGTTGGTCTACGATCTCGGCCTAATGTTCGGCTTTTGGCCACCGGGTTGCTTCAGAATCTTATTTATTGGTTCTTTGACGCACTCGGAAAGGTATGGTATGAGCCTGAAAGGTTGATGTTACTCTTCCTCTTTAGAGATCATAGCTGTAACGCCCCGATATCACCGAGAATGTAGTTTCTATGTCGGATCCTGCATTCCTATGTTTTAACATAGAACATCAATCGGAGAGTACTCTCCAGTTAAGGTGTAATGAAGAGTCTTCATTGGCGAACCAATGAAGCGGCATAGCAGGCTGCGTACCTAGAGATTATTAACGCCGTAACGACTATAGCTCACCCATCGTGGATTTGATAGTTTAATACCTGCTGCTTCAGCACAAATTCAGAAATGTACGCAAATTATGTGAATAAACAGAAATTGAAAAAAAATACGATTGAAAAAGGGAGACTCTGGCGACCCCTGTCGCGAAAGAACCGCGATCAGCACGTCCAACCCCCACAATCATTCCCATACGCCCACACACGCACACTGCATACACGCTCACATCCACCCACACACCCACGCTTACATTCAAACAACCAGGTCCACATACACGCTCATAACACGATGCAATGTCCTACACTTCGTAGGAAAAATAATGACACAAAATCAATGATAAACCAATAAATGATGGATGTCGTATGGTACTACCAAGTCGTCGTAGTTCGGGTGAATGATATGACATCAGTGTATTAAGCTTATTCAACTCGAAAACCACTTGTTTCCATCCAAGCAGTTCAGCGTTAAGTATACCACCACCGTAGATCAAAATCCATGCAAAAATATGGACTATCCTAAAGGTCCAATAAATGATATTATTATCTGTACTGATGAACCAAGATGTAACTGATGATGTGCGACACCAGTTGTCGATTAGAAACCATAAAACTCCACTCGTTGCCATATAACAACAACGGTCTACATTTTCTAAACCAATTGTTTTCCATATGTTTTTCAAAAACTCGGTTTTATTTAACGTAGGTTGTAATATAAATAACATAATCAAAACTGTATCAATCGATAACTCGTATATACTATTTTGCAATAAAAACTTCTTCCCTCTTAAATTATTTAATAAATTTTGTACCACAGTTATATTCGATTTTGGTTTGGGTGGAAACACCAGTAACTTCCCAATTGAATGAAACGTTAAACAAAATGAGACAATGGATATAAATATATTCTTCAATATCGCCATTGTTGCAAGTGGTATTTTAGTTTTAATAGACAAATATAAAAAAAAATCAAACTGGGTTCTTCGTGTAGTGCTTGGTTTATGGTGTCTCGCATATCTTCACCACCCGATTTCGCAAACGCGCATCGACAGGCACACCCCACATTCATTCATATGTACACCCATTCACGCGCATTCACACCTCTACGTTATAATAAACAAAAATTGACTCACCCCATGATTATATCCTCCAGGCCTCAAAGTCTTAAGGTCTTAGCCCTCCATCAGCGGTGAAAATTCCTTCAGGCAAAGTATTGTAAGTTGAATAAGAATAATAATAAATACGAAAATGTTGCACCGCAATAGCTAACCGATTGATGATAAATTGAATAGCTATTGTAGAAGTATGGTATAAAAGTTGCGTTGAAATGCTGTAGACGATTGCTGGTAAAAACTGTAGCAAATGTTGTATAAATATTGCAGGCAAGTTGCGCCGCAATAACTAAGCGATTGATGTAAAATAAATTGTATAGCTATTGTAGTAATGTTGTGCCGCAAATACTAAGGCGATTGTGGTACGAATTGCATAGATCTTGTAGAAATACGGTGTAAAAGTTGCGTTGAAATACTGTAGACGATAGCTATGGTATATGGTATAAATGTATCACCCAAAGAACTAAGGCGATGGTTGCCACCAACTGATAAATATTGTGCCAAGGTTGCGCTGCTATAGCCGACATAGCGGTACCAGCTAGTAAAATAACCAAATATCACAAATCACACTTCCGATAGGTTTGAAAAAAAATACAATGTCGCTTTACTTTCTTTCACACAGCAATGAAAATAATCCACTTTAGATACATTTGATTTTATTACAAAAATTGCAAAAAAAGATAAACATTACATATCTGTACACCAGAAATTTATCTCAAAGTCTAACCTTTTGATTGTTCAAATATTTTTGGTAATTCTAGTAGCTAATAAATTGCGTTTTTGTACAATTACGTTAGATATTCGTGTATACATCTAATTCTTCTTTTAGTAACATTAAAATTATATTTTTTTTTAGCTTTTTTGTACCTAGATTTGAAAACCACAGGTTTATAATGCATATTATACCGATAACAAATTAAATTTGATATCACTAAAACTTAACTTTACGTTTTTGACTTGTTCACAATAACAATCAACATGAATCTAAATATTTTAATGCTTAAATTTTAATCCATTGAATAAGTATAAAGCAAAAGTTTAAGACCAGAATGGTAAGTTTTAGTTTATTTACCGGTTTACTTTTGTTATTTAAGTTTAGCACGATGAATACATACAGTTCTCGATCATATTACCTTCCTTTCCATGTGAGTTGAAACAGTTCGGATGCCAATTTTATAATCCACTAACTATATTTCGCTTAAGGCCATTAAATTTTACACAACAGAGATAGTAAATTAACACTTAATTACTTTGCCAAACACATTATAAAAAAAAATCCACAACATTAAATATTTGAGTTTATTTCTGACCACTCTAAAATTTTACTGCCAACTCAACATGGTAATGTCAAAAAAAACCAACGTGAAAATCAATACAATAGGAAAAAATGCAATAGACTAAGAGAGAGAAAAGACCATATATTCATCTCTTATATAGAAATTTAATATCGAAAATTGTGCTACAAAGTTTTTTTTTTAAGGGGAAATCTACAGAGTAATGTTAGTACCTTTTCCGTTTTAAAAAAATACTGATTGTTATTTTGTAATGCATAAAATTGTAAGATAATTTCACGAAATAAGTTATTTCCAACGCATTTGGAAGAAATATTAATATATTAGAATGGATTAAACGTATGTTCAACCGATTCCATGATAATTATGTATTACGAAATAATAACTTACAACCGCATTACAGTAAAATTCAGAGCCATAACGGAAAGAGACATTGATAGAAATACCTATATAAGAAATATAATATGTCTTGAAGACAATTGCCAAACCGATTGTAGGACAACAATTCTTAGATAGTAAGACGATTGGACAAATATGCACAGCTATTGGCGGTTTGAAAATATTTAGAGCAATTACGGTTAGTAACCCGGAGAATTCAAATTTATGTAGTATGGTGAAGCAATGCTGGTGAAAACACAGTGTGAATCAATAATAGGGGATTGCAAAATAAAATATTATTGTTAATGGTGTTGTGCTAAAAGGGAATATGTGTAACGGAAACTAGACGGAAAATATGACCATAAACTACGGATGAACGAAAAATTGTTGTGAACTGCGCGTGATATATATAAAAAAACAGTGATATGTAAGGAAGTAGAAACTACATAAATCGGTGACTAACTGCACTACATCATCACATCCCAGGCTACATAACAAAGGGACTTCGGGAAGAGCGATTGGGATCTCTTCAAAGTACGTCTTTAGGATAATAAGAAATCGAACCAATCAAAGCCAAATCATACAGGGCCAAAAAGTCTCACATCTTTTTTTTCTGAAAACGATGGAAAAGGTGTAGGACTACTACATTCAGCATGTATGCCTTAAGCAAAAACCTCTCAACTCGTGCCAGCATGAAAATACATCGTTAACTATCAGTGCTGCTAGAGGATGTCCCCAGCAAGAGGCGCTCTCTCTCTCTCTCTTTGTTGTTTTGGCTGATATTTGCTGATGATATTCTAAATGAAGTAAAAATTCTGGTTTCACTACTATAGGTTATCCCAACAATATAGCAGTTATCATGTGCTCAGGAAGCCTTGGAACTCGTGGTCAATAAGTGCAACAAGGTAGGCTATCTATGAATCTACAAAAACTAGTATAGTCTTTACTGACAGAAGGTGTTTCATTTTTTATTATCCTGATTTTAACGACGAAGAGATACAGGTAGTCAAGGAGATTAAGTACTTACCTAAATAAAAACCTCACTGGAACTAGCTAACCTAGGGCAGGAGTGTACCCTAGGGCAGGAGTGTGGACTAAACGCGCAAGAGGATCCAAGCTTAAACGGTTGTTGCTATGCAATGGCACAGATCTGACCGATCTGATAAAATCTTACTTAAGATCGTAGTCTAAATAGAACCTCATTTTTCATTCATTACTTTGCTTCGAGTACAAAATATCGATGTGACAATATCTAAACAGAAAAATCAAAAAACGCTGCCTGAATGAACAATAAGTCTACCAACCATCGAAAAGTATCTAAAAATAAATGCTCAGTACTGTTAGCAAGTTTAAACCACTTTCAGCGCAACAAATGTTAAGAAGAGATTGTATCTATGTATCATCGTTTTCATTCTATGATAACTTTCAAACCAAAATTGTAATCCAATCTACTTCAAGTAAAGCAAAATTAAATAAGAATAAAATCTTGATAATAAACTAAAGATTTTATGGAAAATAAATTCAATCAAAACTTTTATGCTTCTTATTTCCTTTTTTTTAAATGTTTTTCTATGAAAAGGGACATCAAGTTTTTATGCTATTTCTATGATTTATTCGTTTTTTTTTTTAAATAATATTATCATAACATTTACAAAATTAAATTTTACTCGGCATCCTCTAAGCAGTAAGCCTGTTAAAAAGAAAAAGGAAAAAAATTGAATTTTATATTATTTTGGAACCCGCAGATTTAATCAGAAAAACAGAGGAAATGATAATCGTTAATGGTTAATTTTTTTAACGTTTTCTATTAGCTTTAAATGTTCCTAACGGTTTTAGGAAAAAAATGGAAAAATTATGATTATAGTACAAGTTTTATGCACTCATACTTCCCACAAAATTTACAAATGGATCATTAAAATTTAAAAAACGGACCCACCGTATGAAATTAAAAAAAATCCAAACCATTGGTTTTCAAAAAAAAAAAAGCTGTCATAAAGAATCATAAAATTTATAATCTTTCGAGCTAGAAACATAAAAACAATCAAAACGAATAACTTTCTAGATTTTTTTTAGAATACCAAAAAAAAAATGTTAAAGATTATACAAATTCAAAGAAGCAAAAAAAATAAGAGTTATAAGAAAAACTTTTTATGTAAATAATTTTTCTATATAAGATTTTCCTAATACAGAAAATTGAACACAAAAAAAAGAATTAAACAAAAATTTTTCATTCAAAAAGTAAAACTTTTCAAATAAATTTTCTTTTTTTTTTGTACTCTCTAACGTTACAATTTAAAGTTTAACAAATTTTTCAGTGTCTTACATTAAAATTGCCATCACAGCAATAAGCTTTTTTTTTTTTAATTTTGTTTAATAGCAAAAATAAAAAAAAATCGTAACAAGAACAACAAAGCTTTCGAAAGACATAATAACTGTGGAGGATACACAACAGTAATGAAAAACTGCAGAATATGATGTTGTTAGTTTTAGCATTTATAATGTTTTTATAATTATTATGCTCTTTAGTGATAGCGTAGAGACTTAAGAACTTAATTTTATTATCGTAATTTTAACGTGTTCATTTAAAATGTTGTAGATAGTTTTATAGTTAAACTTTGAGCCATTAGTATACAATTGGGATCAATGACATTTGATCCTATACAAAGATGGATTAAAAAAATGTTATCGTTCAAAAAATCCAACAAGCTGCTTCCATGAATTTGCAGTTTGCTACAAAATAACTAACTATCGTAAAAAGAAATTATTGTGACAAGCAGCTACATATATATGTATGTGGACCAAACTTTATCAAATTTCTTTTCCTTAAAAATTTAAATATTGATATATGATTTTACCATTCTTCCATTTGTACCACATTTTTGAATATTTATTTTAAATTTATGATAAAAGAAAATGAAAATAGATTTTCTTCGTTATTTCGCAGTTTGTAGGTGACAATACAAATGACATTGTGAAAAACAGTTTATTTTGCTATATCGGTTATTGATATTTTTCTCACTCTATAATAGACAATATGGTAAATATCGCTAACTCATACAACAAGAACAGCACAGAGGAAATCGCTTAAACAAGTGATGAAAAAACTGTAAAGCGAATGTAAATATTTTATTACGATTTTGACTTGAAAAGGAATTTTATTTGAGCTTTTAAGTAAATCTTATGACACTCAAAATTAAATAAAACGTACCTTTATTGTCTTTCTATAACT
Source organism: Diogma glabrata (assembly GCA_963693315.1). Taxonomy (NCBI): domain Eukaryota; kingdom Metazoa; phylum Arthropoda; class Insecta; order Diptera; family Cylindrotomidae; genus Diogma; species Diogma glabrata. The sequence continues at coordinate 403,852,954 of OY856187.1, forward strand.
AGATACAACATCAGATTACTGAAACACCAGACTTTAATACAATTTTACCGTAATATTGACGATTAGAACAAATAAATATAAGAAGAGCAATATTTTAAACGAAATATTACCTCTTCGAAAGCTTTCAACAATTTACTGACAAAAATTCTACTTTGTAAAACAATAACAAATTGAAGGGTTACTATGATATTTTCATGTATTATTATGTCTTTTTTATTTTTTTATACTGACTATGGTTAGTTATGGAGTTACCAATTTAAACACAAAAGTGTAAACTTTTTTTGGTTTACAAACAAGGCTGGCATCTGAGCAGCTGGCATACTAAAGAGTATTAGAGAACTGAACCTTCTTCGATCATCACACTATTTCGTTGTTTAAAAATTCAGATCCGTTTTCTAAAGTATCCCGTGTACAATACCAATACCAGTGGGTTTTATATCGATATTGCCAACTGGGAACTTTCTACTTTGAATCTCAAATAGAAATTGAGCGTGCAAAATGCAAGAGAAAGAGACAGACTGTTTGGTAAATTGCAAAACAGTGATGCGGAAATGCTTTTGAAACAACCATACTGTTGATTCTCATATCATATATCATGACATTTGATGACATGTATTTTATTTAATTGTTTTTTTTAATTTAATAATTTAATCCATTTTTTCCTAATTTATAAACATATACATGTCAGCATATGTCAGGGTTTTTCTTTATGATAATAGATGTCGTTATTTCTTTCTTATTTTTTTTTTTGAACATGTTTCCTTTGAATAATATTTTTTGTTTTTAAAAAAAGTTTTCTATATATTACTTTTTGTTCGGATTTTGTGATTTAAACTTGTAAAATACAATTCAATTCAATTATAAAAATAAAACAACATATAAAAAATAATTATTGTTAACATCTACAATTGTACCCGAACAACTACCTAACAACTTCAAATTCAATAACGTATTGCATAAAGTGAGCCGGATCTTAGAAAACCTGCAATTTGCAATTCTGGTCCAAAAGCGAGGAATTCAACATTAAACATGGTCCTTCGAGTCAAATAATCTGCATCAGCAAACTACTACTATAAATCAAAGTGAAAGAAACGGTGATAACATATTGTGATACAACAACAAACAAATAGCGTGTGATTTAGAGAGCAGAACAGTGAATCAATTCTTACTATCAATTATCAATTCGTCTGATTAATTTAATTTTATTGATCTCTTCGAATAATGGCGGAAAATAGAGCTATTAGACGATTTTCCAGAACATTAGACCAAATAAAGGTTTCAGTTTTGGGTTTTAGTAATGCAACCTCAATTACTGATGTGAGGGCGACGTTTGCTCTGTTGCAAGATGAGTGGAGAGAATTTCAAAGCCTGGAAAAATCGTTAAACGGCAAGTTTGATGAAGCCAACGCAGAATTAGTAGACAAGATAGAGACTTATCATTTCGATCTAAAACAACAATTGTTTAAGTTTGAGAAAATGCTAGAAAATCAAGGCAGCGTTGAAGAAGGGAAGTATACTATGGGAGATCTAATGCTAAATCAAAGTCACTTTTTAAATGAAATATCCAATCTTACAAAAAGAGAAACCGAAGTACGTTTACCACGAGCTAACATTCCAACATATAGTGGCGATTACGTGGAATTTCCATCTTTTCGCGATCTGTACGAAGCATCAATACATAACAACGACAATATTACAAAAGTGCACAAGCTACAATATCTTAAAAGCCTGCTAGTGGGAGATGCTTATTCGTTAATCAATCATTTAGCTACTACTGATGCTAATTATGATGAAGCTTGGGATAAGATAAAAAACAGATATGACAAGCCAAAACAAGTAGTTCATAATCTATTAAAACAATTTGTCGAACAGCCAAACGTAAAACAGAGTTGTTCAAAATCACTTCGTCATTTGTCTGATGTCTCAGATGAGGTCATCCGTGGACTGAAGGTTCTCGATCAACGAGCTGAAGAACGTGATCCCTGGTTAATTTTTCTTCTAATTCAAAAACTTGATCAGGAATCTAAGCAAGCATGGGCACACGCGACTGTTGATATAAATTTTCCTACAGTGGATCAATTATTGAACTTCCTGAACGATAGAAGTGATGCACTTGAGAGTTTAAGCTGTATACAAAATGAAAAACCAAATAATTCTAAACGAATAAGCCTTTTTACATCACAATCATTAGATTACTCATGTCCTTTATGTGGTGGAGATCATTATTTGGGGAGATGTGAGAATTACCTTTCTTTAAGTATGCCAGAACGAAAACAAACTGTAGCGGAAAAGAAACTATGCTTTAATTGTCTAGGATCTTCACATCAATCACCGGTGTGTAGATCGAGATATACTTGCAAAATTTGTAGACGCAAGCATCATCTAACTTTACATCCTGAGAACACACTTGTCAAACAACCGGAAGTAGAAATAGAAGACAATTCTTGCTCTCAATCTACATCCACCAATTGCAATGCGGTAGTTAAAATAGATGAACAACAACCGAGAATATCACAAGCAATTCTACCCACAGCGAATGTGTTTGTAGAAGATAAATTTGGAAAAAGGCATAAGTGCAGAATTCTACTAGATTCAGGATCGCAAACTTCCTTCATTTCGGAAAACTGCATACAAAATTTGCAGTTACAACGCCACCGGGCAAATGTGAGTGTTACTGGGCTTACACCTGGGTCTGTAACTTCAAAAGGAAAGGTAGCTTTAATTATGCAGTCCACATATAATTCTAAAATAAAGGTACCAGTCACTGCTTTGATTGTGAATAGTCTTCCTACAAGATTGCCTGCCTACCAAATGCAGCCTGATGATGAAAGGTGTTTTCAAGATATACTATTAGCAGATCCACAGTATCATAAACCGGCACCTATAGATATTTTATTGGGAGCGGATAAAGTCTTTTCAATTCTAGAAGGTGGAAAAAAACAGATTAACTCCATCATATTACACGAGACACTGTTTGGTTGGATTGGACATGATAGAGGTATTTCCAACCCAACATAATTCAAAAGATAAAGAATTATTTTATTTACCGCATCATTCAGTAATAAAAGAGGGCAATGAAACGACAAAGATGAGAATAGTTTTTGATGGATCCAGCAAATCAACCACAGGAGTGTCTTTGAACGAAAAACTAATAGTAGGACCAACTATTCAACCTACACTATGGTCAACTCTAATGCGTTTTAGAGGTCATAGAATTGCGGTGACAGCTGACATCGAAAAGATGTATCGCCAAATAATTGTTGACGCTGATGACGCTGAATATCAACGTGTCGTTTGGCGAGAAAATCCTAATAAACAGATCCGCCACTATAAACTAAGCAGAGTAACTTTTGGCCTTGCTTGCTCTGCATTTTTGGCTATACGAACACTACAACAATTGGCTTATGATGATGCGGATGACACAATCAAAGATCATATTTTAAATGATTTCTACGTTGATGATTTTTTGTCCGGCGCACAGGATATTCAAGAAGCAACCATTCTCAAAACGAAATCAACAAATATTTTACAACAAGGAGGATTCAGTCTGAGGAAGTGGAAGTCAAACGTAACTTGTTTATCGGATGTGACTAACAGTGCTACAACATTGGAGCTATGTTCTGACAACGTATCCGCAGTTAAAATTCTTGGATTACAGTGGTGGCCCTCTGATGATTTATTAACTTTTAAAGTTAGTCAAGAGCAGGATGGTCCAGTTACAAAACGAAAAATAATATCAGAATCTTCACGTGTTTTTGATCCATTGGGTTTCTTGTCTCCTGCCACTCTTCTGTTAAAAATATTATTTCAAAAATTATGGTTCTTAAAAATCGATTGGGACGACCCACTGCCGAAGTATTTTGAAGATGAGTACAAAAGAATCAGAGGTGAATTCAAATATTTTGAAGATATAAATATATCACGATTTACGAATCACTATCAGTACATAGAACTTCATGGCTTTGCAGATGCAAGTGAAGATGCCTACAGCGCTGTGGTGTATAGCAAAGTAATAGATGAATCAGGGAAAGGAAACATACATTTTCTAACATCCAAAACTAAAGTCGCCCCAGTGAAAAAGATTTCGTTACCACGTCTGGAACTTTGTGCGGCTCAGCTTTTGTCAAAGCTTATGTTCACCGTGAGAGAAACTATAAAACCAGACGCAAAGTGTTACGCTTGGACCGATTCCTCCATTGTTTTAGCATGGTTGTCAACGTATCCAGCCAAATGGAAGACTTTTATTGCCAATAGAACCAGCCAGATTCTAGATAAGTTTCCCAGAGAACACTGGGGACATGTACGATCCGCTGATAACCCTGCTGACCATGGATCAAGAGGTGTTTATCCTAAACTACTTGCTAATTTAGCTCAATGGTGGAATGGTCCTGAATGGCTGATACAACCAGAATCATTTTGGCCTATAATGCAACCACTTTCATCCAATTCCCAAGCAGAGTTAGAATCAGAATCAAATAAAAAAAATGTAAAAACTTATGCATTTAACGTGACTATTGAAGAATCTTGGCTAGATGAACTCTTTACAAAAAAATCAAAGCTTAAGAAAATCTTACGAATAATTGCATATATCCAACGATTTATTGTTAATTTAAAAATAAAAGACCCAACGCAAAAACAATTTGGTGAACTAACAGCAAGTGAGATCGAACAAGCAACTAGTACTTGCATTAAATGGGTACAAAAGGTACAGTTTAAGGATGATATCGAAAATTTACAAAGAAGTCAAAGAGTTCACAACAGCTCCAAATTGTTACCGTTAGCACCATTCATGGACTCCACTGGTACACTTAGAGTCGGTGGTCGTCTTTTCAACACGGACTGCGAATACGATAGTAAACATCCCATCATATTGCCATCAAATCACGTGTTTACCGAACGGCTTATTTGGGGGACTCACAATAACAATCTACATGCCGGCCCTACTTTAACAAATAACTTAGTGAGGCAGAGATATTGGATACTCGGTGGCCGGGCAAAAATAAGGGTGATGCTAAAAAAATGTGTTGTCTGTGTAAAACACGCACACAGGGTCAGTTCGCAGCTAATGGGAAATTTACCTGCTGAACGGGTGACACCTACTTTACCATTTACTAATTGTGGCATCGACTTTGCTGGACCGCTTTACTTCGCAGCAAAAAAAGGAAGAGGTGGAACAAACCCTATCAAAGGGTATTTATGTATTTTTGTATGCTTATCCATCAAAGCTGTCCACATCGAAGCTGTAAGCGATATGACGAGCGAAGCTTTTTTAGCTGCTTTAAAACGTTTTACTGCAAGGAAAGGTATCCCAAAAAATTTGCACACTGATAATGGGTCAAACTTTATCGGTGCAAGAAGAATACTGAATGAAGCTTACAGATTAATAAATAACATCAATAATAATTATGTCATATCAGAATTTTTGAGCAGTAATAGAATAAATTGGCATTTTATTCCACCAGCATCGCCACATTTTGGGGGATTATGGGAGGCTGCCGTTAAGACTCATTTGCTAAAAACGGTACAAAATGTGAATCTTACATTCGAAGAGATGACCACACTGGTATGTCAAATCGAGAATATATTGAATTCTCGACCTCTTTACACTTCGTCGGTTGATGACGATTACGAGGTCCTTACACCAGCTCATTTTCTGATTGGAACATCAACCGGATCGGTGCCAGAAGCAAATTTAACGTCACAAGATTCATCTTTGTCGAGATGGAAAAGAATTCAATCTAGAGTTCAAGCCTTTTGGAAGAAATACCAGCTAGATTACCTTAACAATCTTCAGCAGAGAGGAAAATGGCAAAAGAAAAATGAAAATGTTAAAATCAATGACATTGTAATTGTAAAGGAAGATAACATGCCTGTATGCAAATGGCCACTTGGCAAAATCGGGCAAATTCATCCAGGAGAAGATAATATTGTTCGAGTTGCAACCATCAAAACATCTAGTTCAACACTTCAACGTCCAGTAGTTAAGCTCTGTGTGCTACCGGTAGCTTAACAATTTAAATTGTTAATGGCGGGGAGTATGTTGATTCTCATATCATATATCATGACATTTGATGACATGTATTTTATTTAATTGTTTTTTTTAATTTAATAATTTAATCCATTTTTTCCTAATTTATAAACATATACATGTCAGCATATGTCAGGGTTTTTCTTTATGATAATAGATGTCGTTATTTCTTTCTTATTTTTTTTTTGAACATGTTTCCTTTGAATAATATTTTTTGTTTTTAAAAAAAGTTTTCTATATATTACTTTTTGTTCGGATTTTGTGATCTAAACTTGTAAAATACAATTCAATCCAATTATAAAAATAAAACAACATATAAAAAATAATTATTGTTAACATCTACAATTGTACCCGAACAACTACCTAACAACTTCAAATTCAATAACGTATTGCATAAAGTGAGCCGGATCTTAGAAAACCTGCAATTTGCAATTCTGGTCCAAAGGCGAGGAATTCAACATTAAACACATACTGCAAAAAACAAAATGCATACAGATAAATGAAGCAGAAGAACATTTACATGCCTAAGTGAGGTGACAGTGCTCCTGTCACAACTCTTCCTAAACCTGCACGTTGTAATAAACACTGAGCCTGCTAGTGAGTCACTAGCAGGAAGTAAACGGGTAGACTGAATGCCTGGCGAGGTTGTAGCTGGAAAGCTCCAGTCTCGTGAATTCGAACAGGAATATCTCCTCTTGTCCAGCACAAATGAACAGACATGCACGCAAAAGAGACTGTATAATTAGGAAAAAAACGGAACAAGGAAAAAGAACTATGACGACCCTAAAGTCCAAAGAAGCAAATATCATCATCGACACCACCACAATTATTACTTCATTTAATAAAGTAAAATTAATTCACTCACCCGTATGATTCGTTTTGATCAAACCGTTCATGCTTTCGTAAGACCAACTCACCAAGACAGGTGCTAGGGTGGCCATTAGAATGCACTAGAATTTTTTTTTCATTATACAGTTTGCGGCACCCTCCCATTTCGTGTGAATACCCATAAAAATATTATTTGCAAAATCTGATATCAATCTGTCAATTCTAAGACGTGCCTTTGGCCACTTAAAGTTGAGAAATTTTGTTCTGGACCTTAAAAAAAACTTTTTTATTTTTTGTACGACACCCTCTCATTTCGTGTCAATACTCATTAAAAAGTATGTGTAAAAATTGAAATCAATCAATCACAAAATCAACTTTAAGTTGAGAAGTTTGATTGTGGCCATTACGAAGAAAAATTTAAATTTTTGTACGACACCTCCCCTTTTGGTATCAATACCCATAAAAATATTATGTGTAAAATTTAAAATCAATCGGTCAGCTCTGAGGGGTGCCCCGGTCACTCGAAGTTGAGAGGTTTTGTTGTAGTCAATATAAAGAAAAATTTTAATTTTTTGTGCGACACCCTACCATTTCATGTCAATACCTGTAAAAATATTATTTGCAAATTTTTAAATCAATCGGTCAATTCTAAGACGTGCCTCCGGCCACTTAAAGTTGAGAAATTTTGCTCTGGACCTTAAAATAAAAATTTTTTATTTTTTGAGCGACACCCTCCCATTTCGTGTCAATACCCATAAAAATATTATTTGCAAAATTTGAAATCAATCGTTCAACTCTAAGGCGTGCCCCAGCCACTTAAACTTGAGAGGTTTTGTTCTGGCCATTTCAAAAAAAAATTTTAATTTTTTGTACGACACCGTCCCATTTCATATCAATTCCCTTAAAAATATTATTTGCAAAATTTGAAAACAATCGGTCAATTCGAAGACGTGCCTCCGGCCACTTAAAGTTGAGAAATTTTGTTCTGGACCTTAAAAAAAAAATTGTTATTTTTTGTGCGACACCCTCCCATTTCGTGTCAATACCCATAAAATCAATCGTTCAACTCTAAAGCGTGCCCCCGGCCACTTAAACTTGAAAGGCTTTGTTCTGGCCATTACAAAAAAAAATTATAATATTTTGAACGACACCCTCCCATTTCGTGTGAATACCCGTAAAAATGTTATTTACAAAATTTGAAATCAATCGGTCAACTTTAAGGCGTACCCCCGACCTCTTAAAGTTGATAGGTTTTGTTCTGGCCATTATAAAGAATAATTTAAATTTTTTGTACGACACCGTCCCATTTGGTGTCAATACCCATAAAAATATTATTTGCAAAATTTGAAATCAATCGTTCAACTCTAAGAAGTGGGGGGCGCTTGGTGGCCGGGGGGCACTTAAAGTTGAGAAATTTTGTTCTGGACTTTAAAAATAAATTTTATATTTGAGCGACACCCTCCCATTTCGTGTCGATACCCATAAAAAAATTATGTGTAAAATTCGAAATCAATTGTTCAACGGTAAGGCGTGCCAGGAGCACGCCTTAGAGTTGAACGATTGATTTCAAATTTTGCAAATAATATTTTTATGGGTATTGACACCAAATGGGAGGGTGTCGCACAAAAAAATTAAATTTTTCTTTGTATTGGCCACAACGAAACCTCTCAACTTTAAGTGGCCGGGGGCACCCCTTAGAGTTGAACGATTTATTTCAAATTTTGCAAATAATATTTTTATGGGTATTGACACCAAATGGGAGGGTGTCGTACAAAAAATTTAAATTTTTCTTTATAATGGCCACAACAAAACCTCTCAACTTTAAGTGGCCGGGGGCACCCCTTAGTGTTGACCGATTGATTTCAAATTTTACACATAATATTTTTATGGGTATTGACACCAAATGGAAGGAAAAAAATGTAAATCTGGTGACCTTCTAAAGTTGCCAGGAATGGATGACCTTTTTTTTTCAAACAAGGAACCAAGTTACATTACTAAATTAATCGCGGTGGCACTTAACGATGGTCTGGATGGACGTGCTGGGATCCTCCCCTAATTCCTTTTGAGTTTACAGGACCATTATGGTCACATAAGGCGAAGCGAAGCTAAGTATTCAGTTTGCACATAAAAAAAATATAAAATTTTAGTTTACGAACTTCTATTGAGGTTAAGATTCTAACCAAAAAAAAACCAAGACAGGCACTAGTGTACTAGTATATAATTAATGATAAAAAGGTTTTAATTACATATAACAAAGATAACTACACCTAAATAATTTATATATGTATAATGGAAAATCCTAACTGGAAATTATATTAAAACAATAAAATAAAAAAAAACTCACGTGCTGACTCAGCTGGTATTTCCTTATTAAATAAATGTTTTGCCAACTTATAACTGGTGGATAGGCAATTTATTATTCTCGTTTCCACAATCCAGCAACTCATCAAATCTGCTTCAAACAAATAACAAAATATATCAGCATCACTTGTTCTTTCCACAATCCAGCAACTCAACAATATCAAATCTGCTTCAATCAAATAACAAAATAAATCAGCACCACTTGTTGTTTCCATAATCCAGCAAATTAACAATATCAGATCTGCTTCAATCAAATAACAAAATATATCAGCACCACTCGTTATTTCCACAATCCAGCAACTTAACAATACCAAATCTGCTTCAATCAAATAACAAAATATATCAGCACCACTTGTTGTTTCCACAATCCAGCAACTTAACAATATCAAATCTGCTCCAATCAAATAACAAAATATATCAGCACCACTTAAGCTGATCAAGTCGTCACAACTGCCACGTGTGTACCCGCACCAAAATGACCAAATGCCTACGTGCAAATTTGGGCTTACAACAGACTCCACTGCTTCATTAAAAAACATTCAACACTTTGTTTATATTTATGTTTATTTACCTCTCCGATATCCAAACTTGCTTATCTCCGTTCAATTACAAAAAAATCAATTACAAAAAAAATGTTCAATTACAAATCTTTTTTCATCTTAAAGCAGAATATTTTACTTTACAATATAAACATTTTTATTGTTTTTTTTTATCTTAAAGCTTGTTGTCAGATTTGCCTCCAAAACAAAAGTGACCGATCTTTACAAATCATTCCACCACCCTTCGTATTTTTTTTTTGACCCTATCAACCACAACAATTGACTTTTCATTTTAATAAAATAAGGAAATTTTTTTTCCTGACATTTGTTTGAAAAAAAAACAATAACCAGAGGCCCTATTCTCAAATATCACATCCATTTTCCACATGTGGACATCTGTCAAAATTCCCTTCCAAGGGAATTTGTATTTTCCACATGCATATTCCACATCCAACATAAAACCGTATTCTCGAACCATTCGTAATTTTGTATTCACCACCCTTAAATTGAAACTAACTTCATTGTGTGGTAAATTTATTTTTGACATTTTGTTTATTTATTGTTATGAAATTTTCAATGTAAATGGCTGGATTAGATGAATTAGGTCTTCTTTTTGGTAATTCTGCAGTGGAACAGGCAGAGGCAATGGAATTTACATGAGGTATTCATCAACGACAACATTGTTTCGATCTGCCCGAAAATAAATTTATTAAATTGTTTCGGATTAATAAATTTATGGCCGAAGAGTTCATAGAATATATATCGACCCATATGAAATTTTTACAAAATAATAATAATTATAAAATAAACACAACTTTTCAATATAAATTTTTACAAAATAATAATAATTATAAAATAAACACAACTTTCCAAATATAATTTTCAAACATATAACAAGAAACATTAAAAATTTTTCATATTTGATGTACATGGGGAATTTTTACACATACTTTATAACCACTCGGAAATATTCCCTTGGTAGGAAAATATTTCCTTGGTAGGAAATTTGAGAATACATACATTGTAAATTTCGAACGTTTTTATGAATTTTGACAGTATTCCCCGTGTGGAAAATGGATGTGATATTTGGGAATAAGGCCCCAGGTAGATGAATGAATTTGGGCAAAAATTTAAACAAAAAAAATTCAAAATTTTAGTAGGCGATGTTTTTATCGTGGAAAATATTTAAAAAAACAAATTAGTTTTTTTTAGAGTTTTCGTTTTTGCAAAAAAAAGTAGTTCTCTTAAAAAAAAAAAAAATTTTAATTTAATTTTTAAATTTTCGATGAAGAAGCTTATCTCTGGATTGTTTTAGTAATCATTTACTAAATATGAGATGTAATTTCTAAGAACTTTTTGGCTGAATTTATACTGAATTTAGTATTTAATAGAACTTCCAGTAGATAAACTAAATAAAATTAGTAAATTCAAATTAATAAGGGCCTATTGCAGAGTTTGATTTAAATTTAGCTCCAGTATTATATAGCTGAATTTCTAGCTGTAAGTTTATGACAAATTAAATCCAGGATTTTATAGCGAGATTATCGAGCTATAAATTCACCGAAGCCAGTTGTCGTGTCAATGTTAGTTTTTTTTTCTTATTTAATTTAATTGGTTCTGTCAGTTGTGGAATAGATTTGGAATTGGTTTCTTTTGCTTTTTTAGAGTGATAGATCATTAGGTAATGATCAATAAGAATCGATTACTTCTGTATAATTCTAAAAGCTATTATTACCTATTTCAGAAATAACTCGGTTACACCGCTGCTGAGGGAAGGACAAAAATTATATTCGTGTTGCTGTTACACCATTAGAAGTTGAGAAGTCAATCCTTATAATAAAATTTTAAGCTATTATTCCACTTTTTCTTTCCCGGTCTATAAGTGGTGTCTGTCAAAAGAAAGGACAACCTGTTGTATGAGACTGATTGACAACAAGCTAAACCCAAATGTATTGTTAAACGGATAACTGTCTTGACTAATGAGATTCTAGGAGCGAAAATTTTTCCTTTTTTTTTTAAAAATATAGAAGCAAATTGTTTGTTTTAATTTATTCAAGAAAACACCCGTTACAAAAATTTAAATTTTTCTTTGCAATGGCCACAACAAAACCTCTCAACTTTAAGTGGCCCTGGGCACCCCTTAGAGTTGAACGATTGATTTCAAATTTTGCAACTAATATTTTTATGGGTATTGACACCAAATGGGAGGGTGTCGTACAAAAAATAACAATTTTTCCTTAAAATGGCCACAACAAAACCTTCAAACTTTAAGTGGCCGGGAGCAACCCTTAGAGTTGACCGATTGATTTCAAATATTACTCATAATAATTTTATGAGTATTGACACCAAATGAGAGGGTGTCGTACAAAAAATTTAAAGTTTTCTTTGTAATGGCCACAACCAAACCTCTCAACTTAAAGTGGCCGGGGGCACCCCTTGGAGCTGAACGATTGATTTCAATTTTTACACATAATTTTTTTATGGGTATTGACGCGAAATGAAAGGGTGTTGTACAAAAAATAAAAAAATTATTTTTAAGGTCAAGAACAAAATTTCTCAACTTTAAGTGGCCGGAGTCACGTCTTAGAATTGACCGATTGATTTCAAATTTTGCACATAATATTTTTATAGGGTATTGACATGAAATGGAAGGGTGTCGTACAAAAAATTTAAATTTTGCTTTGTTATGGTTACAACAAAACCTCTCAACTTTATGTGGCCGGGGGCTCCCCTTAGAGTTGGCCGATTGATTTCAAATTTTACACATAATATTTTTATGGGTATTGGCACCAAATGAGACGGTGTCGTACAAAAAAATTTAAGTTTTTCTTTGTAATGGCCACAACCAAACCTCTCAACTTTAAGTGGCCGGGGCCTTAGAGTTGAACGATTGATTTCAAATTTTGCAAATAATATTTTATGGGTATTGACACCAAATGGGAGGGTGTCGTACAAAAAATTTAAATATTTCTTTACAATGGCCACAACAAAACCTCCCAGCTTTAAATGGCCCTGGGCACCCCTTAGAGTTGACCGATTGATTTCAAATTTTACACATAATATTTTTATGGGTATTGATACCAAATGTGAGGGTGTCGTACAAAAAACTTAAATGTTTCTTTATAATGGCCACCACAAAACCTCTCAACTTTTAGTGGCCGGGGGCACCCCTTAGAGTTGACCGATTGATTTCAAATAGTACACATAATATTTTTATGGTTATTGACACCAAATGGGAGCGTTTCGTACAAAAAATTTAAATTTTTCTTTGTAATGGCCACAACAAAACCTTCAAATTTAAGTGGCCCTGGGCACCCCTTAGAGTTGAACGATTTATTTCAAATTTTGCTACTAATATTTTTATAAATGGAAGGGGGTCGCCAAAAAATTTAAATTTTTCTTTATAATGGTCAGAACAAAACCTCTCAACTTTAAGTGGCCAGGAGCACCCCTTAGACTGATTGATTTCAAGTTTTACGCATAATATTTTTATGGGTATTGACACCAAGTGGGAGGGTGTCGTACAAAAAATTTAAATTTTTCTTTGTAATGGCCACAACTAAACTTCTCAAGTGGCACCACTTAGAGTTGAACGATTGATTTCAATTTTTACACATAATTTTTTATGGGTATTGACATGAAATGAGAGGGTGTCGCACAAAAATAAAAAAGCTTTTTTTAAGGTCCAGAACAAAATTTCTCAACTTTAAGTGGCCGGAGGCACGTCTTAGAATTGACCGATTGATATCAGATTTTGCAAATAATATTTTTATGGGTATTCACACGAAATGGGAGGGTGCCGTACAAAAAATAAATATTTTTGTTTTTAAGGGCCAGCCTAAAGTGCACTCATGTTAATCTTATAGTACAACAATTACAATAGTAACATCAAGGTGAATAATGTGCTTGTGGTATATATTCCAATCGTTACCCTGATAAGAACGGCAATATCAGGCAAAAAAAAATAGTATCGGCATCCAAAAATTAAAACTACGGTTGTTTGAATAACGACATCCAAAACTTAAAGTTCCTGTTGGTTGCTGAACCAAATGATGGTAATAAAACTTCCAATTCTTGGCAACGATGTAAGCGTTAGTATCAGAAAACCAACAAAAGCGGCAAAAAATTTAAAGTCTCTGTTGATTGTTGAACGAAATGAAGATCATAATAATTTCAATTCGTGGCAACGATGACAACGCTGGTATCAGAAAACTAACAATAGCGGCATAAAAAAAATTGTTGTTGACTGTTGAATAAACTTATCATATTGTTGATGGAGACAATGAAAGGCTGCGGTTGAAATAATCCAATGGTATTCCCCAGTTTTTTTATGTTGATCACGATTTACAACCAGCCAACTTTTTCCTATATGCTAATAATAGCACAATAAAATTTACAATGCTACCTTGGCTTGTTTTGTTTTCTAAAAGATATTTTTCCAACTGTTTGAAATATTTCTAATCCTTTCAAAATGCCAAATTTTTATTTGGCTACTTTATAGACTGATCCGCCGAACTCGATGAACCTTTCGATAGATACTCGACTTTGGTTCATTCTGATGTTTAACTGATGTTATTCGTCAATACATTTGATAATGTAAATCATGAGCAGTTGAAAATTTAAACAGTGGACCAATTATGTTCCCAACTAACGACAATCACTTTGCAATTAATATTAAGCTTTCACCTTTATTATTTTTAGAACTCACTTAACTGTCATGAAAATTAAAATACAAAAAAAAATTACAACTGATACTTTTATTTACTCAAAAAAATCACAAACTAATATATGGATACATAGCAACATAGATTAAACTTTTGATTTTGTTTTAACTTAATTATTAATAATTAACTTTCACATTTTATTTAAACATTAATTTTAAAATGTATCTGGCATTAGTTACCATGGCTACCGCTTCAGACTTTCTTTAAAAAAATCCGATCACTCAATTCCACGCACAAAATTCAACTGCTTTTCCATCTTCAAATTAAGTACTAAAATCAAGAAAAAATAATCCAATACTCCAGAAAAAAATCTAGAAAATTTCTACGTTTTCTTTTATTTGACTTCTTTCCCCCACCTTTGATGGCGCAAAAATTTCGTAAAATAAATAAACAAAAACACATTTATTTTATGAGATCCGATGGATATGAAAATCATTAACACATTTAATGGAATTTTTGGTTGGTAGTTGTGGTCAATATTATATCACAATTATCAGAGGAAGATGAAAAAAATTGTCTGTGAATTTGCAAATACATCTAAGTGATGCGGTTGAATTTTGGAGAGGCCATTACATGACGGGACGGAAGGAGAAGGTCCGCGGACTATATTTATCCTAAAAATTGCAGGACGAAATGTTGGTGATTAGGGTATTGAACCCAAACCCAGAGATAAAGAGTCTCATGCTCTACCAACAGAGACAGCCAGGTTAAACAAAAAGTACAGTCAACAAGTAATGGCCGTTCAAACCCAAAAAAACTGGTGTTTTCTAACTATGACAGTAAGTGACAGAAAAGTAATGCCCCATAGTAATCAATAAAGAAATAGAAGATCAGCAAATCGAAATTTAAAAAATATAAGTGGTTCAATTCCTATAAAAGAGTGAAATAAAAGTTTACAATATCTTACAATAAGTGATCCTATTCCTATAAAGAGGTGAGCTAAAAAAAGAAAGATATAAGGAAAACCAAAATCTTGTACAATGCAACTTAGACCAAACATACAAAGCTAAAATTCATAACAACGCATAACCTACGTTCATAACTCAATGAAACTAAATCCAAATGCTCAAGATAATAGATACAAACCAAATATCTAATTAAAAGCAAACTTGAAAATTACCAAATATCAAGCACAAAATAAACGCAAAGCGATCCTTTTCCTTGCTATCGTTCAATGGTCTTCGCTCTTCCTACCCTCCACAAATTTACGTGAGAGTCCGTGAACCTGGTGCAATAACCATGGAGAGATAATCTAGATAATAAGCCATCGGGATTAAACAAGATACGTTTCATGTCACTTCACTACGTCCGACCTCCTCGCAGCAGTCTAGAGTTTATACTTACCTAAGGTACGCGGGATCGTAAGCCCCGTTAGAAATCCGTCTGAAGAAATTTTAATACCTTCGCGGTTTCTAAATTATTTACACAAAATATTACGTCAACCACAAATGTTGTCTGTGTGACAAGGACTTACACATGCTGCATTCCACACCTAGAACAACAATTTAAACAAGAAGAGAATGAATTGAATTTAGTGAATGAAGAAAAGGAAAAATGAATAGAATAAAGAAAAAGAAGAGAATGAAGAGAATGAAGGGATTAGCGAAAATGAAAAGAATAAAGAACACGAAGTAAATAGAGAGTATGAAGAGAATAAAGAAAATGAAAAGAAGGAAGAGAATGCAGAGAATAAAGAGCCTGCAGGGAATGAATAGTATAAGAGAGTGAGGAGAATGAAGGAAATGAAGAAAATGAAGATAATGAAGAGAATATAAGGAATGAAGAGTATGAAGAAATTGGTGAGAATGAAGACAGTGAAAAGGAGACTGAACGGAATGAAAAGAACAATAAGAATAAAGAGAATCAAAAGAATTAAGAGCACGTAGAGAATGAAGACCAAGAAAAGAATGAAGAGGATGAATAAAATTAATAGAGTGAAGAGTATGAAAAGATTTAAGAGAATGGAGCAAATGAAGAAAATGCAGAGAGTGAAAAGATGAAGAGAATAAAGCGAATAAAAATAATGAAGGAATGAATAAAAAACGGAAGAGAATGAAGGGAATAAAGAGAATGAAAAAAATAAAGAGAGTTCAGAGTATGAAGATTAAAGAATTATAAGAAAAGAATTATAAGAAGGAAAAGAATGAAAAGTAGAAGCGAATGAAGAGAATGAAGGGAATAAAGGGTATAAGGAGAATGATAAGAACGAAGAGAATGAAAATCATGAAAAAAATGTTGAGACCGAAGAGAATGGAGAGAGTGAAGTGAATGAAAAAAGTGAAGAGAATGAAGATAATCAAAAGAATGAAACGAATTAAGAACATGCATAGAATAAATAGCATGACAAGAATGAAGAGAATGAAAAGAATGAAGAGCATGGAGAGAAGAAAGTGTATAAATAAAACTAAACAATAAAAAAACCGAAAAACAAATGAGCGCAGAAAAAACAGAAAGAAATAATTGGTAAAATAATGACAGTAAAAAAATTAAAATTATAAACATAAAAAACAGAAAACAAAATGAAAATAATGAAAAGCATGTCGGGAATAAAGAGGAATCAGGATAGGAATCAAACGAGTCAGGAATCAAGAAAAAACAACAATAAAACATAAAAAATCATATCTGATGCTCATTCTATCTTCACGAATAACGTCCAACTTGAAAAAAAATTGAGAAACAATTCTAAGCACAACCTTGCATCTCTCACCAATTAAAACTATAAAATAAAAATAATTATCCACTACAATTTTCATCAAAATTAATTATAATGAGAGCTATCATTGTTGTAGAAACTTTGTTTCTAATCATTTGTGGTATAAATGTAATTCTACAAAAAAATATATAACTATCATGGACCAAGAATAAAATAGAGCAAATTTTTTTTTATCCATAAATTGTACGAGGTGAAAGATGAAGTGGAAAAGCTGTTTAGTTATTTTTTTGTGTAATTTCATTTTATTGTTTTGAAAATTGGTATTTTTATGTCAAATTTAATTTCCTTTTCTTTGTCTTGCTATATTGTTGGTGGTAAAATGTAGTATAAACGTTCAAAACTAAAATTGAATTTTATAATGTGAAATTCAAATGAAATTAGGTTAGAATATTCACATCTTCTTGTGTACATACTAATAACATAAAATATTCAATAATATTTGTATGAATGTTGTGAGTGTTTTGTGTTTAATAGAACGAAAAAATAATCCCATAGATTGCTTTTGTTAGAATGTTTGATTGTTAGGAGTGTCATTGATAAAAAAAACAGAGAGTGTGCTTAAGACCGCACGGCAGAAGTGAACAATCGCAATCAATTGATATCGTATTAGTAGTATTTGGATCTTATTAGTAGAATAAACGAGAAACAAGTCAGAACGATAAACCGCTAACTACATGTAACACTGTCAACACAGGGTGTTGCCAATGTAACAAATAAATTTGATATTCACAGGACTCTAAAGCGGTTGTTGCCTCGACTAATATCAGGAGCTTGGAAGTGGGGAGAAGAGCCTGTGAAAATCCGTTTAACCGCTAGGAATACTACCTACCTATTAGCCCGTTGACATTACGTCCACCTTTAGATCATCCTCTATAAGGGTTTTAAATTAATTCATTGCAAACTAACATAATAACAACAAAAAACCCACGAAGAAAAGAATTGCATAAAGTTAAAATCAAGGAAAAATAAATACTGCAGATAATTTAGTAATATATTTGTAAATGAAAACTGTATTTTAAATTCATTAACACAAAAATTTTTAATAATTTTTAATTTAATAATAATGAAATCAGAATAATAATAATATTAAACTTACCCGCCACCATACATAGGCACTTAAAACTATTAAAGCAAAATAATTATTTTAAATCTATTTTTTTGTTTGTTTTAAACTTATTAGCTATTTATACTGTTTATTTTATTAACTTGGATTTATATTACAACAACACAAACAGATAAATATATTTTTTTTTTAAATTAACAACTCAATGGCTTATGATGCAGTATTAATTCTTCTATCTTGATTTTTAACCTCTTAACCCTTCTTTTTAGATGCCGTTATTATTTTTGAAAATTATATATCCTTTTCTAAAATTATTTATCCTATCCTAAATTATTATATCCTTTTCTTGCAAATTTCTTCTTTAGGTTACTACTATTCTCTTGCAATAAACTAACAGAAAGATATCAGTATTCTGTTGAATATTTTCTTAATAAAAGGTGAACCTTGAAACCAAAGCTTTCGTTAACAATTATTTTTAACTTTTAATCGTTGAGCCACTAACTGTATGGACAACTATTTTATGACCCAATATCACGATTGCAATCAATTGATATTGATAATACACAAGCTACACGAATAACTATTTTATAACAAGCAAAATCTTAGTTTTGCAATTCAAAACACAAGCAATAAATTTTGCAAGCAAAATTATTATTGCTACACAACAATCAATGAAATTTCTATAAACTTTTGGCACTGTAAGTTTTAAGTTTTAAATTTTAAATTTTATTATTTTTCATTGAAATACAGTCCTCGACTAATTTTAAATTTATCAAATTTTCATATCCTAATCAAAAATGGATTAAGGCAATAAAAGAAACAAGACCTCAAGTTGGAATACCGTATTTTAACAAATATAAAATAAAACGATCAGCTGGGTTTTGGGTTTTAATTATTTCGGCCGACGCATTAATTAAATGACAAAACATTATGAGAAATGAAACTTTTCATTACAGCGTGGGAAAGACTCACAACCCTGAGAAAAGAGGTCTCATAATCTACCTGCAGAGCTAGTCAGGCTAAAAAAAATCTTACTTTAAGCGGTACTATTTAAAGACGTATATGATTCTAGCAACGAATATCTTTGAGGTGGTAGGTTCCGATTAAATTGCCCCGTACATCTCGCAGTCGGTATGCGACATTTCCGATTTTCGAAACGACTGTCGCTGGTACAAATTTTGCTGACAATTTGGCAGAAAACTTAGTATTGGCATCACTTTGAGCAAATGAACGTACGAAGACCGTTTGGCCTACCACAAGATTCCTATTTCGACTACGTAAATTATAACCTGTTGCGGACCGTTTGTATGCAATCTCGAGGTATGGGAGAATTTTTTCACGTGCTAGATTCAGTCGGTCTGGTTTTGATAAAATACAGACCTCGTTTTCGTCTGTTCTGGATAGCAGTCTTTTTAATTGATACTCAGATCCATGTAGCATCATATGTTGCCCGAATACAACATAGTGCGGTGAGAAATTAGTAGACCCATGAATTACGTTGCGGATGGCCGCAGCAATACTTTGCAGGTGCAAGTCCCATTCATTATGGCTACAATCGCTAACATATGCACGAATAGCCAAAAGAATAGTCCGATTAACACGCTCAGACGCATTACTCTGCGGCGAATAAACAGGAGTACGAATATGCTCAATTCCATATTTTTTCAATAGGTCTTGGAATAATTTTGAAGTGAACTGCTTCCCATTGTCACTTTTAATAAATTCGGGTACCGAATACAACAAGAGTACATCATTTTCCAAGAAAGTACAAATTAATGAAGCTGACGCTTCTCTGAGTGGCTTCAAGATAACAAATTTTGAATAGTGATCCAGGACAATCAAAATATACGCGTTTCCTCTCTTTGATCGAGGATAAGGTCCCATCAAATCAATGAAAAGCCTCTGAAAAGGACGTTCTGAAACAGTCTGCTTACCAATTTCGGGTCTAGTCGTATAATTGGTTGGTTTGATCATCTTGCAAGTATTACAGTTTAAGATAAACTTTCTCACGTCCTGTGCCATAAGAGGCCAGAAAAACTGTCGTCTTAGTTTATCCAATGTTTTTGCTATACCCATGTGCGCGGAAGTTGGTGGCTCGTGAGCTTGTTTAATCACAGTGATGGTTAGTGTGGAAGGAACAACTAATTTCCAGTCTGGAACATCGGTATCGTCGTAGCGTTTGCCAAAGGAAGGATTGAACAATATTTTATTGTCTCTAACGCAAAAATTGTGAGTATTCGGTTCCAGTAGTTGAATCTTTTCAACTCGATCCTGATATTCTTGATCTTGAAAGGCAGGCGAGTCAAGATCTATGTGCAAGGGTAGCAGGTTGTCTAAACTGTCAGTGTTAGTAGTTCGAGAAGATTTGATTGCATCAACGGTGAGAGAAGGTGGAGTGACTGGTTCGTCTGAATACACGCGTGAAAGTGCATCTGATACAACATTTATGGAACCTTTCCGATACCCTATTTCAAATTTGAAAGCTTGTAGCTTTAAACTCCAACGAGCCAATCGTCCTGACAAATCCTTTTGGGACATCAACCAACGTAAACTGGCGTGGTCTGTGAATATAGTAAAAGTATATCTCTCAATGTAGGCACGAAACTTTTTAACACTCAACACTGCAGCGAAACATTCGAGTTCTGTTATGGAGTAATTTCTTTGAGCGGCGTTCAGTTTTTGGGAAATACACGATATGGGTCGTTCATCTCCACCAGAATCAATTTGGAACAGCACGCTGCCTACCCCAGTAGTACTGGCATCGCACTGTATGTAAAACATCTTCTCAAAATCAGGATTAGCAAGGACAGGGGCCGTTGTTAGTGAGTGCTTCAGTGCTTTAAAAGATTTTTCGGCTGTTTCAGACCACTTTAATTTCGTTCCCTTTTTAGTAAGATCCGTTAATGGTGTTGCGATTGTTGCAAATTTTTTTATGAAGCGGCGGTACCAACCACACATTCCCATAAACCGTCTTACTTGTTTGATAGTCCTTGGGACTGGGTATTCTTCAATAGCCCTCACCTTTTCGGGATCAGTACGGAGACATCCATCGCCAACCAGATAGCCCAGATATCGTACTTCCTTGAGGAGGAAGCGACTTTTCTCGATATTGATTGTTAGACCAGCTTGTTTTATCAAGTTAGCAACTTCCATAAGTAAATCGTAATGTTCTTCCAGGGTGGCAGATGTAACCAAAAGGTCATCTAGATAGACAAATACGCGGTCGTGTAGACGATACGGTATTACACGATGCAACAGACGGCACATCGTCTGAGGTGCATTGCATAAACCAAAAGGCATGACCGTGAAATGATAAAGTGGCCGTCCAGGTACCGTGAAAGCTGTTTTACCTCTGGATTCTGGGTCGAGAGGAATCTGCCAAAAGGCATCTTTAAGATCAATGGTTGATATGAAACGTGTTTGATCCAATCGACCCAATAACCCATTAATAAGAGGTAATGGATACGCATCCTTAACGGTCACCTTATTCACCTCACGGGCATCCAGACACAAACGAACTTTCCCATTTGACTTTTGTACCAGTGTCACTGGTGAACACCACGCGCTTTGACTCTCTTCGATGACCCCCATGGATAACATCCGATCTAACTCATCGTTCATCAATTTTTGCTTGATTGGTGATATTGCGTAAAATCGTTGCTTTACTGGTTTAGAGGATCCGACATCAATACTATGGGTGATAAAATGAGTTCTGCCAAGACCTAGCTTCGTATATGAGGGAAACGATTCAATTATTGAATCTAATCTGATTTGGTCCGTCGGTGTGATCTCATGAAAATTAGATCGCTCATTATTAGCGTCATTGATGGAAATAGACGATAAACTGGGAGTAATACCAAACAAATTCCAAAAATCTATACCTAAATAAAGAGGCTGCTCCAGTGATGGTACGATGTATAACCTTAGTTTTCGTTCTTTAGTTCAGACTGGAGGTTACCACACTGCTTGCTAAGCATTTCAACTTGCTGTGATAGCAATTGGAGTTGAGTCATCATAAAAGTCATTGCGGATGATTGGTCTTTAACCAATGTCTGGCGAGAACTGCCTGGTTCTCATATTAAATACTCAGGATGCGCTTGAAAAGATGGTGGAATAAGTAACAATTTTGAATTGGGTGCTGGTTGCGTTGAGCGATTTGGATTGTCCGGATTGGTGGTTGGTATAAAATCATCGTCTGAGGAATCGTTTCTAAAACTCATGTTTTCAACATTAACAGCCTTAGCAGATTCTATAGAAATATTAAGTTTATCTAAATCATTTAAATATATTTGAACACTACTCAGCAAATTTTCGCAGGAGTGAAGTAGTTTCTTCGCGTCGGCCATATATGTTGGAGACGTAGATGCACGTTTCAGTCTACCCGCAACATGTAAGAGACGCGATTCAATTTTTCGGGCAGAAGCTAATTGTTCGCTAACGTCTAGTTCAGCTAGTTGACTAATATCTGCTTGCAAAATTTTTAGTTTATTACTACATGTCTCGAGCTCGTCTTTCGGCCGCTTTGCTGCCTTAAAGTGCATTTTAAAATGTGCTTCACCTTTCCCGGTTTCTTCTGAAACTACACGATTTTGCAAAATTTCAGTTGCGATAGGATCATCAATCGCTATACCGCGCACCTCTAACTCGACTTCCAACTCGTCGCGTTCTAAAAGGAAAACGTTCATGATATTTTGATGGAAATATTTACAACTGGTTGCCACAAGCAATAAAAAAAATAGTTAAAAAATTAACAATGCTACAAAGAAAATTCACGTTTTCGTTTAAAAAAAAAAATAAAGATAAAATAGGAAACAACAATTAAAATTAAATTGTAATATAATATGATTTAAACTAAAGTAATGAATTTTGTAAATCAAAGTAAAAAATATATAACGACTCGCTTCCGTTATCTTGCCTATCCTGGAAGGTTTATAGATAACAGGTTAGAGAAATTTTTGATAAATTTTTCGATAAAAAAGAATTTCTTTTTATAAATATTTTTTTTTTTTTTTTATAAACTAGTAAATTTTTACGGCGGTGCCAAAATATTAAAGAAATAAAATTGATAAGTATATATATATCTTTGCATGTAGAGGATGAGCCAAATCAAACGTAATGTCACTAGGGTATTGCTAAACGAGATGATATTTTAAGGTAGGTAGCAGGGAAAAGGAAGGAAAGGATGGGGATAATATATTAAACAATCCAATAAATTCAAACAGTATTAATTTATTACTGGAACTTTATGGTGATTGAAATTATGAAATGTATCGTGTTCGCAAAGACAAAATTCATACTCATTTTAAGAGGAAATAATGAATGGCGAATGGACCGATAGACTGGAATTTTGAAGTATAGATAAAAATACTATATTCGATGCATAAAGCGGAAATAGATTTATTTTTATTTTCAAACTAAACAAAATATTGTTTAAAAAGAAAGAGCAAAATAAATAAAATAAATTTATTGAAATGTAATTCACACAGAAACTCAACAACTAAAAAAATTAATTTTATCTAATTTGGAAGTTAAGTGAATAAAATTTCAAACAAAATGGTAAAGGAAGTAGGATGGGATTAACTAACTAGGAAGGAAGCCATATAAATATTTGGGCGCCAACTTGTAACACTGTCAACACAGGGTGTTGCCAATGTAACAAATAAATTTGATATTCACAGGACTCTAAAGCGGTTGTTGCCTCGACTAATATCAGGAGCTTGGGAGTGGGGAGAAGAGCCTGTGAAAATCCATTTAACCGCTAGGAATACTACCTACCTATTAGCCCGTTGACATTACGTCCACCTTTAGATCATCCTCTATAAGGGTTTTAAATTAATTCGGCCGACGCATTAATTAAATGACAAAACATTATGAGAAATGAAACTTTTCATTACATACACACACTAACCTCATAATATAAACCAAATAATTGTCAAAATAGCACTCATATGCCAATAGCAGGGACTAAAGTACGCGTGGTTGTCACACCCATAGATCAACAAGTTGAAATTTTACAAATCTTTCTGCGGAAAGCTAAGCAAATTCATTGTTATTAATGCGCATTAATGCCGTTGCAAATCACTATCGGCTAAGTGCCACCATTTTTAATTATTTTATTTATCATGATTGCCATGCCATCCATGTTTAATCATACATGAGCTATGCTTCTTTGTATAGAATTTATGCGACTTCCGTCTCGTAATTGTGAGCTTTAAGTCGATATAATCGATTTTAGTGTCAAGTTACAAGTATTAAGTCTTCGCTTTTTAATTTCATAAAGATTGTGCTCAATAAAAAAACATTGATCAAAGCAAACTGCCGTTTAAAACGATAATTAAATAAAAAGCAAAAATTAAGCGTACACAACAACTTCATAAATTTTCATGATGATTAATGTAATAATCATTAAGGATAAACAGCCATACATACTTTCAATTTTATATATATTCAATATTCTTTAGCATGATGACTCGAATGCAAATTGCAAAAGACACTAGCAATATAACTTTAAACAACTGCGTTATAGATCAATTTTTTAAAATTCGTATAAGGAAATTTTTATTATTTTTATGAATTCATAAATAAAGAAAAATAGTTTTAATGGTACTTAATAAAAATTAAAAAATAACAAACAAAAATGTACTACACCAGGGATTGAACTCAGAACCTACTGCACATCAGTCGAGCACGATATTAACAACGTTAAGAAAAGATAGATAGATTATTATTTATTATTATTTTTAGCTTTTCACTTCAAAGCATGACGGATCAGACTAACTTACTACCTACGGAAAAATCTGTGTGTGGTGCGCCTAAAGAAGTTTTCACTTCAAAATATAACATATTAAATCTATGGATAAAAGAACTATCTTATTGTACAGATATTCACTGTACAACTGTATTTCAATATCGTATGTTGCAGGTTTACCTAATCTATTTATTACAATTAAGAAAGATATAATTCACAGTATTAAAGTTTTTCAAAACGAAAGCTCCCATATGTCGAGTATAAAGAATACAATAATACGACAAGTACGAAAGAAGATAAATGGCGAAATGACTAATTTGTGTTTGAGAATAAGGATAATTTTATATTGTGTTTATGCCCTTGAGTATAGTGTTCTTGAAATGATGTAATGTTATTGTTTGTTTTCTTGTACCCTTATGGAATTTTTAGAAAACCATTTTTGTATTCTTTTCGTTTTTTTAATTGAAAAATTAAGATAATATCATAAAATCATTAGGATTTTCTACACAATCCAAACAGTTAGAGTATGTATCGTGTTTATTTAATTTTTTATTAAAATACTAAAATGATTTATTTGTTTTTCTTGATAAAAAAAATGTTAATCTTAAGTCGACATAATGTAAATATTGATGCCTTCGGGTTCAGGATTTTTTAAATTTAGTATGTTTTCGTTATTTTAGATAAAAAAATTTCAAAAAATTTATAATGTTATTTAAATTTGATTACAAACAAACAGAAATGAAAACAAAAATATGTCGAAACGGTAAATGTGTCTATTATTATTAATCGTATATATTTATTTACAAATAAAAAGAAGAGCAAGTATATTTGAAAAAAAGAGAGACAATTAAATATTTATATCCAAACTATCAATCCAAGAAATAGCATTTTGTGTTAACTGATGTAATTCGATTAGATCACCATTGAACCGTCTAAGGATGCATTCACTATGGATGTATGTAATGGATTGCATAGGATATCCACAATCACATCTTGGAGAGATGTTGGGATCGTATTTATTAAATTCAGCGTTAGTTACACCATGGCTACTTCGTATGCGATTAATTTTAACCCAACGACGACGAGATTCACTGAAACCAGGAACTTTAGCAGTTGGATCGGCAATTATTTCTTTATTCACGAGATCTAAGTTAGTTAGAAGATCTATCCATCTATCTTTAGTTGAGTACTCAGTAATATTACCAATAGATGTAATTTTAGACCATAGAGGGAATCTTGATACAAGTCTATTTTGGTTTCTGTTATTCAAATCAACATGGATCGGCAAATTATCGTTACTTAGAATCTTAGCTACTACTCGGACCAGTAACATTTCTCTTCTTAATCTTGGAGGGGCAATATTTGATAAAATTGGAAGCCATGGAAGAGGTGTTGATTTGAAATTACCTGATATAATTCGCATATTGAATTGAAATTGCCAGATCATCTGCATAAACAAATTTCCGTGAAATTGTATCAGGCTGTAACATATGTATGACTAATCTAATTGACATACATTACATATGTTATTCCTCCCATCAAATTATCCTAAACAATTAAATAAGTCATCAACAACTTAAAAGCCTAGATCGAATTTCCATAAATTCCCACAATATATATTAAATAACGAAATTTAAATAACATAAAATAATATTAAACTTGATGACATTAGAGAAATAAATTTAAAGAAAATTTATCGAAATAAATATAATTCCTGCTGAATAAGGCAATTATATTTATTTAATATATGATTGACCGATATTACCTTTACATAATAAATCGATAGATAATTGGTTAATCGATTTAATTATTAAAATAAAGATAATACTAAGAGGGGATGACAGTGGGGAAACCCTCAACCAATTGAAATGAAAATCATAACGAAAAATCAATTAATAAACTTCTCTTAAAAGTTAAAGTGTTTTGTTTAATTTAAACCTTTTGCCGGAAGAAAGTCTGCCCAATAGGCCTTAGTCTACAGGTTTAACATGGTTTTTCCAGTTGTAAAGACTTTAATCCCATCATAAATATCGATACAATAAGTGGACGCCAAAGTATAACAGTTCAACAGATAAGTCCACCATAAGGCATATCGCTAGTATAAAGACTAAACAATATAGGAGCAAGTACAGATCCTTGTGGGAGTCCATTTCGAATACTTCGGATTTTAATTTTTTTGTTTCCTAGATGAACCTCAATTTTTCGATTAGATAATAATGCTGATATTATATTCAGAGTTTTGAGACATTTAAAGACTTTGGCCAAATTCAGCAATAACCCCTTTTTTCCAAACTGTATCGTATGCAGAGCTCAGGTCAATAAACACAATAGCTGATTGCTTTTTGTCTTGAAACCCTGCTTCAATATGTGTGACCATAGACAATATTTGATCACAACAATTTCTTCCAGGGCGAGAGCCAGCTTGGTGTTGCGGGGTACTTAAATCGATAATATTCGATATTCTGTTATAAACGATTCTCTCAAATAATTTATAGACTACAGAGAGAAGAGATATTGGGCGAAAGCTTTCTAGAAGATGTGTTGGCTTCCCTGGCTTCGGAATTGCTTTTACTTTTGCCATGTTCCAGATTTTAGGAATTTTTCCTTTGTTATAGCAATCGGAAAAAAGATTTGAAAGCCATTTTTTTGCATTCTTTGAAAAATGGGTGACAAATTCTGAAAAAATGTTATCAAACCCTGCTGCTTTATGAGGTTTCATAACTAATATTGCTTTATCTATTTCTTCGATAGATACTGGATTACCAAATGGAGAGTCTGCAATTCTAGATTTTGTTTTCCTGTACTGATTTATAACTTCTCTTTTTCTATTTTTTGAAATTGGAAACTTTGAGTTTTGAACCATTCTGGAAGCAACTGAATTTGGATTAACCGATACAACTGTGTGATTGTTGGGTTGATTAGAGTCGCCAATTTTTTTTAATAAATCCCATGGCACCACGGCTAGAGTGCGAGAAATTCATATTTTCAACAAGGTTAATCCATTTATCTGTTCGTGCTTTATTTAATTCAACAATAAGTAAATCACCAACTTCACTTGATTCAGATTCTTGGTATGAATTCCAAAGTCTTTCGCATTCTTCATTCCAATTAGGGATATAAATTTTTTGGAATCCTCTTGGTATAAATTTTTTTGCAGATGAAGTAACCACAGCAACGAATCTATCGTAATTTTGGATTGTTGGAGGAAACCAACGAATGTTCATATCAACAGACTTAGCAAATCCTGTCCAATCAGTTTTCTTTAAATTCCATCTAGGCTTTGGAAGGGATGTTTAGATAGGAATTTTAATGCCAACATCTAGTATTACGCATCGATGTTGACTTCTTGGAAACAGATGTAAAACTTGCTTTATAACCGGAAGTGCTACACCAGAATTATCCATGGAAAAAAAGGTGAGGTGAAGTCTATTTACAGTTGACCAGTTTATGATAAATTCTCCATTGTTGTCATCGTTGTTATATCCCCATAAAGAATGATGACTATTAAAGTCTCCCATGTAAACAGATGGAAAAGAGAAGGATGGCAAAGGAACAACCCATGAAATTCTGGGAGGTTTATAAACATTTAAAATTGTAACTCGCTTATGTTGTGTCTAATTAAAGTAGCGATACCATGATGTTGATGATGGATACTTTCAACATAGGTGAAATCGACAATATTGCCACATCTTGCAAGGTAATTATTGTCTTTTGAATGTGTTTCTTGAAGAAGAAGAACATCGCACTTTTGTTCTTTAAGAAGTCTTGACAAATAATCTACCTTTGATTTGGTTAGTCCCTCAACATTTATTTAACAGATCCTCAAAGTAGCTCCAAAGGTCCTGTATTGAGGCTGAAAATCTTCATCCAAAATTTCGTCCTGTTCCAAAATGACTTCTTCTACATTTGTAGCACCGGGAGATTCAAAGAATAGGTCCGGAGTATATGTTGATGACATTTTAATTTTTCAATTCTGGTGGACCGTTACGGTTGTCAAAATCCACAAGTAGGCGTTTATATTACATTAAATTATTAAAAAAATAAAATAATTTTTATTAAAATTTTCAGACAAGAAAATTTTCAATGTCTTTCGTTTGACAGACAGCCTACTTTTTTTTTTTTTATGTGTCTAAAACTAAAGTTATTATATTTTCTTCTTCTTGTTGTTGATTTGTGTTATTTTCTAATATATCAATTTTATCGATAATTTAAATAATAGTACATTATGATGCTAGGACGTAAAGCTAAAGATTTTGGACGGATGTGAAGTTTGCAAATCGAGGCGCTAGCCGAGATTTGCACCCACATTAAGTCCAAAATAGCTTACGTCCGTGCATCATATACTATTTTTTATTCGCCGCAAGCAAAATATTTTAGCTTTTAGAATATTGGTTTATTCTAAATTAAAATTATAAATTTTCATAAATTTTAAAATAAAAATATGTGGAACAAGTAACCTTTGACAAAATATTTATTATTTTTTCCAAATTATTGTGTAGCTATGACAACAAATGATAACAACTATTATAATTGGATAATAAAATTTTGAATTTAAGGGTTGCTTTGATAAAAATTTTTATTTTTCATAGAATTTAAACAAATACAAATGTTTTTACTTTTTTGGACGTAGCTATGACAACAAAATAAATAGTTGAAAAGTGATACTTTAAATCCGCAAATCACAGTAATAAAGTAACACTTTAATATGTAGGCGAATAAAAAAATATGTTATCAATGTAAAATAAATCAATAAAATCAATAAAAAGTAGTAGAGGTAGTTGAGCTGGAGTGAATTAGGTTCATATAAAGAAAAATCGCTTTTCTTTGTTGTATTTCAAAAATAAGAAAAAAAAATTTTATTATAAAATCTAAGAATAAAGCGAGTTCTTTTTGTGAAAAATCTTAAAAAAAAAAAAGAAAAGTATTGTTTGTAGTTGTTTTATTGAATTTAATTTTGAGTTTGTGATTAGAGTGAAAAAAAATATATTTTACAAATTATTATCGATAGTCGTCCATTTGTTGTGAGGCACCAGTTTATTTGACCAAATATTTATATAACCGTTTTTGTCAACAATCGTCCAATCATTGTGACACAGCAATTTATTTGAATAAATTTTTAAGTAACCATTATTGTTAACAATCGTCCAATCGTTGTGATGCAACAGCTTTCTGGATCAAATATTTATATAACCATTATTGTCAACAATCTATTGAAACAATTCGATATTTTATAATTCCAGTTTAACACTCACCCGTGCATTTGATATAATTCCAGTTTAACACTCACCATACGCTTAATAAAAAATTTGATAATATTGTTCATAAAACTAAAGTATAGTATTGGTATGGATGTGACGGTCTTGACTTCTTCGCTGCTAGAGTCGTCAGAGCCTCTTTTTCTCAATTTTGTTGGTGTGTCTGTACATTTTCGAATGCGTGCATAATGATTAATTAGTGCTGGAATGGGATACGTTCATTCTTGTATCTACCTGACTTTTGCAAACTGGAATATAAAATTTCAAGGCACGCAGTCCTCCGATTACTTCCTGTTGGTATTCTTGGCAACAGGTCCAGTCTTCATTATAAGTGATGACTAACGATAAAGAAAAAGTAAAATCTATCGAATTTCGATTGTTACATCATTATCACATTTTCTTTATTATAACTATCATAACAAATAAATAAATAGCTCGTGTGACTTTTAGAACAGTTTCGCTAACTTTTTAAAATTTTGTAAGGAAAACAATTGGAAATGAAAACATTATAAGGAAAAATATTGTCAGTTTACTTCTTCGTTCAGATGCATTTGAAAAAATTTTGTTTACTTTTTATTATTAATCACAATTACCATTTACCATGCTAAATCGTATATGGTAAGAAGTAAATAGTATATGGTAAAAAGTAAAGAGTAAATGGTAAATGGTATATAATAAATGGTAAATGGTAAATGGTATATGGTAAATGGTAAATGGTAAATGGTAAATGGTAAATGGTAAATGGTAAATGGTAAATGGTAAATGGTAAATGGTAAATGGTAAATGGTAAATGGTAAATGGTAAATGGTAAATGGTAAATGGTAAATGGTAAATGGTAAATGGTAAATGGTAAATGGTAAATGGTAAATGGTAAATGGTAAATGGTAAATGGTAAATGATATATGGTATATGGTAAATGGTAAATGGTATATGGTAAATGGTCAATTGTAAATGGTAAATAGTAAATGGTAAATGGTAAATGGTAAATGGTCAATTGTAAATGGTAAATGGTAAATGGTAAATGGTAAATGGTAAATGGTAAATGGTAAATGGTAAATGATAAATGGTAAATGGTAAATGGTAAATGGTAAATGGTAAATGGTAAATGGTAAATGGTAAATGGTAAATGGTAAATGATATATGGTATATGGTAAATGGTAAATGGTATATGGTAAATGGTCAATTGTAAATGGTAAATAGTAAATGGTAAATGGTAAATGGTAAATGGTCAATTGTAAATGGTAAATGGTAAATGGTAAATGGTAAATGGTAAATGGTAAATGGTAAATGGTAAATGGTAAATGGTATATGGTATATGGTAAATGGTAAATGGTAAATGGTAAATGGTAAATGGTAAATGGTAAATGGTAAATGGTAAATGGTAAATGGTAAATGGTAAATGGTAAATGGTAAAAGGTAAATGGTAAATGGTAAATGGTAAAAGGTATATAATAAATGGTAAATGGTAAATGGTAAATGGTAAATGGTAAATGGTAAATGGTAAATGGTAAATGGTAAATGGTAAATGGTAAATGGTAAATGGTAAATGGTAAATGGTAAATGGTAAATGGTAAATGGTAAATGGTAAATGGTAAATGGTAAATGGTAAATGGTAAATGGTAAATGGTAAATGGTAAATGGTAAATGGTAAATGGTAAATGGTAAATGGTAAATGGTAAATGGTAAATGGTAAATGGTAAATGGTAAATGGTAAATGGTAAATGGTAAATGGTAAATGGTAAATGGTAAATGGTAAATGGTAAATGGTAAATGGTAAATGGTAAATGGTAAATGGTAAATGGTAAATGGAAAATGGTAAATGGTAATTGGTAAATGGTAAATGGTAAATGGTAAATGGTAAATGGTAAATGGTAGATGGTAAATGGTAAATGGTAAATGGTAGATGGTAAATGGTAAATGGTAAATGGTAAATGCTAAATGCTAAATGGTAAATGGTAAATGGTAAATGATATATGGTATATGGTAAATGGTAAATGGTTTATGGTAAATGGTCAATTGTAAATGGTAAATAGTAAATGGTAAATGGTAAATGGTAAATGGTATATGGTAAATGGTAAATGGTAAATGGTAAATGGTAAATGGTAAATGGTAAATGGTAAATGGTAAATGGTAAATGGTAAATGGTAAATGGTAAATGGTAAATGGTAAATGGTAAATGGTAAATGGTAAATGGTAAATGGTAAATGGTAAATGGTAAATGGTAAATGGTAAATGGTAAATGGTAAATGGTAAATGGTAAATGGTAAATGGTAAATGGTAAATGGTAGATGGTAAATGGTAAATGGTAAATGGTAAATGGTAAATGGTAAATGGTAAATGGTAAATGGTAAATGGTAAATGGTAAATGGTAAATGGTAAATGGTAAATGGTAAATGGTAAATGGTAAATGGTAAATGGTAAATGGTAAATAGTAAATGGTAAATGGTAAATGGTAAATGGTAAATGGTAAATGGTAAATAATAAATGGTAAATGGTAAATGGTAAATGGTAAATGGTAAATGGTAAATGGTAAATGGTAAATGGTAAATGGTAAATGGTAAATGGTAAATGGTAAATGGTAAATGGTAAATGGTAAATGGTAAATGGTAAATGGTAAATGGTAAATGGTAAATGGTAAATGGTAAATGGTAAATGGTAAATGGTAAATGGTAAATGGTAAATGGTAAATGGTAAATGGTAAATGGTAAATGGTAAATGGTAAATGGTAAATGGTAAATGGTAAATGGTAAATGGTAAATGGTAAATGGTAAATGGTAAATGGTAAATGGTAAATGGTAAATGGTAAATGGTAAATGGTAAATGGTAAATGGTAAATGGTAAATGGTAAATGGTAAATGGTAAATGGTAAATGGTAAATGGTAAATGGTAAATAGTAAATGGTAAATGGTATATAGTAAATGGTAAATGGTAAATGGTTTAATCAAATTGTAAATAGTATATGGTCAATACTAAACGAAAATAGTAAATGGTATAAAAATAATGGAAAAAGGAATCAAAATATTGCATTTAGAATTTAGAATTTAAAACTCACAATTTAGAGCATAGCTTGTAGTTATTTAGGAATTTCAATTGAATTGCTAAATTTTTGTTTTGTCTTTAGATCGAATAAAAAATTGGATTCCCAATAAAAAAATTTAGAACTTTTTGAATAATTTTTATTAAACAATGTCAATGGTGACTTTATATTTTATATTTCCAACAGAAAATTTTAAAAAGTTTTGTCATTCTTTTGATATTTAACAACAATTCAAATAATATATTCTAAGCGATGCGATAAAAATGAAACATTCAACCATAAAAGCTAACTAAATAAATTTTAAAACATAAAATTCCAATGAAAGTTATTTCAACCATAAACACAAAAGAAAGTTTGAAATCTTAATAGTCGTTAAGAATATCTTTGAAATATGTTTGTTATATAAACTTAAAATCTTTGGAATTTCTTGTAAAGAAATTATTACAATTTGTATTGTCTTAAACTTTACGGGACAAATGTATAAAATTTTCAAAATGAAAGCACAACGAAGAAATGTCGTTTCTAAAATAAATTATACATTTCTAATGGAAAATCTTTTCGTTTAATTTTTCTTCTTCCATGTCGTTTTTATGTAATTATAAGAAAAATGAAACAAAGCAACATGTCTTAAATTTTAATTTTAAGTAGATTTTCGTGTAAAACATAAAATTATGCTTTTTTCGTTGTTTCAAATATTTTGTTTTATTTTATTTTGTTTAACATAATAAATAATTCAAGTTAAATTATTATATTCGAAAAGTTTAAAAATTTTTTAATTTTTTTTTTCATTTTAATCAGCATTTAAAAATTTAAAATATTGAATTAATGTAATTAAATTCAGCAAGTTAGATATATTTTTTGACCTGGTAGACACGTGAACATTTATATCCCCCTTTTAAATGGTATATGCGGAGTTTCCCGTTTCTTTACATTTTAAACCTTTATTTTATCATGTATATTAAGAACTAGATAGTAAAAAACTCCACTCAATGATTCTAAATGTATCTTTAAACTATTAAACGTAAGACCATTATTATTTAACGACTAGTAGACTAGAAGAGATATCAGCTATTTTCGGTTATCCAAATTTCGAATATTTAACATTGTATTCTTGAGTTACTATCAACAGTTCTATATAAACACGGAGCCTAACTATAACAAACCGTACCTCTAATTTCTGGACACCTTTTCAGGTGGAGCTTTTAAATTATGCTTGTTGTCTAGGAGCTTATTTCATTAGTTGATGTATGTCAATTGTAACAACGAAATCTGTAAATTTTACATGAGTATTCGTGCGTACAAGTGACAATGCTACCTTTCTGTTCTGTCAGTTAAGTGTACGGACAGCATGCAGCTTTACAGCATGCAGGTCACATTAATTACTCATATACTTTATAACGACGGCTATTTTGATTTTACTCTAAAATAAGTATATTCATATTTTGAAGAAACTAGCTAATGATATGATATTTTATTTCGCTTCCGACCTTTAAATTTCAACAAACACAAAACTTTTTTTTTAGTTAATTGCTTTGTTGCGTCACACAATATCAATTAATAATGCATGTTTCTGTCTACGTAAATGACGAACATTTTTTTTGCGAAGCTTAGTCATAGTATTACATGTAGATATAATATGGTTGTTCAAGTGGTAGGTATAATTGCTGTCTGTAGTTGTAGAGAAACTGTTTATTGAGATGATGTATAGAAATAGGTTGACTTGCATTTTATATTGAGGTGATATGAATTTTCGAAAGAAAAGCAATATATGGAGAATCTAGCTATAAATAATCGATCATCTGTTCGATCGGAAGGATTATATACTTTTAAATCAAAATAAAAAGATCATTATGTAAATTAAAACCAAAATATGATTATGTAATTTAAAATCCGAGAGTTAAGTTTATTGAGCAATAAGTGTTGATGTTGTTTTACCT
The DNA here is from genome assembly GCA_963693315.1 of Diogma glabrata. Taxonomy (NCBI): domain Eukaryota; kingdom Metazoa; phylum Arthropoda; class Insecta; order Diptera; family Cylindrotomidae; genus Diogma; species Diogma glabrata. The sequence goes on from OY856187.1 coordinate 403,888,187, forward strand.
AATTGTTTAATAAATAAATTTTAAATTAACTCGACAGTGGTTGTTTTAATTAATCAAAATATGATTTTAGGGTTCCGTTCTTTGAAAAAGTAAAAACGGTGCCCTATTAGTGAGAATTCGGTGTTCGTTTGAATTTCTACATAATCGATTTACTCCCAAACTATAAGTGCTATCAACTGGAAATTTTCTACAGTTATTAAATGTCTCTTTTCCACTCGTGATGGTAACAAAAAAATTTAAAATATTTGTTTTTATCTCAATTTAATGGACATAGATAAGGAGATAGTAAAACAAAAGTTTTTTTTAAGGAAACAAATTTGGTTTGGCAAAATCGAAAAAATGGAAGTATTTCAAAAAAAACCTCATTGAATTTTCGACTGCTTAGTTTTTGAGTTATTACCAAAAACGAGTGGTTTTTGTCCCCTCCCCTTAACTTCAAACATTACAAAAGAAAAAATTCATGGGTGTAGATTTTGCTAAATCGAAACCGAAATTTTTTTTGTTTGTTATAATTTCAAATGTTCATTGGATGGGTTTAAAGTAGAAATTTTGAAAAAAATTTATTTTTGATCATTGAATGTTGGTTGTCATATGAATGGTCATTTTTTTGTAGTGCTAATCAGTTTTTTTTGTAATTTTCGACAGCACAGTTTTCGACTTATTTTCGAAATGTAAAATTTTATTTCCCTCAGACATTTTCATGAAACATTGGTAAAAGCTTTCAAAGAATATGAAAAAGATTTTATCAGCTTTTGGAGTACATTGGATAGAGGGTTGGGGGTCCATCATACAACAGGTGGTTTTTTAAACTATGTTTTTTATGTTTGTTGAGACCACACAACATTCGTTCGTAAATGAATTTTGATGACACTTCGGAAAACGATGCAAATTTATATGGCAAAGAACTGATTAGTTTTTGAGCGATAGTGAACAAAGTGGTGGGGGTGTCCCATACACCAGTTTTTTTTAAAGCTCAATAGCATCTGTACCTGATAATCGAATTGGATGAATCTTGGTACATAAGCATTTAGAACAATTTACAACAGTTCTGCATCCCAATTTCCGGTTTTTGACTTCCGGTAATTAAATTTTTTTGTAATTTTTTGAAGTTTTTTCAGTGTCTTTATGCACACTACAGCCTACAATAATGAAGTGATTATAATGAAACTTATGGAAGAGGTTTCAATTAGTGTGAGAAGATAATCAACATATTTGGAACACATTGATCAAAGTAACGGGGGATCTACCATACAACTGCTGACTTTTCACATTTTGTTTTTAAAGTTTCTTGGGTCTTAAAGTCTGTATGCCTTCATTCATTAATCAATTTAAGTGACACTTTGAAAAAAGATAGAGACTTAAATGACAAAGAACTGATTAGTTTTTGGACAATATTGAGATAAGTGATGGGGGCCTCCCAACCACCCTTTTATTGTGTCACCATTTTTTCAAGGTTTGTTGGAAGCATACAAAATTCGTTCGTAAATGAATTTTGATGACACTTTAGAAAAAGATGCAAATATGTATGGCAAGGAACTGATTAGTTTTTGAGCGATAGTGAACAAAGTGGGGGGGTGTGGTGTCAAGAGCACCTGTTTTTTTTAATCTCAATAGCACCTGTACCTGATAATCGACTTAGATGAAACTTGGAACATAAGAATTTAGTACGGTTCACAAGGGTTCTGCATCTCAACTTCCGGTTTGTTAGTTCTGGTTAATTTTTTTTTACTTTGTCTCGTACAACAGAATTTGTTTGCTTGGATACTACTGATTTCTTAAATATTTTTATAATTAGAACTACGCGAAATGTATAACATTGGTTAGTGTTTAATTAACGTATTTGATGGATATTAGCTCACTATATATATCCATAACACTATGTTTCCAGTGCTGTGATGAAGTTAGCCTATGCATCACCGTCGTAATATTTTTTTAAATGGATTTAATACTAGATAAACATTCGTGGCTATGTCCAATGGATGGCATTGAGAGATAAATTTTGTTTGATACATAAATGACGGATATGTTTTTTTTTGTAAAACATAGTATTAGTAACAAAAGTTAAAATAGCTGCATATCTACAAAGAATTAAATAACGATTAATTAGTTGGTCGCAATAATAATAACTAGGAGGGCCCGGCGTGCTTCGCTACGCTTATAAACAAAGTTTTTGCGTAGACATTTTCTTGACGTAGAAGCAATGATTTCAAAAAGTGGTAATGAGTGAGAAATGCTAGCATATAACTTTTAATTTTTCTTTTTAAATATATGAATGAAAAATAATCAGAACTCTAGCTGATCAGTTCGGATATATGAAAAATTAGCGATCAAATAAGTTTTCAAGTGAGCTTATTTGATCTCTAACTTATTTGATCGCTAATTTTTCATATATCCGAACTGATTAGCTAGAGTTCTGATTATTTTTCATTCACATATTTAAAAAGAAAAATTAAAAATTATATGCATTTCTCATTACCACTATTTGAAATCATTGCTTCTACGTCAACAAAATGTCTACGCAAAAGCTTTATTTATACGCGTAGCGAAGCACGCCGGGCCCTACTAGTAATAAAAATTCTAACAATCTCTCAAACTATCATACCAAACACACACATTACAAAATTGTCGAAAAAAACAAAGAAAAATAACGTCTATACTCTACCAAATCATTGCATAAACTGAAAAAAAAATATAAAATACTATAAACAAAGAAAGACTTGGCCAGTCCCATTTGATTTGATTTGAGGGGAGGCAGTTAAATTCAAAAATACATTTAAATTTGTCTATAACTTTTTTATTTATGATCCGGAAAATCCCAAAAATCTCTCAGATCTAGGTTACACTAATATCAGTTAACAGTGCAAATTTGAAATGAGTGAAAATTCGAATAAAAATGCCTTAGGCTGTACAAAGTACAGAGTTAGCGTATTAATATATAAGATAATATGATAACAGAAAAATCAACTTAAGCTCAACACAAAACAAACTTAATTTTATCTATCAAAGCGTTTTCGTAAAAACGGTCGAGTCATATTTCACGTTTGACATTCATCATTTAATGTTATTTTTTTAATAAATGAAAAGCGCCATTTTGTATTTAATACGATACCCAAAACCTCCTATACCCAAGCCTACTTCATTTTTTAGCACAGAAAAAATCGTGAACTTGTTGCGCCATTTTGAAATTAAAACTCAATATAAAAAAAATCAAAAAATATTTAACGTCTCTTGAAAAATAAAACTTCATAATAGTTATTTATTTATCTAGAACGAAAAGTGAAACTTTAAAGTACGAGCTAGTTGTTTACTAGTGAGTAAATAGTGAGTAAATTAGTGAGTAATTTACTAGTGAGTACCTTTAAATACACTTTTCGTTTGAGGTAAATACAAAATTTTATTTCATACTGGAAATTTATTAAAATAAAAAGAAATGAGTTTTAAATTTTGCTCAAAAATTTGAACTTTAACGTCCTAGGACTTTATAAGATTTTATAAAGTCCTAGGACGTCAAAGTTCAACGTTTATAGTACAAAAAGTTGAACTTTAACATCCTAGGAATTTATAAAGTTTTATAAAGTCATAGGATATTAAAGTTCAACTTTTTGTACCGAAAAATGTCGTTTTAGATATCAGTATGAAATAAAAAAATTTAATCAGAAACACTAATCCATTTTTTGCATATGACAATGTTCATAGATTATTGCAAATGGCGTGAGTGAATAGGGTTATGAAATTATAAGAGGTTTTGCGATAACACGTGCTAATATTCTTCGTTTACCCTCCAAAGAGTATTGTGTTTTCTGAAAATATCTGACAAAAACATTTCTTCCCGTTAACCTAATTTTCAACAACGGATTATGTATGTAAAAAACAAATGAATAATGTTTAATATGTTATACAATTTACATTTCTCTTTACTGATTTTTGAATCATATTTATGCGCGAATTGTTTTTTTTTATTTTTTTGCTGTAAAAAAATCCGCGAATGTTCGTACGTATGCAATTAAAATATATAATTTTTTCACTTTATTTCATTTTAATATTCTCATTGTAGTAATGAGCTTTTTACACAATTTTAATCCATTATGATTATACATCAAAGTGAATCTGTTTCTGTGTCATATAATACAACATAAATTCATGCGATAAGTACTTGTTTTATGTATTCGTTTTTTTAATATGTAAATTAAACAAATAATTAATTTGTATACGACTGGAAAATAATTGAAAGCTTTTATTTTTAAATGAAAATTAAAAGAAAATTCAATTGATATGTATTGTAAAAGTTTTGAATTTTTGTTTTACAGAAAACAACGGAATAGAACTTTTGTCAAAACTAATCCTTGTGTTTTGATGAAATAATATTTTTATATAGTTAAGTAATAGTATACTAAGAAACTAGTTTCATAATCGACGGTTTTATCGCACGCAATGTTTAGAAAACGACCCGCGCAGCGGGTTGTTTTCTAAAGGATAAGTGCGATAGAACGTCTTATGAAACGAGTTTTTTATACTATTTTTTCTATTTTGCATTTTTTGTCTTGAAATTTTAAAAAATGTTTATTTTAATTAAAAATAATCAATTTGACATTTTGTTATTATTAATTGAAATATTCAACACAAATTTATATATTCTTATTAATTTTATCTTATATATTAATACGCTAACGAAAAAGTTTGTGGAGCCTAAGGCTTTTTTATTCGCAGATGGATTCATTTCAAATTTTCACTGCTAACTGATATTAGTGTAACTGATGTTAGTGTAACTTTTCACACAAATCGGATTATAAATAAAAAAGTTATAGAAGAATTAAATTTATTTTTGAATTTAAGCGAACCCCGCCATACAATATAAAATGGACTTGCCCAAGCCATATATTTTTTTTTTTTTCACAAAAACGGAAAACTTTGTTACTTTGTTATTTCAATTAATTGTTTGATATACAAACGTAGATGGAATAAGATTTTTGTTTTTTTTTAATGTTATATGTATTAGTAAGATGATACGATGTTATTTTGTTATTCTTTTATACGTTGTATTTTATTTTAGTCTTCTTATGTACATTGAAGTGAATTTCACATTCAATTAATTGTTTGATATAAATAAATTTTGTTCTGTTTTTCCTGCATTTTAACTTTTTGCGTTTTTTTTTTTTCGATGCCAAGACCACGTCGTAAACGTTTGGAAGTGAGTGGTCCATCGACTCGTTGAAATAAAAGAGATCGTGTTCCATATATTCGTAATGTTAATGTTGAAGTGTTGAAGTGAATGTTGATGATATGAATGGTGTCATGAATGGTGTCATGAACGGTCATGAACGATCATGACTGGTGAAATGAATGGTGTCATGAATGGTGGTAGTGGTGAAATAAATGTTGTGATTGAAGAAATGAATGATGATTTAGAATTGAATGTGGTGAATGATGAAATAGAAATTCCCTTAGTAATTTTGAGAGATTCGTTCAAGTGTGCTTTGAATGTGATTCCAGGTAACTTTGATTCGTATGTTTGTGGTGCTTTGGATATGAGTTGTCGTTTTTGTCATGCCAAACATTTTGCAAGAGAAGTTACTTCAAATAATAATGAAGCGTTTTCTTTGTGTTGCCATAAAGGCAAAGTCAATTTACATCCTCTTTCTGAAAATGTATTTTTCTGATAACGCTATAAAAAAACGTTCTAAAAGTTTTCTTTCAAATATTCGTTCCTATAATTCTGCATTTGCAATGATCAGTTCTGAATGTAATATAGCGGATTCTACTGCACGTGGTATTTATCATTTTAAAATTCATAATATTTTTCATCATCGTACTGGGGCTTTAATTCCTGCTTATGGTGGACCTCCAATGTATGCACAATTATATTTTTATGATGTTGATACTGCTGCTAATATGAGCATGAGTAAAAATGCCAATGTATGTGAAGTTTTTCTTATGCGTAAGATAGGCTTTGAGTTAGATCGTGTGAATCCTTTTGTTCGTTCTTTTAAATTAATGCATGAGTTTTGTGAAAGACCTGAGAATGTTACTGCTGATGTGTCAATGGTTATAAAAGTAAACAGAAAATGTGATATTCTTCGTTTTAATGATGCTGTTCAAACTGATGTGGATTTTTAAAAACTAGGAGGGCCCGGCGTGCTTCGCTACGCTTATAAATAAAGTTTTCGCGTAGACAATTTGTTGACGTAGAAGCAATGATTTCAAAAAGTGGTAATGAGAAATGATAGCTTATAATTTTTAATTTTTCTTTTTAAATATATGAATGAAAAATAATCAGAACTCTAGCTGATCAGTTCGGATATATGACAAATTAGCGATCGAACAAGTTAGAGATCAAATAAGCTTACTTGAAAACTTATTTGATCGCTAATTTTTCATATATCCGAACTGATCAGCTAGAGTTCTGATTATTTTTCATTCATATATTTAAAAAGAGAAATTAAAAATTATATGCTAGCATTTCTCATTACTACTTTTTGAAATCATTGCTTCTACGTCAACAAAATGTATACGCAAAAACTTTATTTATAAGCGTAGCGAAGCACGCCGGGCCCTCCTAGTTTACATAATTATTCGTTTTAATGTTTAATGACGTTTGTATGACCAATGTGACCTGACCAACCTTGAAAGACAAAACTTTGCGTATTGTAATGAAGGCCGTTTCGATACGCATTTGGGTATCGAAATGACTTTATCTTAGACGCAAAATAGAAAAACGTTTTTGTGAAATAATGTTTTTATATAAACCAAACGTTGTGTAGAGTAGTGATGTATCGGTCCTGAACGACCGATGTTAATTCAACGGATCACTTCAGTTAACGATAACTCATCGTTCAGTTAGTAATAAAAACATCGATTCTCAGTCACCTCTCACTTTAAAACACTAACCGATTTAAAATGTAATGTATGTAAGTAATCCAAAAACAAACAAATTAATGCTATAAATAAATCGAGCAAAAGAACGATGTAAAATGAACGATAGACCCAAATGAACGTGAATGAATAAATGATTGCTGATTTATTAATTTGTGTTCAAACCGAACGAATCATCCGTAATGAACGACCGATACAAAAAGAACAACTGATCTAAAAACAAAACTGATTTGTTCTTGAAAAATCATTACTTATAAAATAGAGAACGAATTGTTTGGTATTTTTCAGATTTTGATTACTCAAAAGAAAAACTCGTCTAGGTGGTTTGTATATACATAGATTGTTTTGATTTAATATAAAATTCCTTATAAGAGAGAACAATTTTATTTTAAATATCTTATTCCTTATATCTAATTGAATTCCATTAATAAGAAAAATTTTTTTTTGCTTAGTTCTAAAAATCGATATCGCCAGTCTTCTCTTTATTTCAACCTCTCACAATATTTTAGGTTCTATGGCTCAATTTCATGGAGATTGTGGCTTTTTAATTGGTACATGGTGGTGGATTTATTTTTGCAAATGACTGATTGAACCATTCCTGAAATGCTTAATAAATTTACGAACAGTTAAGAAATTTAAATACTTATTATGCTCTATTTTTGTAATAGTCAAATGGGTTAATCTAATTTAGAAGTAATTTTAGTAATTAAGTTTTCCAACAGAATCTTCGGATAAGAGGAATTAAAAACTTTAACTATAGAGCCACACATTGGGCGCCACTTTTTTTTTTTAAATAAAAAAACTTCATAGTTTGAATTCTTCTTAAAGTTGTTATATACTATGCTCTACTAGTAAGCAATTTTTATTTTTACAGAAATTTATTAAAAACTTTAACTATAGAGCCCCACATTGGGCGCCATTTTTTTTTTCTAACATAAAAAAAAATCATAGTTTAAATTCTTCTTAAAGTTGTTATATGCTATACTCTACTATAGAAAGTATTGCCAGGCATAAAAAATTATAAAATCATGCAGTCAGGTCAACAGTCAACACACAACATTTGACATATATAATGAACGAATGACATTAATTAATTAAAGAAGATGGATTTCTTTGCTCAACAAAAAATGTAATATTAAAATACATCAAAAACTATATGTGTTATTATAGTTTTCCATATTTTTCACTGTTTGTGTGCTCTTGTCACTTTTGAATTAAAATGCAATATTTAAAAATATACTTTTTATATGTTTATTTTTAATTTTTATTTTATTTAATAATAATATTACTTCCTTATAGTAACAATTTTGGAACAAAATTATTACTATAAAGAAGCAATATTATTATTAAATAAAATTAAAATTAAAATTAACATATAAAACGTATTTTTTTTAAATATTGCATTTTAACTTCAAAAACGATTAAATTTCGAATTCAATATTATCACCAAAACTAAAATATATAAAATTCTAATTTTTCCTACATCCTGGAACGAATGCTTTAGTTGCTTTTATATTCATAACTTTTAATAAAAATTCTACCCATAATCCTAAAACTTTATTGTTTGTTATGAGTCTACAAATTCATATGTATAAACTTAAAACAATCCATTTTTAATTTTCTATTTCATTGTTTACGAGCTACACATTTTACATTATTTTACTCAACGTTGCAGCTATAAAATTAGTTTTTTTTTTGCAATTGATGCAAAATCGATTCGATAGAACAAAAACTATGTAGTATAGGTTGATAATATAAAATCGAAATGCCTAATGGTGAAAAGAGAATTGGGATTGTAAGATAAGTTTTAATAAAATTGGGTTAAATGGTCAAGTATGCTTTTTACCGGTAAATCCCCTTTACATTTATATTTAAATCTGGCCACCCTTAAAACCAGGTAATTAAAGTAATAAATTGATCAAATCAATGATTTGTGAAAAGGGTTATTTTTTGTATAAAAGCGACAATATATTTGTAATGACTAATTTCTACGTGAGAAAGGTTATTTAAAGATTAACAAATCTTTTTTGGTGAAATATAAAATATAATCATTATCCAACGAGAAACATTCATGTGAAATGGAAAAACAAAAAATATCTGTTATGTCTTATTGGGCTTAACTATAAAACGTTTTTCTAAATGTTGCTACGTGCAACGACTTCTTTTATGTGGAATAAAACCAAATTACTCAAACAAACAATAGTAATTATGTTTTTGGTTTTGTTCTAGATAAAAAAATGTTCAGAGTTTTGAACATAAACGTTTTAGAGTTGACAAAATGTGAAAATGGATATATGAAATTTTTCGTGATTTCGAATACAGTAAAATAAAATAATATTATTTTTATACCTTAATTTTGTACAAATATGAGTCCTACTACCAGTTCCATGAACTAATTTTATCTATTGCTTATGGTTACACTACAAGCCTTAAGATTGGTACATAGACTTTAATATGTAATAATTAAAACATATATAAAAGAAGCAAAATAATAAAAGAGGCAATAAACCCTGGGAAAAAAATATATACTAACACTAAGAGTTAGTCTGTTTCCCATTTCTATTTGTTTGAATTGGTAATATATTCTTCATGAAATTCAAATTAGTCAATTCCCATTTGAACAGAAACTATATATGAATAATCTGCATGTTTAATTCTAAAATGAAAACTAACATCTTCTGTGGTAAAATTTTTTGTAAAAATTCACACCATGTACATATGAGTATAATAGATTGTATGAAGATTAAAAGTTTGTCTTCAACTTTATTCTATAAAGTTTACAGACAACAGTTTGATAAAATTCACTTCGCTTCTAATTTTATCAGATTGTTTTAATAATTTGTGGCTGGGAAAAAACTATTCCAAATTTATTTGTTTATACTGATTTCAATTGAAAAAGAATTAAACAAAGCATATTATGGAATTATATATCTGTTCAAGTCAAAGAGCAATGAAAAATATAAAACGAAAAATGAGAAATTAAAATGCAATGCAAATGAGATTCAGGTGGTCCGGAGGTTTCAAAGAGCAAGAGAGTGTGATTATACCAAACTTCAAGAAAATTCCCTGTTAAGAGAATAAATCATAGTGAGGACGGATGGATTAAAGGAGGTTTCGTGAATTTAAAGTAAAATATACGGATTTAGTAAAAACCTTTCAACGGTGGAAGCAACAAATTTTGTAGTTGATACAGCCAAAAAAGCTATCGCCGGGAAGAAATGGAAGGGTGAAACCAAAAATTATTGTGCAATTATCGCACTGGATGTTAAAAATTAATTTCATTCTCCCAGATGGTCACGAATAATAAAAGCACTTGACCAAGTAAAATTGCCCTGGTATATAAAAACAATCGTAGCGAAATATTTCAACAACAGAATCCTGAGGTACGACACCGATGCTGGCGAAAAATTATATGTAATAAAAGGGGGAGTACACAAATGAACAGTTCTATGGCGTATTCTGTGGAACTTGATGTACGTTGTGAAGTTGCTGGACGTCCATTAGATGCTTCCCCTGGTTGGCGGATAGGGGAATGCTTGTCAGATATGATTGTTACTGGGGAAATCAAATTGGAGAACAAAACCTCGACACTAAATTGACATGAAAGGAATGATAGGATTAAAACTTACGGTGCAGGGAGATGAATTCCCAGTACTGGTGGCTTCGGGGAGTGAGCAAGCAGGCTCCCAACTGCCGAGATCAAGGGACTGTAGTTGGAAAACTTGGTTAGGGTAGCAGATAAAACTACAAGCATAAACAAGAGAGCGGCAAGATCGAACCCATTCATGAAGAGTTCAAAAGTGACCCGAGGAGCAACCAAAAACGTTGGAAAATTTCACTAAGGTGCAAAAAGAGCCAAAACCGCCTTCTACCGCTATAGTAGAATTGACGGATAAGGATAAGAAGCCGGTGAAACAATATACCAAAGTGGATCTTTGGATTCGCTTGGGTGACAAAAATAACAGAGTTGATAAATTTCTTAATACTAAAGTCAACCAACCAAAGTACCAAAGTACAATGTCAACCATAACCGTTGTTTTCAAAAAAGCGGTCTATAACACGACCAGTTCAGAAATAGAGTTGCGGGGAAAAAATCTACTCATAACCATATGAATCGAGAGCGTGAAATATGTGGAACCACTTCTATAGCGGACACAAATGGCGAACAAAACAAAAAACCAGTGCAGCTAGTAGAAACAACTGAAACCCCATTGAAACCGACTTTTAAAAGGAAGAGATCAACACTCACTACCGAGATGGAAAGAAGAGTAAAAAGCAAGCCTGCAATACTACAGGCTCAACAACAAAAATATTTGTTAAACTAGAAAGACGACAAAAAGAAAAAGCGTCACAAAACTGCGTCACAACGTGGGCTTTTCTGCAAACCAGATGCTATCCTGATAGAAAAAACGGCTCGCTCATGCATTCAGAGATACTTGAAAAAGTGAAGGCAAATAAGAATCTGGCGGAGCTGGGATTAAAAAGTTACCCACATACGGCAAACAGTTAAAGGGGACCTATTGCTTGAGCTATAAACAGTAGGTGATAGAGGACCAGTTTCAGTGTTCCAAGAACAAATAGAGAGAGAGAGCACTTTAAGCAGAAGCGGAAGTAAGAACTTTGAGCCAGGAGACAATATTAGAAGTCAAAGATATGTGAGACCTTTGGCCTTTGCGAGAAAATGTAAAAACGGCTAACGAAATAGTGGTCAAATCCTTGCGCAAGGCATATGGAAGGACGCAGATAGTAGTAATAGGACTTCCAAACATGATAGCCGACTTAGCAATGACGGAAAATAAAATACTGATGGCTGGGTGATCTACCGTATTTGGAAAAAAATATACCCACCCCGATGCTTTAAATGTCTAGACTATGGTCACATATCTAGGGGATGCCAGAATGAAGACCGATCTATGTTATGCAGAAGATGTAGAAGGAATGGTCATTCAGCCACAGACTGTCACAATGACCCTAACTGCATGATCTGTGTGGTTGGTAACAAGGAGAATCTAAAGCATGCTGCCGGGAACAAAACCTGCCCTGCGTTACAGAGGGCTCGACTTCAGTAAATTCGCTGACGAAGGTTACCCAACTTAATCTACATAGTAGCAAGGTCACACAAGACCTACTAGTGCAAAGGGTACGGGAAGAACAAACGGATATCGCTATCTTAAGCAAGCCATACTGGATATTGGATAGTAGTCAATGGATATTGAGCAAAGCCGGTGGAGCGGCCATACGGACTTGTGGAAAACGGGCTATGGAAGAAATAGCTAAAAAGACTGATGTAGGTTTCGTCAGTGCAAATATGGATGGAGTATTTATCTACAGATGCTCGGCCAAGTGCATCGATGGAGGAATTTTAAAGTTTCATGCAGAAGTTGGTGAACGATGCTCAGGGTAAAAGCCCCATACTTATACCAGGTGACTTCAATGCATGGGGTATAGAATGGGATAGCAGAGAGACCAACAGAAGGAGAAGAGTTCTGCTCGAAGCATTTGCGACACTGAACTTAGTTCTGCTGAATTCCGGAAAATTTCATACATTTCGTAGAAGCAGTGCCAACTCGTTGATTGACCTTACGTTCGTGAATGGCTCACTAGCTAAAGGAAAAGTAAGCTGAACTGTTAGTGAGCATTACACCATTAGTGATCATCAAGCGATACGGTTTAAGATAAGCCAAAAGATGCAATCAATCAATGAAGGAGTCAATACAAGGTTTACTGGATGGAGTGCAAAATCATTTGATGAAGCTATATTCTGATTCATGCTTAAACACAGCGTCAAATAAGGTTTCTTTGCTGATGTATGGCGTGACTCATGCTTGCAAAGCAACCATGCCTAGAAGAGTTCTCAATAACAGTCGTCCACCAGTTTATTGGTGGAACGAAGAAATTGCAAGGTTACGTAAAGCATGCAACCAAACCAGAAGAGCATCCCAAAGAGCTTTGAAAAAATGAGAAACGCGTGCTCTCCAGGAACAGTATCGAAAGGCAAAAGAAAATCTAAAAGATGCAATCAAATGCAGTAGATGCCGTTGCTACAAGGAGTTGTGATACAGAATTGTTCTTAAAAAACCAAAGAAGATCCATTCAAAGGCACCAACAAGCCAAGATTTGTTGCTGGAAATTAAAACAACACTCTTCCTAGAACAACCAAATGCTATTGAAAGTTTTTTCAGGTGAATTCATTGAAATGGAAGCGCCACCAGTAACGCAGCAATAAGTACTCACTGCAGAGCGTAGAGTGGGAAACAAGAAAGCACCTGGTCTAGATGGTATTCCAAACGTAGCCTTAAAAACAGCAATCCTAATGAAAATCGAAAACTTTACCGGGGTCTACAATGTCTGCTTGAAAAAAGTAGTTTTTCCTGAAAGATGGAAACAGCAGCGTCTTGCTCTATTACCTAAGGGAAAAGGATCATCAACGAAGCCATCTTCATACCGGCCAATTTATATGCTAGATACGTCTCGAAAAATTTTAAAGCGCATAATATGCAAAAGACTGGAGCAAACCATATAGAAGCACATGGAGACTTGGCGAAACATCATTACGGATTCCGTAAAAACCGTTCAACAATCGAGGAACCAAATTTGTTATAGACACAGCGAGGAAAGCAATCGCAGGAAAAGAGTGGAAGGGGGGCTCTAAGAAATACTGCGTCATTGTAACATTAGACATAAAAACGCATTTAAATCAGCCCGTTGGACTCTTATAATGGAAGAACTTCGCAAAATTGGAGCACCTGGCTATTTAACAAGAATTTTAGCCAGCTACTTTTGTAATCGAGTATTAAACTACGATACAAATGACGGCTTAAAAGATTAAAAGGTAACAGGTGGCGTACTTTAAGGGTCAGTTCTGGACCAGTATTGTGGAACCTTATGTATGATGATGTCTTCAGGCTAAAAATGCCGGCAGATTCACACATAAGCGGATATGCAGACGACCTAGCAGTAGTATTGGTAGGTAAATACGTGGAAGAATACCTGGGTTTTATGATCGACGCCAGATTGTCATGCAAGGAGCACTTCAAGACAGTGGCGGCCAAAGCAGCTAAAGTTAACGCGGAACTTTCACCTATCATGCCAAGCTTAGGAGGAGCAAGAAAAAGACGAAGAGTTCTGCTAGTCAGTGTAGTAGTTTCTATCATATTGTATGGAGCTCCTAACTGGGCTGACTCCATAGAACTTGAGTCATACAAACGGAAGATATCATCAGTCTACCGACTAAGTGCACTGATAGTAGTTTGTGCCTTTTGAACAGTATCGAACGAAGCCATATTAGTAGTGCCAGGTATGATCCAATTGATATCTTAGCAAGGGAGCGACAGAAAATATATAATTTTAAGGTGAAGCCCCGACCATACAAGTCAAAAAGAAGCTCGAGCAGACCCAATGGCAATCTGGCAAAGAATATCGGAGCAGTCAGAAAAGGCGATGGACGTTTCGTCTTATACAATGTATATTCCACTCCTGACTTTATAGAACTCGATACACCTTAATTAATAATTTGTGTTTACACATTTAGGTACGAAAATACTAGTTTCATGTAGCTTAAACCACCATATTGGATTTTGGTAGGAGCAAGAACAACACTATAATTGTAGAAAACATTTAATAGTTCCCATTATAGCTCTTATAAATTAGGGCCTAAAGACGTTGTTTTGCCACGATTTTTGTGAAAAAACGCATAAGTCGCGTATTTTTGGCCGCCATTTCGGCTTTTATGGCTAACAAGAAATTTTGTTCACACGTTTTTTAGAAGTAGGATGCCAGACCTGTCATTTAACCTGTTGTAAACCCCAATAAAGTTCATGCAACTAGTTTTACAATTGTTTTAGTGAAAAAAAAGTGAAGATCATCAGTTTTAGGCACCCATACTACACTTGAAATGTGAATTCACTACAAAAGCCACTCGGCATTAAAAACTAGAAGGTCCGGTCTTTCATTTGACATACTACAAAACTTCAATAAATCAAACCAATTTTGGGCAAGATGGGGTCATTCGTTCACAAAAAATGCCATATATGAGGATATATATATATATATATATATATATATATATATATATATATATATATATATATATATATATATATATATTTATATATATATATATATATATATATATATATATATATATATATATATATATATATATATATATATATATATATATATATATATATATATATATATATATATATATATATATATATATATATATATACATATATATATATATATATATATATATATATATATATATATATATATATATATATATATATATATATATATATATATATATATATATATATATATATATATATATATATATATATATATATATATATATATATATATATATTTGATGTCGATACCCATAAAAATATTATGTTTAAAATTAGAAATCCATCCGTCAACTCTAAGGGGTGCCCCTGGCCACTTAAAGTTGAGAAGTTTTGTTGTGGCCATTACAAAGAAAAATTTAAATTTTTTGTACGACACCCTTCCATTTGGTGTCGATACCCATAAAAATATTATTTGTCAAATTTGAAATCAATCGGTCAACTCTAAGGGGTGCCTCCGGCCACTTAAAGTTGAGGGGTTTTGTTGTGGTCATTATAAAGAAAAATTTAAATTTTTTGTACGACACCCTCCCATTTCATGTCAATACCCGTAAAAATTTCATGTGCAACATTTGAAATCAATAGGTCAATTCTAAGACGTGCCTCCGGCCACTTTATGGCCAGATCAAAACCTTTCAAGTTTAAGTGGCCGGGGGCACGCCTTAGAGTTGAACGATTGATTTCAAATTTTGCAAATAATATTTTCAAGGATATTCACACGCAATATGGAGATGTCGTACAAAAAATTAAATTATTCTTTGTAATGGCCAGAACAAAACCTTTCAAGCTTAAGTGGCCGGGGGAACGCCTTAGAGTTAAACGATTGAATTCAAATTTTACACATAATTTTTTTATGGGTATTGACACGAAATGGGAGGGTGTTGCGCAAAAAATTAAAAAATTTTTTTTTAAGGTCCAGAACAAAATTTCTCAACTTTAAGTGGCCGGAGGCACGTCTTAGAATAGACCGATTGATTTCAAATTTGGCAAATAATATTTTTACGGGTATTGACATGAAATGGGAGGGTGTCGTACAAAAAAATTTTAATTTTTCTTTGTAATGGCCAGAACAAAACCTTTCAAGATTAAGTGGCCGGAGGCACCCCTTAGAGTTGAACGATTGATTTTAAATTTTACAAATAATTTTTTTATGGGTATTGACACGAAATGGGAGGGTGTCGCACAAAAAATTTAAATTTTTTTTTTAAGGTCCAGAACAAAATTATTCAACTTTAAGTGGCCGGAGGCACGTCTTAGAATTGACCAATTGATTTAAAATTTTGCAAATAATATTTTTACGGGTATTGACATGAAATGGGAGAGTGTCGTACAAAAAATTTAAATTTTTCTTTGTAATGGCCAGAACAAAACCTCTCAACTCTAAGTGGCTGGGGGCACGCCTCAAAAGTGACCGATTGATTTCAAATTTTGCAAATAACATTTTTACGGGTATTCACACGTAATGGGAGGGTGCCGTACAAAAAATTTGAATTTTTCTTTGTAATAGCCAGAACAAAACTAGGGTCCAGAACAAAATTATTCAACTACGTCTTAGAATTGACCGATTGATTTCAAATTTGGCACATAATATTTGTACGGGTATTGACATGAAATGGGAGGGTGCCATACAAAAAATTTAAATTTTTCTTTATAATGGCCGCAACAAAAACCCTCAACTTGAAGTGGCCGGAGGCACGTCTTAGAGTTGACCGATTGATTTCAAATTTTACAAATAATATTTTTTTGGGTATCGACACCAAATGGAAGGGTGTCGTACAAAAAATTTAAATTTTTCTTTGTAATGGCCACAACCAAACCTCTCAACTTTAAGTGGCCAGGGGCACCCCTTAGGGTTGACCGATGGATTTCTAATTTTAAACATAATATTTTTATGGGTATCGACATCAAATTGGAGGGTGTCGTACAAAAAATTTAAATTTTTCTTTATAATGGCCGCAACAAAACCCCTCAACTTTAAGTGAATTTTTCTTTGTAATAGCCAGAACAAAACTAGGGTCCAGAACAAAATTATTCAACTTTAAGTGGCAGGAGGCACGTCTTAGAATTGACCGATTGATTTCAAATTTGGCACATAATATTTGTACGGGTATTGACATGAAATGGGAGGGTGCCATACAAAAAATTTAAATTTTTCTTTATAATGGCCGCAACAAAAACCCTCAACTTGAAGTGGCCGGAGGCACGTCTTAGAGTTGACCGATTGATTTCAAATTTTACAAATAATATTTTTATGGGTATCGACACCAAATGGAAGGGTGTCGTACAAAAAATTTAAATTTTTTTTTGTAATAGCCACAACCAAGCCTTTCAACTTTAAGTGGCCGAACCCCTTAGAGTTGACCGATGGATTTCAAATTTTACACATAGAATTTTTATGGGTATCGACACCAAATTGGAGGGTGTGGTACAAAAAATTTAAATTTTTCTTTATAATGGCCACAACAAAACCTCTCAACTCCAAGTGGCCGGGGGCATCCCTTAGAGTTGACCGATTAATTTCAAATTTTACACATAATATTTTTATGGGTATTGACACCAAATATGAGGATGTCGTACAAAAATTTAAATTTTTCTTTGTAATAGCCACAACCAAACCTCTCAACTTTAAGTGGCCGGGGGCACCCCTTAGAGTTGAACGATTGATTTCAATTTTTACACATAATTTTTTTATGGGTATTGACACGAAATGGGAGGGTGTCGCACAAAAAAAAAAAAAGTTTTTTTTTAGGGTCTAGAACAAAATTTCTCAACTTTAAGTGGTCGGAGGCACGTCTTAGAATTGACCGATTGATATCAGATTTTACAAATAATATTTTTATGAGTATTCACACGAAATGGGAGGGTGCCGCAAACTGTACAATGAAAAAAAAATTCTAGTGTAATCTAAGGGCCACCCTAATATATATAAGAAGATAGAGATATAGCTATTCAAGAAGTTGAAGATAGATGGGATAAGATTAAAAATTTAACACAATTAAATCATGCAGCTTTTATTAAATTATTAAAACATTGCATTGAACTTGATAATGTATTTTCTTTTGAAAATACATTCTATAAACAAAAATGTGGCCTCGCTATGGGTCGATCAATTTCTCCTGTTTTGGCTGATATTGTTTTGGATAAACTTTTTTAAAATATGTTTAGATAAACTGGAAAGAAAACCAACTTTTATTGTAAGATATGTTGATGATATTCTTATTGTCTTACCTGAAGATCTAATATTACGTACGTTAAACGTTTTTGAATCATTTGATTTTAATATTAAATTCACAATTGAAAAAGAAGTTCAAGGAAAAATTAATTTTTTGGACATGACTTTACATCGTATTAACAACAAAATTATTACAAATTGGTATAAAAAGGATATGAGTTCAGGCAGAATGTTAAATTATCTTTCTTCACATCCACAACAAATGAAAATTAATGTTGCTAGATCGTTTATAAATAGAGTTTTTTCTCTTAGCCATCCTATGTTCATTGATGAAAATAATAACTATCCTTTGATGTTAATTAAAAAGTTGATATATCAATATAAACAAAAAAATCTTGTTGACTCGAAAATTGTACCACCTATATCATGCAACTTTATACCTGAAGAAAATGTTTATTGTTCGCTTTCATATGTTCCTAGATTAACAGAACAAATTAAGAAAATTTTATTTGAAGAAAAAAATACAGCTATAAAATTATCAAACAAAATATTGAACAAGTCTCAACATTTATTGTTCAGTAATATTAAAGATAAAATTCCTTCTTTTAAGAAATCAAATCTTCATATTATAAACTTGTTTAGCCGGGTTAAAAATTTTATATTTTATTATTTTGTTTTTCCTCAATTTACCCCGTTTGATTGAATATAATTTTTATTATTAAATCTATATATTTCGGGCTAGGCCCATCTTCAGGATTATTAATAAAAATAATATTAAAGCAAATGCGTTCTCATTTGACTTATGTTATCACAAATCATATAAAAAATAAAAAATAAAACAAAATTTAATCGTATTGATAAATTCCTTTTAATGGCAATGAAAAAAACAACTAAGTTCTTAAAGGAAAATCCAGATATCCACATTTCAACAAGTGATAAAGGTAATATTACAATTATTGCTAACTTATCTGAATATGAAGATAAAATGAATCAATTACTAAATGATGATGAGAGTTTTGAGATATTACGTATTGATCCAACGGCAACACTTGAAAGAAAAAATAATAGATTGATTAGTACATTGAATAATAAAACGCACCAATATATTACACAAGAAATGGCTAAGAATCTCAAAACTTATATTTCAATTCCTCCTCGTATTTTTGGTCAAATTAAAATACATAAACCTAATAGAAATATACGTCCAGTTATCTCTACTATAAATTCTCCATGTTATAAATTGGCTAGATTTCTGTCAAGAGTTTTGAGAGTTTCGTTTACTTCTAAATATACTTTAAAAAATTCTACACAATTTGTTAAGAAAATTATCAAACAAAATATTCCTGAAGAATTTAAATTGATTTCATTTGATGTAACTAACTGTTTTACAAATATTTCACCTCAATTGGCATTAAAAATAATTGAAAGAGATTTTGATGAATGCATTAGTACAAATACAAAAATTCCTAAGAAAGAATTTCTGAATCTTTTAAGTTTTTGTTTGATTGATTGTAACTACTTTAAATATGAAGAAAAATTTATGAAAATGAAGAATGGTTTATTTATGGGGTCTAGTTTAGCACCAATTTTGGTACAATGTGTTCTTGATGATGTCATAAATCAAGCATTACTTAAAATTGATTTTACTCCACTTTTTTGGTATTCATATGTTGATGACCATATTACATCTATTCCTGAAAATAAAATACAAATGGTCCTTGATGCATTGCATTCGTATGATCCTAAAATCAGATTCACATATGAAGTTGAACAAAATAGCATATTAAATTATTTGGATTTAAGTATTCATCATTTGGATAATGGAAAGATTATAACTAATTGGTATCATAAAGAGATTGCTTCTAATCGATTATTAAATTACTATTCTACACATCCACGTAATATGAAGTTAAATGTAGCTAAATCTTTTATTCGAAAAATATTTCGACATAGCCATATAAACTTTTGGAATGATAATTTAAAAATAATTTATAACATACTTCGTACTAATAACTACCCTAAAAGTTTAATTGATAAAATGATTAGTCAGGTTCGTAATACTAATTTAAATCAATTGGGTCATAGTTATAATTATCTATCACTTGATCAAACAGCTAATAATATGGTATCAAATAATGAAAATTTAAATAAATATGCATCATTAACTTATGTTCCGGGTCTAAGCGAAACACTTTCTCGCTCTTGTTCACAGTTTGTTCCTAATATTAAAATGGCTATGAGGCCTAAAAATAAAAATAGTTATAGTTTTACAAATTCAAAATCAAAAATACCTAAAGAACAACATAGTGGTGTTGTTTATAAGGTTGATTGTAATAACTGTAACACAACATATATTGGTGAAACAATTCAAAAATTAGGTGTTCGTATGGATCAACATAAATATGATTCTAAAAAAACTTCAGTTACTAATAATTGTTCTGCACTTGCTAAACATTCTATAGAAAATAAACATGAATTTAAATTCGATGATGTTCAAATTTTGGCTAAGGAAAGAAATAAAACTAAATTACAGATACACGAGGTGTGCCAAATCATAAAAAATGAGGAAACAATTTGTAATTTTAAAAGTGATAAGAAGGATTTTTCAAATAATTATTTTAATTTAATCCGATTGTTCTAAAATTTAAAGTAACTTTAAGCTTTTCACTTGATTACCATTTTTTAAGTTAATTATAACATAGTAACTCATGTTAAATTGTATATCGTTTTTTGTTTATATAATTTATGTCAAAAACTTTATTTTCTTATTGTGATATAATTTTTTATTATTTTTATTAATAATCCTGAAGATGGGCCTAGCCCGAAATATATAGATTTAATAATAAAAATTATATTCAATCAAACGGGGTAAATTGAGGAAAAACAAAATAATAAAATATAAAATCAAATCTTATTTATAAAATTCCTTGTTCTTGTGGTAAAATTTACATTGGACAAACTAGTCAAAGACGTCAAGATAGAATTTCACAACATAAAAGCACTGTGAAATTAAAACATGGTACTACTGCACTTGCACAACATTCTATTGAACATGGTCACACTTGGGATTTAGATAAGACAACAATTTTAGATGAGAAAAATGATATTAAAATTAGGGAGCTTATGGAGTCTGTTCATATTCATCTAAACAGAAAAAATTCTGTTAATTTCAAAAAAGATACCGACAATTTAAAAAAACCATACTTACATTTACTTAATACTAAAAATTTTAAAAGAGGCTTTTTTTGATTTCATTACTTTTTCATTATATTAATATTTTCATCTAGATTGCATAGAATCTATGTATATAATTTTTTCAATCAACTTTTCTTTAATTGTTTGACTTGACATTTTTAACTTTGTTTCCCAAAAATTCTTTCTTTTTTCAATGTAAGTTTATTAAATTAATTTTGTTATTTTTTGAATATTTTATATCTGTTTAATGGTTATATTATTACTTCTTTATAGATTAACTTGAAAATGCCTTTGTGGCGAAATATTGTTAGTTGAAATAAAGAATTTGAAACAATTTTATAATTTAATATTAATTCAATATTTTTTATTCCAAAAGTGTTAAAAAAGGTGCAAGTGATACATTTAAATTTATATATATATATATATATATATATATATATATATATATATATATATATATATATATATATATATATATATATATATATATATATATATATATATATATACATATATATATATATATATATATATATATATATATATATATATATATATATATATATATATATATATATATATATATATATATATATATAATAGCGATTCCATACGAAATGGATCAGATTTTGTCCTCATCTTCTCCGATTTTTGGGAAACTGTGAATAAATGTTCCCTATATTAAAGAAAGACGAAAAATGATTTTTTTTTGCAGGATTTTGCTTTTTGGCAGGGGCGTTAGACGTATTTAGGTTTTCGCAAAAAAGAAAATTTTTAAAAACTTGTTACTCAAAAACTAAACAACCGATTTTAACAAACGTTGTCTCAAATGAAAGAAATTAAACGGTTATTTTACAAATATATATTTTTAGAATTTTATATTGTTAATAACGATTTTTCGAAAAATGTGATTTTTTACCACTCGCGACAATAACAATTATCAGATTTTTTATTTTTTATTGTAAGTTTGATTATTCTTAAAAACAATAATATAATAAAAAAAAATACGTTTACTAAAGATAAGATTTTTTGAACATTCCATTCTTTGACTATTTTAAAGCAAAAATCGTTATACAATCATAGAAGTCGTGCTATCATAAAGAAAACAAATATTTTCTATCTATCTAGCTCCTCTCACTTCGGACTTATTTCAGGAGTTGGAAAATATCAGTTAGTTGATTTTTAAATGTCCTTTTTGACAAAAGTTGTATTTTATTCGTACATGATTTTACGCGAAGTTGAGATTTTGTTTGAAAAGTTTTTTGACGTCATCTACCTCCTCTCACCTCGGATTTATTTTAGCAGCTGGAAAATATCAGTAAGTTTATTATGAAATATCTTTTTTGGACAAAAGTTGTATTATATTTGTATATGATTTTTCTCGAAATTGAGATTTTTTTTGCGAAGTTTTTTGATATGATCTAGCTCCTCCCACCTCGGACTTTTGAATATCCGTATTTTCTTTATTCAGAGTGAAAACATTTATTCAGAGTTTCACAAAAATCGGAGGGGATATAGGACAAAATCTGATCGGTTTCGTGTGGCGCTCACATCGATACTACTTCCACCACGCGATAAAAATTATTTGAAAGTGCATATTTCAAACTAAATTTAAAAAAAAAAAATTAAAAGAAAAACGTGTCATACAATCCGAAAACATGATTTCAAACTTTAAAACCTCAGAATAAGGGAGAAAACTACCCCCAAAAATTTTTTAATATTTTTTTCGTATTTTACGAAAAAAATTCTAACGAACTAAAATATTTCTAAAAAATTTGTATACGCGTTAAACTGCCTACAAAATAAAGACGTTTGTCGTTCACGAAAAAAATTCAAATTTGTGACCGTCACCGACGGTAAAGGGGTTGGCCAAAAAATCTAAAAAAGTTACGAAATCGATTTCTAATGGAGTACTATCAACTCCCAAAATTTGGGCATAAATAAATTTTTGGTGGTCCCACTTCACGTGGAATGCCCCATATACATACATATATATATATATATA
This sequence comes from Diogma glabrata, assembly GCA_963693315.1. Lineage (NCBI taxonomy): Eukaryota > Metazoa > Arthropoda > Insecta > Diptera > Cylindrotomidae > Diogma > Diogma glabrata. The sequence goes on from OY856187.1 coordinate 403,911,564, forward strand.
TATATATATATATATATATATATATATATATATATATATATATATATATATATATATATATATATATATATATATATATATATATATATATATATATATATATATATATATATATATATATATATATATATATATATATATATATATACACTCAGTTCTGTTTTTGCACGAATTTATTATACACGAATTTGAAATAACACGAGTTGGAGAAAAAAAATAATTTTCTTTATGCACGAAAATTTTTGAAATAACACGAATCGACTAAACCTTTAAATTTAAATTTTTTCGCCCGTTTCTCCGATTTTTCAAGAAAAGAAATTGCAAATGCATTTAATTTGGCAAATGTATTGTAAATGGAAGCGGCTTTTAAAAATATATAAGGTACTACATATATTTTTAAAAGCCGCTTCAAATTACAATACATTTGCAAAAAAAAATTAAATTAAAATATTTTAATTTAGAAGTTCTAAACTGTAACAAGATATTTAAATAATAATAAAATAATAAACGCCTTATTCTTGTTAAATTGAGTTTTATTTCACTAAATACGCATTTCGAAAGCTATATGCTTTCATCGACAGTAGTATCTTAACGTTTTAGATACTACTGTCGATGAAACGATAGCTTTCGAAATACGTATTTAGTGAAATAAAACTCAATTTAAAAAGAATAAGGCGTGTATTATTTTATTATTATTTAAAATTAAAATGTAGAGTAGAAATACAGTAAGTATTTACAGTTTTACTCTCTATTCATTATTGTACGATCCGTGATACGAGTCGGAATCAGAAAAGGGAGAGTAAATTTGTATCTAAAAATAGCACGGTTTCCACTTATTATATTTCTGTGTTTTGAGGGGATGGAAATGGGGAAGGATGAAAAAATCTTTTTTGACTTAAACTGGCATACGTTTGAAAGACTTGCTCTTGCTTTAAGAAACATAGCAATTTTTACATAATTGTGAAGTGCACAGTTCTTGAGTTACTGTCGTTTATTATATTTGAGTTGATAATTTATAAATTATAATTTTATTTGAACAGTGCGTGTTTCAATATAGTGTGTATTTCAATATAAACCATTTACAGGCTGGTATAATTTAATATTTCTTTTTTTTGTTTAATTTTGTTTTTTTTTTGCGTTTATGTTCCATGCAGGGGCGTTGCCAAGCTAATCAGCTTTGCATATTCACCACGGTCATTCGCCATAGCAACATAATTACCATGGCAGCCGATTTTTTTAAGGTCGTTTATTACATCCATCTCCCATTGCAGTCGCGGTCTACCTCGCGGTTGCCCACTCCCTGTGGTACTAACGTACATTTTTTTAATCATTCCGGTCAGACTGTGGCTCATTCCAATCAGACTGTGAATCGGCTCGTAGAACATGGCCAAACCAAGCAATCCTATTGAACCTGATACAACCTATTATCTCAAAGTTATATCGGGTTCTGTACTCTCCATCGTCTGTCTTAAGTGAACCAAAAATGTGGCGTACGATTTTACGCTCAAATACAGATAAATGTGATTTTTTGTAAGGATTCAGGTTTGTGACCCATACATCAACCGGTTTAATCAATGTCTTGTATAACATGAGTTTGGTGTTAGTTGATACATACGGTGATCCAAGGAGAGGTTTAATTGAGTAGAAAGTTCGACTATCTGCAATGATTCAAGCTTTTATATCTGTAAGTATGCTTTTGTTTGAGTCAAGCATTGATCACTCATCCTTCCTTGAACCATCCATATATTTGGTTTTATCGTAGTTATTTTGCAGATCAAATTTTCTAGCACCATTCTTAAGAGACTTGAAAGTTTTACTCATAAAATTTTCACTTTGACCGAGTATGACATCAGTCATATAATAAGCTTTGCTCAACGCCCGACTTGTTCCTGGTCACTTAAGAAAATTCTCAAAATAATAGGCCCAAGCATCTAAAATTTTTTTAAGGTCTACTTTTAGCTTCTCATCTTCATTTTGAATAGCAGTCGATCTAGTTTGAGGTCCCTTCTTTAATTGGTTTTAACCTGTTGAAAGAAGTAAGGTATTTGATGTTCCTTATTAAAGCTTTCAATCTCCTCACACTTCTTCTTCCACCATTATCTCTACGTTCATCTACATAGGTTTGTAACGGCTTGTCTTGCCAGTTTATAGTTTTCCTTCGTGGATCTGATTTCTCCAATGTTTGGCATTATGGTTTTAATATCTCTCTTCTGTTTCAGCATTCTTTAGTGATTAGATGTTGAAACGATTCTGTTCTTTGAATTTTGGAATGCCTGGATTTGGAAAATGGAACCTTATCTTAGCACATACAAGGAAGTGGGTGGTCACTTCCAATGTATGCAGCTCTAAATGATCGCGCAACCAGATCCCCCTAAAAAAAACGTGCTGTTACTAGCACGTGGTCAATTTGATTTCGAGTTTTTCCATTCGGTAAGAACCAAGTGTGCTTATGAATCGATCGATGCGAAAAGAAAGCACTGGCAATTCTCAATTTATTTGATAATGCAAACTCAGTCATTATCTCACCATTATCATTCGATTCAAATAACTCTTCCAACCTTCCCATTAAAGTCATCAAGAACCATAATGAAGTAGCATGTTGGTATTTGTTTCATTACCTCTTCCATTGGTATGTAGAAAGCATTCCCCTCGTCGACGGTCTAAACTGCAGTAGGTGCATGTACGGCAATAAGAGAAATATTTTTGTATGTACCATGTACCCGTAGGTAGCAGATCCTCTCATTGACCAGAATGAATTTCATCACGGCTCCTTGTGTGCGTGCACCAACAAGAAACCCAGTACCAAATTCTCTTCGAGAAGGATAACCACTACAGCATAAAGAGTTAATATCTAAATCTTGTTTTCCGGTTATTGGCTGTTTAATTTCTTGCAGAGTAATAATATCCTTCCTATACTTCTCAGCCTCTGTTTCTAGACATTTTAGGGAGCATCAAGTGCACTCAGGCTGCGCTCGGTAGTCTGTCCTTTTTCACGTCCATGTAACATACTGTTTTTTGTCCGGGTTTGTTATTCTTTTTCGGGCTTCTAAATTTAACAAAACTTTTTTCGGGGTTAGGGTGTTAACCTCAGACCCAACCCAAATTTTGTGAATGGGTCCATTCTAATGTTAAAGTCAAGAGAATAAAATTTTTACATGTTTGTTTAGCGTGCCACTTGATCTAAGACAGACACCTGCTCCCAGCCGCCCCTAAAATTTTAAGGCACTAATTTGCTGTGATGTAGCGTCATTGACTAAACAGTTTTTACTCTGCTTGTCTCTGATACACAAACCAAATGCTGTCAGCATTACTCAGGCAACACGACAAAGACATCGGATTTTGCTACTCTTTATCTTTAGTTACCATAAACCGCTTTGAATAAGATTTAATATGTAACATTTTTCAATGGATAATATGTTACATTTTTCGTATCTGATCGATCAATTCTCCATTGATATTGCTATTTGTTAGCGAAATTCTACGTTCATGCCGTGCTACTTGTGTAACGTTGACAGAATTAGGTTAGTTTAGTTGAGAAGAGCAAAGTAAGAACTGCGTAAGAACAAAGTAAGAATGATTCTACGCCATGGCGAGTCATTGCCGCCGTAAAACCAATGCAACTCAAGCGTCTGTTCTCACCAATTATAATCGGAAAACGACCACCGAAATCGCAACGAATGGTTTGACGACTATTGCCACTAAAGGTTTGAACATAAGCGAGAAAAATGGTCAACAAGGAACACTCGAAGCTTCCAAGCTAATTATCTTCAACGGAAAAGAAACGCGAACATATAAAGGTTGTATCGAAAACATCAACCAACATGCCGCTAATGGAAATTCGAAAGAGTGTTTTGCCAATGCGCGAAATCTGACAAAAAATTACCACCCCAGATCCACAATCGTAAATAATGGAAACTACGAGCTTACAACAAATGAACGTGATGTGCAGGCAGTATAGCGCTCCCACTTTCAAAGCCTACTGAATAAAAAGAATGAAATTAATCCTGTTCAAGCAATAGCGCCGTCAAGTGGTGGTTTTCATCCCAACCGTTCAACCGCAGATCAATGTTTTGCTTTAAGGATGATTATAGAAAAATGTTGGGAGTACAACATCAGCACCCACCAGCTCTACGTTGATTTCAAGCAAGCATATGAGAGTATCATCCGCGACAACAACAGTTTCTGGTCCTTTCAATCTAACTTTCCATATAACACGATCAAACAGGTGTTCGATAAGATGATGCACTTGCGTCCGTGCTATTTAATTTGCCGCCTGAGAACGCGATAAGAAAAAGCCGAATCGAAACACAAAACTGCATTTTTAACAATCCTAGTTAAATTCTTGGTTACGCAGATGATATTGCGCTTCTCGGACGTAGAACAATTGATATTAAGAATAGGCTCACAGCTTGAAATAAATGCTAAACGACTTAGATTATGCATCAACACCGGCAAAACTAAACTTCTAACAACATCTAGGAACATAACTCCCGGAAATCTGGATACTGGCGACTGTAAAGTGGAACGCGTTGAAAACTTCAAATACCTCGGGTCTGCAAAAACATCGTCAAATGACATGCAGGCATATATCAAAGCACTTGTCACTGCCGAGTTTTCTACGCATACTTAAAACTTCTGAGATCAAAATTTCTTTTGCGGCCGCACTTTACAAAGCATTAATTCGACCTGTGCCTAACTTGAAAAGTGAAAGCTGGACACTGAATCGCATCGACTGTAGAATTCTATCAACATTCGAGAGGAAGGTCATGCGAAGAATTTATGGTTCATGCAAAGTTGCTGAGAATCAGTAAAGAATCCGAATGGATCACGAAATCAGACAGCTCCTTGGTAGCAGCGATGTAATTGGATTCATTAAATTCAACCGGATTAGATGGTTTGGTCTTGTAGAAAAAGCTCCTCTAGATAGAATGATAAAAAAAGCATCTCAACAACAACCAGCTGGTGTTTGTTGGAGAGGAAGACCTAGACAACGTTGACGTGATAACATCATACAAAGCCTTCGTGATACAGGATGTCCAAACTGGGGTCCACTAGTCATGGAACGAAATGAAATGGAAGCTGATTGCACAGGTGGCAAAATCGTTTAACGTTTAAGAGGAAATATACTTTTTGTATGTCCTTATGATTTGACAATAGAAAGACTATATAATTACAACACAACTTTGTCAATTATTTTTGATACTATGTTCTTTTACGTTCACCGAATCCTCGGTGATCGAGTTTTGTTCGCACTTGGCCAGCTTTTTTGAATTTTGTTTACGTTTTGGGCCTGAAAACTAAAATTGGATCAGCAGCCAAATTCTGTAATTGTGAAGCGGTGAAGTTTTAAAAACTCACAATAATTCTGCATATTCAAATTTTTGGTTTGCCACTTTCGATAAAATTATTGAATTCCTACTTTTATTTAACAAATTTTCTAAAGTTAGAACTAATTTATGGCAACAGCTAGCCATCAATTGAATAATATATATAAGCGTACTATATTTTCAGAACTGATGGTGGTGTGAGTCAATGCAACAGCGCCTCCAATATTTTTTTGTACTGATTTCTTAAGAGTGGAACCAATCCTCCATTTTTCCATATATACAATGTATATTTTTACACGAATTTTTTTTACACGTCTTTCTCTGGAACCAATCTGTCGTGTAAAAACAGAATTAGGTGTATATATATATATATATATATATATATATATATATATATATATATATATATATATATATATATAGAGAGAGAGAGAGAGAGAGAGAGAGAGAGCAGTTCCATACGAAAACGATCACTTGTTGGACGACACTTTTTTTTTATTGCAATTACACCATGCTTATTCGTTAGAATATAAAAAAAAAATTAGGACGTATTTTTTTTTTTGCTCCTCTCTCTCTCCGTTCTCTCGTGGTTCTCTCTTGCAAATTCAACTATTGTGGCTGCAGGGTCAACTTTACGAGTTTGTTAAAAATCAACGGCTTAACGGATTTTAACGATTTATATCTCGTTTGAAAGATAATTTAATATACTTTAATATAAAAATAATTTAAAAAAATATTTTAGAACAAAGTATGGTCAGAATACTACAAGTAATTTTATTTTTTAAGTTTTTTATCAAAAGGGCCTCATCAAAATTTTTATTTTATTTATTTTTTAAATCTTCAATTTATTCTCTTTTGAATTAAAAATAAAAAAAAGTGATGTCAACGAACCGTTTGGCCAGGAAAAATCGTTAAAGTTAATTCGATTTTATTTTTCATTAAACGACAACCTATGTACTGGGTTTTTACACTATATTATCAAGCTTTCTTTTCGCTTTCTCACCTCTAAGACTATTGTTTGAGTAATTTAATTTAAGTAATTTAATTTAACCAACTAACTATTGGTTCAAATAGCGTTTTTCAGTTCGATTTACGCATAATATTTTTAGCAATAAATCTTTGTAGTTGTCAATGGATGAATCAAATATATGAAGTGTTGTCATGGGTTGGAAGATTATCTTTATGTTTTGATGATACATTCAAACACACACATAATGTGTACCATTTCTATCCAAAGCTAAAATACATTCTTTAGGGCGTAGTGTTGCAAATTTAGAAAAACCAACTTTAATTTCATCCTTTCACCATTTCATCCTTCTTTTAAATTGAAAAGCAAAAATCTGCGTTGCTTTGATATAGTTAAAATATCCTCAGTAGTTCTTACGCAATCCCGTTTACCAGGACAAGCCCGACTATTCTCATCGTCCAAATAAAAAGATTGTATTATTTTAACTGTTTCTTCACTCAGTGTTATTGATCCTAATTTCTTTGAAGAAGTCACTAAAACACCTCTTTCTTTAATCAATAAGTTACTTCTTCTCGCCATATAAAGTGATACATTAAATTCTGATGCTATTTTTCGGATAGACCATGACATCGGCAAAGCAGTAAGAATCAAATATTTTTCTGAATTGCTGGTTGTTGTTCGCATTTTATCTTTCAATTGCTGAATTATTTGTCCTTCATCATTCTCTTCACTGTAATCACTTTCATTTGACTGTTGAAATATTTTTGAAGCAATGACCTGCGTTACGGTTTCCAATTATCTCTTTTTATATGTTTTACTCCCGTCTGTTTGAAATACTACTTTTTCCTAACGAAGTAATAGTTGCGTTTAAACTGCCTAAGGATTTATTCAAGTCAAATTCAAATTCATTTATACCTATACTTCGATTTGTTGACTCAGAGAATGTCGAATTTGTTTCTTTTTCTTCACATCATGAAGTTGTTGGTGCTGGATCAGGTTGATTTTCTATTGCAGCTGTTCGAATTCTTGTTTTCTTAGTTAATAAAAGCTCACTATCACTATCTATATTAAGTTGTAAAAATTGGGCATGTTCCAATAATTTGGCCGAGACTTTAAACGTTTTTACTTTTTTAGCATGTTAATTTAATTTAAATGGATTGCGCAATAATTACGCATTTTAATATGTTACTTCTTTCTGAACTATTTATTGAGAACTAAATCAAAGAAAAGTAGATAAACTTTTCACAAAAATTGTTGGAGAGAATGAAATAGATATATGGATTTGGTAAAATCTCTTTCTTTCATATTGAAATTATTATAACCCAGTACATAGTGAAGTAAAAAATAAAATCGAATTAACTTTAACGATTTTTCCTGGCCAAACGGTTCGTTGACGTCAATTTTTTTTATTTTCTTTTAATTCAAAAGAAAATAAATTGAAGATTTAAAAAATAAATAAAATAAAAATTTTGATAAGGTCCTTTTGATAAAAAACTTAAAAAATAAAATTACTTGTAGTATTCTGACCATACTTTGTCCTAAAACATTTTTTTAAGTTATTTTTATATTAAAGTATATTAAATTATCTTTCAAACGAGATATAAATCGTTAAAATCCATTGAGCCGTTGATTTTTAACAAACTCTTAAAGTTGACCCTGCAGCCACAATCGTTGAATTTGCAAGAGAGAACCACGAGAGAACGGAGAGAGAGAGGAGCAAAAAAAAATACGTCCTAGTTTTTTTTTATATTCTACCGAATAAGCATGGTGAAATTTAAATAAAAAATTATGAATCCAAAAAAACGCAAATAGTGATCGCTTTCGCGTGGATCTGTTTTATATATATATATATATATATATATATATATATATATATATATATATATATATACATATATATATATATATACATATATATATATATATATATATATATATATATATATATATATATATATATATATATATATATATATATATATATATATATATATATATACATATATATATATATATATATATATATTTATATATATATATATATATATATATATATATATATATATATATATATATATATATATATATATATATATATATATATATATATATATATACATATATATATATATATATATATATATATATATATATATATATATATATATATATATATATATATATATATATATATATATATATATATATATATATATATATATATACATATATATATATATATATATATATATATATATATATATATATATATATATATATATATATATATATATATATATATATATATATATATATATATATATATATATATATATATATTTAAACGTATGTTACATGAAAACATTTAATTGTCACTTTTAAATTATATCAAAATCAAAAAACCTAACCCTTCGCAAAAAACATCTCAAACATAGTACATAACAATTATTTATGATAAATTGTAGCATCTTCAAATAAATATATAAGCATGTCGAAATTTTGTTTTTATTAAAAAACCAAAACATCCGTATCTGAAGAAATCCTTTTTACTTATTGTAACAAACAACCCCAAAATAAAAAAAAACGTTTTCCTTCATTATTTACATGCTGATTACATATTTATGAGCTTTTGTTAATTTTGTTTGGGATTCAAATATGCGTATGTCAACAACGTACACATCATGTTTGGGGTCGTCACTTTTCTTAAATATTTTTTTCTTTTTGTATCTTATAATCTTCATTTTTATAACTAAATTGACTGGAAATAATTTCTAAACACAAAGAATTTGATTTATTAGAAATAACGAAGAAGTACAAGTTTTCGAAGAATTTCATATATTCATACTTTGACGCATTTTGTCCGTATCAATACGTGTATCAATTAATTAAATTTTCGTTAACAAAATCTATGCAAACTTGCTGAAAAACATACATACATGTATCTATCCATCAATTCATTTATTCATCTAATCATATATCCATCTACCCATTTAACCATCTATCCATCTATTCATCTACCCATCTCTCCATCTATCCGTCTATCTATCTATTTATCTATCCACCTATCTTTTTATCTACCTTTCCATTTATTCACCTTTCTATCTATCGATTTATCCATTTATCCATCCATTTATCTATCCACTCATCCATTAATTCTTTTATCCATCTATTCATCTATTCATTTATCCATCTATTCCTCTATCCTTCGGTCCATCTATCCATCTATTTAGCTATTTATCTATCCATCTAACATTTTATCCATCTAGCCATCTATCTATATATTTATCTATCCATCTATCCATCTATCCACCCATCTATCCATCTATCCTTTATCTATCTATCCATCATTTGTGTTTTTATGTATTCATTTATACATCTTTCCATCTCTTTATGAATTTGTTTACTCAACTAGCTCTCATTTGATACTGTAACGGTACGGTACGACTGTGGATTATAGGAAACAATTTGTCAGAATATTAAAACTAAAACGGAAAAACAGCAAATTTTTTGTTTTGCTATATTTTTGTAATAATATGACAAAAATGAAAATGTGGTGAAGAAGAATGAATAAATTAAACTAAACAAATTTTCTCATAAGTCAACAAGTTTAAATAAATTCCATGAGGTAGAAATAAACGAGAAAAACTTTGTTTTCCTTTTTCAAACAAAAATTTTTCGTATATTGCTGGGAAAAAAATCTGAAATGTAATTATAAAAGAAAAAGAAATCTGAAATGTAATTATAAAAGAAAAAGAAGTAGTCTTTATCTTACGGGAGTTTATCAAAGGTGAATTATACATTATTAACGTCTAGCTATAATAACTCCTTTCTTTCACGTTCCGTTTACTGGTGGAATCGATTACCAAAAACTGTTTTCCCCGTTTCATACAATCCCTAAGCTTTTAAATCCGCAATACACCAACACTATCGCTTCAGTCCTATCCCAAGCCCTTAATTACCAACCTTCAACTTTACTTTCCTATCGTTAACACGTGCATAAAGCATTAGAGGTTTATAACTTAAGTGATTAACTCTAACTATAAAAAAAAAATATATAAATATTGAAAAAAACTTTGATTTCTGGTTCTTTCTTCTTCTCAATTATTGTTTATCAATTGACATCAAATTTTCGACGATATTGTCGACGATATCGTCAATCGTCATTATCAAGGTAATGAAATACGCAATTGGAGGTAACAAAGTTTAAGAATTGCAGTGTGATCTTAATTGCATAATTTCTATTTGACACTAAGTTAATTTTTTGTTATATACGAAACAATTTAAAATAACAAAAATAAATTAATTTGAGAACAACTACCACTAACTATTAACATTATTGAAACAATGCACAGAAAACACCAAATTTGTCTAATTTAAAACAGTAACATAACTAAAATAAATTAATTTAAAAAAACTTAATTAAAAATATCTAAAAACTTAAGTTAAAATTATCGATGTTATTAGTATGTATTAGATTAGAAATCATCACATTTATCACGAACAATATCGTCGAAAATTTGATGTTAATTAATAAACAATAATTGAGAGGAAGAAAGAACCAGAAATCAAAGTTTTTTTCAATGTTTACACAATGTAAAATTCACCTTAGATAAACTCCCGTAAAATTAAGTCGTTCATGCAATAAATGGTGAAAAAATCAACACAAAAAGAAGCAGATTGAGCATAAATTGGAGCACAAACGAAAAAGCACCAACTGCATAAAAAACAAACAAAAGTAATCCAATTCGATTTACAAAATTAGATTATTCATATTTTTAAACCATAATTATTACGTGACACGATACGATTTATCATCACAGGCTTTCCCTCGATAGAACGTGATTTGCAAATCGATTTTTCTTGAAACTCATGGCTCAGCTTTAAAGTTGATGAGATGAATATTTTTATCTTTTCTACAAAATAGATAAAAATGACTCCTCGTTCATATTAAAAAAAAAATAAAAATTTTGTTGTTGATGTGATTGTAATCAAGTAAATCTGGGTCAGGCTTTTTAGGTTAGGTTTTTTTATCATATCAGAAATTGATGTTTTATTTTTAAATACAAACATTTAGATAATATAAATCCTTTTCATGTTTGAAAAGAATCTTAGTCTGACCCATCTCAATATTCACATGTCTTTGATTAATGATTTTTCTTTAAATTTATTGAAAATAATAGTTTACATTTTCTTTGATTTCTTTTTTTAAATTTGAGGTTTGTTTTTGAAATATGGTTTCTAATATATAAAATTAATATCCGACGTATCTGAAAGTTTAATTAAAAGTGGGTTAACATACCGTGACTTTTACTTGATTTTAAAAGATTTTCGATTGTCTGAGCATGTCTTTAAGTTAAAGTATTTCATTCACCACATAATTTTTCTATAATTAAATATAAAAATATGAAAGGGTTAAAATCTCACAGCTCTGAGATATCAAGACTTCGGTCTGGGTTAAGGATTTTAGTTTTTATGAACAGGGTAGGAGCTGCCGATTTTAAACTTTGGGCCAGGTCCGGGCCAGTTGTAAATGCCTAGAATGAACCAAGGATCATTTTGTTATATTACGCGTTATTAACCAGTCTAATGCATTGTAAACATGTGCAGGCCATATTATGTTTATCTTTATTTTCATATATGTTACTCTTTCCACACATTTAAGGGAAGTCTGGAAGAAAATAGGTTTGGTAGACCTAGCCCAAGTCTTATTTGCCAAACTTGGTTTGCCAGACTGGCCCCAGGACTTCAGTCCAATTGTTGTGCTCGGTTGTAGTGTGTGGCCACACAATATTAATATGTTAATATGTTAATCAGGAATTTCACCAACAAAAAAAAATTTATTATGGGATTAATTAATAACATCAAATAAATTTTAATATTCACCAACAACAATTATTTATTAAAAATTTTATATTTCATTCACCAACAATAAATTATTTACTAAAATTTTAATTCTTTTTATAACTGTTTAGGAGCTTACTGCTCACTAGGATACCACAACAACTGACTTCGTTTTTCAGGATCGTTCAAAACTTCGATCAAAATTCTATTCAATCAAAAAAAATTATTCTATATCCACTGTTATGTGTAAGGTCCTAAAATATATTTATATACGCTCATACATATACTTACTTACACACTTTATAATTAATAACGTTTGGTGGCGGGAATAAATACTAATAAAATATTTTTTATTCGCCTATATATTAAAGTGTTACTTTATTACTGTGATTTGCGGCTTTAAAGTATCACTTTTCAACTATTTATTTTGTCGTCATAGCTACGTCCAAAAGAGTAAAAAGCATTTATATTTGTTTAAATTCTATGAAAAATAAATTTTTTTATCAAAGCAACCCGCAAATTCAAAATTTCATTATCCAATTAAAATAGTTGTTATCATTTGTAGTCATAGAATTTGGAAAAAATAATTGATATTTTTTCAAAGGTTACTTGTTCCACATATTTTTATTTTAAAATTTATGAAAATAAAAATGAAGATAAATAATTTTAATTTAGAATAAACAACTTTTCTTAAAATATTTTGCTTGCGGCGAATAAAAAATAGTATATGATGCACGGACGTAAGCTATTTTGGACTTAATGTGGGGGCGAATCTCGGCTAGCGCCTCGATTTGCAAACTCCACATCCGTCCAAAATATTTAGCTTTACGTCCTAGCATCATAATGTACTATAATGTACAAGCAATTATATATGTGAAAAATATTGTGACGCTGATGTATAGGCTGACTTCACCACAGCTCTGGAAACATAGTGTTCTGGATATATAATGAGCTAATATCCATAAAATACTTTAATTAAAAGCTAACCAATATTATGGACTTCGTAGTTCTAATAATAAAAATATTAAAGCAGGCAGTAGTATCCCAACAAACATAAATTCTGTTGTACGAGAAAAAGTAAAAAAATTTTATCGGAAGTGACAAACCGGAAGTTAGGATGCAGAACTGTTGTAAACCGTACTAAATGTGTATGTACCAAATTTCATCCAATTCGATTATCAGGTACAGAAGTTATTGAGCTTCCAAAATAACAGGTGCTTGGAGGACCCCCTACCACTATGTTCACTATCGCTAAAAAAACTAATCAGTTCCTTGCCATACATATTTGCATCTTTTCGCAAAGTGTAATCAAAATTACTTAACGAACGAATGTTGTATGCTTTCAACAAACATTGAAACAATAAACAGGTGTTCGGGAAGACCCCACCACTTAGTTGCTCCAGGGACCCCCCACCACTTTGTTCACTATCGCTCAAAAACTAATCAGTTCTTTGCCATACATGTTTGCATTTTTTTCCAAAGTGTCATCAAAATTCGTTCACGAACGAATGCTGTGTGCACAAACATTGAAAAAAGTGTGACACATTAAACAGGTGTTCGGGAGGACCCCCATCACTTATTCCAATATTATCCAAAAACTAATCAGTTCTTTGTTACTTAAGTCTCCATCTTTTTCCAAAGTGTCATTAAAATAAACTAATGAATGAAATCTGTATGCTCCCAACAAACTTAAAAAACAAAGTGTGAAAAGTCAGCATTTGTATGGTAGACCCCCCACCACTTTGATCAATGTGTCCCAAAACAAGATAATTATCTTTTCACACTAATTGGAATCCTATTCCATAAGTTTCATCATAATCACTTCATTATTGTAGGCTGTAGTGTGCATAAAGACACTGAAAAAACTTTAAAAAAGTACAAAAACAAATTTTTTACCGGAAGTGAAAACCCGGAAGTTGGGATGCAGAACTATTTTAAACCGTACTACATACTCATGTACCAAGTTTCATCCAATTCGATTATCAGGTACAGAAGTTATAGAGCTTTCAAAAAAACAGGTGCTGGAGCACCCCCGGGACCCCCCACCACTTTGTTCACTATCGCTCAAAAACTAATCAGTTCTTTGTCATACATGTTTGAGTCTTTTTCCAAAGTGTCATCAAAATTCATTCACGAATGAATATTTTATGCTCCCAACAAACATAAAAACTTTGTGGAGTTTTTTTAGTACCGTTTATCCAATGTGCTCCAAAAGCTGATAAAATCTTTTTCATGTTATTTAAAAGCTTTTCGCAACGTTTCATGAAAATCGATCGGTAATTGTAGGCTACAGTAGGGATAAACACCTGAAAAAAAACTTTTTAACCGGAAGTGACAAACCGGAAGTTGGTATGCAGAAATATTGGAAACAGTACTAAAACCTTATATACTAAGTTTCAATAAGATCATAGCCCGGAATCAGAAGTTATTCAAGATTTAAACTTAGAGGTGTTTGGGAGACCCCCCCGCCATTTTGTCCAAATTTGAAATGAATCCAGATCTTCCATTTTCAAGTGAACTTGTATCATTTGCCAAAGTTTCATCAAGATCCTATGCAGAAAACTCAACCAACCACCCACCCACCCACTCACCCACACACAGACGTACACCAAATTTTTTTTTGGCTATTTAGATAGAGGATGGTCCAAAACAAAAGAAAAAATAAAATTTGGTGTATGTAAGATTTTTTTTTTCACGATAGATTGCATTACTTCACACAATTTAAAATTGTGGTGAAGTAAAAAAAAAGTTGTTTATTTGACAATAATTTAACCCAACCAATTAAAGAATTTTCTGTTGATATTCAATTGATTGATGAGGTCAGGTCAGACCGATATTTTTTAAAGCATATAAAATCCCTTTTAATATTAATTCTAACGAAATCGAAAAATTGGTATGGGATGTCATTTTAGAACCAATATCTCATTTAAATTGGGCTTCGCCGATTGTGATCGTACCAAAAAAGGATTTCAACATAAGGATGTGTGTAGACTGCTCGGTTACGTTAAATAAGTTAAATAAAAACTGACCACTACCGTTTGCCAGTAATAGATGACGTTTTAGCTAGTTTAAGCGGTTCAAAATGGTTTGCTGTTTTAGATTTACGAGGAGCTTATCAGCAACTCGAACTGTCGAAGTCATCACAAGAACTTTTAGTGATAAACACGCATTTAGGATTATTTCGCTATAGACGGTTACCTTTCGTATAAAACCGGCAGCCTCTATTTTTCAATCAGTAATCGATATTATTTTAAAGAGAGTTTCGAATGTTCACTGTTACATCGACGATATCTTGATAGGTGGTATGACAAACGAGGATTTATATGAGAAAATAAAAATTGTGTTTGAAAAGTTGAAATTATTTAATGTTAAGGTAAATTGGAATAAATGTGAATTTTTTGTTAAAAAAGTTAAATATTTAGGACATGAAATTAGTTTTGAGGGAATAGTTCCTAATCAAGAAAAGGTTAGAGCGATTGCTAAAGCCCCTGAGCCTACAAATATTACGCAATTGCAATCATTTATTGGTATGTGGAATTATTATTTAAAATTCATTCCTAATTTAAATAGAAACCTAAGATTAATTTATGATCTATTAAAAAAAGAATCAATTTGGAACTGGAGTCCAGATTGTTCAAAACTATTTGATAAATGCAAAAACCATATTTTAAACAGTAAAATTCTTGAGCACTTTGATCCTTACAAAAAAAAAGTGGTCATATGTGATGCTAGCGATACAGGTCTTTCTGGAATTCTATGACACGAGATCAGAGGTGAGGAAAAACTGGTATTCTTCATTTCTCGAAATCTTTCACCTGCTGAAAGAAAATATCCAATCTTGCATCGCGAAGCTTTAGCTATCGTTTTTTCAATGGAATAATTTTACAAATATGTATTTGTGTATCACGTAGCTATATATAGCGATCATAAGCCTTTAGAGGGAACTTTAAACATGAAAAATGTGAACCCCCAATAATTACAAATAGGTTGAAAAGATATATACATCGGTGGTCAATATTTGATTATACTTTAAAATATCGTAAAGGAAGATTAATCAGCAATGCCGATTGTCTTTCGCGGCTGCCTGTTCTAAATTATATATCAGATGAAGATATCCAAGAACAAAATAACTTGGATATTCATAAAATTAATGTTGATGAGATCAATTTAAATTTAGAGAAAATTAGATTCGAAACTAAAATGGATCCATTATTAAAAAAATTGTACGATTTTGTATTGAATAGTTGGAGCGATTGTGAGATTGAGTCCGTGTATAAAAGTTATTATAAAAAAAATATTTAAGTTCAAATTGTTTTGCCTGGTTTGTATTGTAATAATCTTGATGATGATGCTTTTGCCATCTGCAGCTTCAAACCATATGAGTGAATGAAAAACTAGATTTAGTTTAGTTCATAACATGGACGGTTACGAACTAAAACTAAATCTAGTTTTTCATTCACTCATATGGTTTGAAACTGCAGATGGCAATTGCATCATCATCAATAAAAAAAATAATTCTTTAAATATAGAATTAGGTTGTTTAGTATATAATTCACGAGTTATCATACCTAAAGCGTTACAAAATTCCATTTTAAAGTTGCTACATGCAAATCACTGTGGAATAGTTCGTATGAAACAGTTAGCAAGGAAATATGTATTTTGGGAAAAAATTGACGAAGATCTAGATTATTAGATATTAAATCCTGTCACATTTGTCAATGTACCCAAAATGATAAAAGCACAAAGGTTTATGAATCGTGGCTTCCAGCTAAATTCCCTTTTAATAGGGTTCACATAGATTTTTTTTTTTTGTGGGAAACAATTTTTGATATTGATTGACGTATTCACTAGGTGGTTAGAAATCAAATTGTTATACAGTTCAATCGCGGAAATCGTATGTGATAGGCTAAAATCCATATTAAAAGTGTTCGGTTTACCTTTAGAAATTGTTTGTGATAATGGTCCGCCATTTTCCTCCATATCATCCTTGAAGTAATGGTTGAACGGTTGAACTAGCTGTGCAGACCACTAAAAAGGTTCTTAAAAAATTTGTAATCGAAAACCAGTCATTTGATTTTAATATCAAAGAAAATATTAAGAATTTTTTAGGAAATTATAGACCTTGCAGGGAAGAAGCTTTTATTCCTGCTGAAAAGATGTTTTCCTACGTTCCAAAAATAAAATTAGGATTTTTAAATATTTCAAAAAAATTTAAATTTGAAGATGAGTTAATTTCACATAAAAAAACAAATAAAAAGAAAATGTTAAATTTTTTGAAAATAAAACTTAAACTAATACAAATACTAACATTTCAGAACTTAAGGAAAATGAAAACATTCTGTATAAACTAGATGATAAAAATTATGTAAAATGGGCCAAGGCTAAAACTATTAAAAGGATGAGTCCATATGTATATAAAATATTGATAAGTACCGAAAAATTAGCTCATGTTACTCAACTAAAAAAGAGTATTTTAAAGGAGCATTCTTTTTTTTTATTAATTAGTTAGACATGTTTAGCACACTAAATATGAAATATTCATTATTCAGACTCTTTGAATATCCGAAGATGCCATGTCAACTATAAAGGAAGGAGATGAGGAAAATGGAAGGAATGAGGATATGGGGATATCCTCATTCTTTTCATTGTTTGCTCCATTGTTCCATTGGATACTAATTGTTTTAAATGACGATTGACATTTTCTTTAAATGTCTGAGGGACAAATTCATCGGGAAAACATTCATCTCAGATTGGTGATCATATTTATTTGGGTACTGAAAATCGAGATCATAGTCAAGATAAAATGGATACTCCTCGAAGATCTTCAAGAGTAAGAGAAGAGCCGGATCGATATCAATGTAATAGATATTAAGAATGTGACTATTAATTTTTAAATAATTTGTTTTTATTATTTGTATAAGATTTAAATTTGTAATTTTTTTTTCTCTTTCTAATATTAAAATTATATTGTAAAAATTAATTTAAAAGGGGAGATGTTATGTGTAAGGTCCTATATTTATATACGCTCATACATATACTTACTTACATACTTTATAATTAATAACGTTTGGTGGCGGAAATAGATACTAATAAAATATTTAATGTACAAGCAATTATATAAACGAAATATATGATATCAGTTAACATCGAGCAATGAAATTAATTCGTATTCTTATGGTCTACGTGATCAAAAATGCATTCTTGCATTTTTGATGAAACATAAATCCATCATACAATGTAAATTAAAACTTTTGTTTTTTAAATAAACTATAAAATAAATCAATAAAATTTTGTTTACTCTATTAATTTAACGAGAATGTTTAAAATGTGAAATTAGATATTAATACAATGATTAGCGCGATCGTACACTGGATACGTAAAATATACTAGTTAAGTAAACTAAAGTGGCGGGTCGATCACCACATTACCCCTCCGCTAGTGAAAGATTTTTCTTACATATTTCTAGTAAATATCTCTTTTGTTTACAAAGCCAAAAAAAATCAAGTCTTGTGCAAGACTTATAAAATTAAACGATCGTTAGGTCAGTTGTTGTTTGTTTACAAGTCAATATTACAAACATTGTTAAATTTGAATCTAAAATAATAAAAAAAATCTTGTCTTTTCTTTATATGCCCATATTTTTAAATGATAATTTTAAAAAAAAATTCTTTTCTAAAAAATGCATGCGTAAATACGCAACTATGCACCATTTCTAAGTATTTTTCCTTTTATTAATCTCTAAATAATTTTTTTTATACCGTTCAAAAGATTATCTTTTTATATCTTATTAAAAATATTTTCCTCTTTTTTTTATATTAATAATCCCCCAAAAGCAATTATCTTTTAAAATCAATGGAATGGTAAAATAACTAAATTAATGCCTTAAGGTAACATTAAACAATTTCCACTGTTCTAAACTACACCTTGGTTGTTACGCAACTAATATCCCTACTTCGCGATGATTCGTTGATTGCACTCGGCATGATATCAACCGCATCGAATCCAGAATTATTGTCGTT
The DNA here is from genome assembly GCA_963693315.1 of Diogma glabrata. Classification (NCBI taxonomy): domain Eukaryota; kingdom Metazoa; phylum Arthropoda; class Insecta; order Diptera; family Cylindrotomidae; genus Diogma; species Diogma glabrata. Next base: position 403,930,718 of record OY856187.1, read on the forward strand.
AACATCAACCAATTCTCCCAAACTACAGTAATTTCTTATAACTGGTGTTTCCGTAACACCTTTCAGATTACTGAGCAACTAATATAACCGATTCGCGATGATTCGTTGATTGCTCTCGGTACCATATCAATTACCGCATCGGGCTTAAGGTTAAAAATCTTCCAAAATCCTTCCACTGCTAACTTCTACCAAAAAGTTAGCTAAACATACACCAGGTTGCACTTCTACTGAGTGCACCAAAACACCGGTTCCATTAAACTTTCAACGGCTAATCTCTACCAAAGAGCTAGCTAAAATATACCGGGTTGCACTTCTCTTGAGTGCACCAAAACACCGGTTCCATTAATCTTCAACTGCTAATCTCTCAAAATACTCAGATTCCAAAGTTACAAAATCAAATTATTTAATCAATTTTCCAATCGAATTAAAATTTCCATAATTAATTCTCAATAATTTTAATAAAAGAAAAATAACTAATTCAAACTATTTAAACAATTCACCAATAGAATTAAAATTTCCACATTTAATTCTCAATAATTTTTAAAAAAAGAAAAATACTTTAATTGAATTAAAACTAACCCGATAATTCAACAGCCTGCCTTTTGAAGTGCTGTGAACTTCCAAAATTAAAGTTTTTGTATACTTCCAAATTAAAAGTTGTATTTGCAAATTAAAGTGTGGATGAATGTTGAACAAATTGTACGTAAAAATCATAAGGAGTTTTCAAATTAAAAGTTGAGTTTCCAAACTAAAACTTGATTTTCCAAATTAAAAGTTGAGTTTCCAAATTAAAAGTTGAATTTCCAAATTAAAAGTTGATTTTCCAAATTAAAAGTTGAATTTCGAAATTAAAAGTTGAATTTCCAAATTAAAAGTTGATTTTCCAAATTAATTTAAAAGTTAAGTTGGTGAGTTGTTATGTGGCCACCATGTGTTGTGACCACCGCGCTGGTGGTTTGTAGCGGTGTAGGCTCCTGGCAAGGTCGCCAAATATGTTGTGCCCCAGTTCCCGTTTGTGGACAACAATAATTATTTATTACAAATATTATATTCACCAACTATAAATATTTATTAAAATTTTAATTCTTTTTATGACTATTTAGAAGCATACATCTCACTAGGATACCACACAACAACTGACATTGTTTTTCAGGATCGTTCAAAACTTCGATCGAAATTCTATCCAATCAATAAAAAATGAGTCTATATCCACCAATGAAATTAATTCGTATTCTTATGGTATACATGTCACGTGACCAAAAATGCATTCTTGCATTTTTGGTGAAACATAAATCCATCATACAATGTATTATGTAAATTAAACTTTTGTTTTTTTTAAATAAATTATAAAATGATTCAATAAAATTAATTTAACGATTTAACTCTATTAATTTAACGAGAATGTTTAAAATGTGAAATTGGATGTTAATACAATGTTTAGCGCGATCGTACACTGAATACGTTAAGTAAACTGAAGTGGCGGGTCGGTCACCATACAAGCTTGGCAAAAGCTTGGACCGTTTGAAAATGTTAAGCCTGGCCTAACCTCCTAAAGCTATGGTGTGGTCTTTGCCAAGGCTTGGCCCCTTCGCTTTTTCTTACCCGGGGAGGACCTTGTTTTTAATTTTGGGCAGTGATGGATATCAAACATAAAACTCTTTGTTAAAGCACAAGTATTTTTTCATCTCTGTTTAGAAATTTATTGCAAAACAAACACGAAATATTAATACGTTGCCGCAAAATTATAAGAGATCATAACTTAATATAACTTAATGAAAAGATGATGACCCAGCAAACTACTCGAAAACCTCTCCATTTAGCATTTCAAGAAAATATTACAAAATCAAAAATTCATTTTTTTTTTCAAAATTCCAAAAATGTTCTAAAAATTGAAAAACAATCAAAAATTTAAACTTTTTTTAAACTTCAAATAAATGTTTTTAATTTCAAAAATTATTACAAAATCAAAGATTGAAACTTTTTTCAAAATTCTAAAAATATTGCAAAAATTATAACAAAATCAAAAATACAAACTTTTTTCAATATTCCAAAAGTTATAGTAAACAAAAATTTAATTTTTTTTAAAATTTAAAAAGTATTGCAAAAATTCTTGATTCAAACAAACATTTTTCAAAATTTTAAAAATATTCCAAAAATTATAACAAAATCAAAAGAACAACCCTTTTTCAAAATTGCAAAAATTTAATAAAATCAAACAATTAAACTTTTTCAAAATTCTAAATATATTCTGAAAATTCTAACAAAATCAAAATCAAAACTTTTTTCAAAATTCCAAAAATATTTCAAAAATTCTAACAGAATCAAAAATGTCCATGTCCAATTTCATGTCAAACAAATTATTAATTTCATTTTACTTCGTTTTTACATTTTCCAATGAGTAAAAAAAAATGAAAATCATTCTTTTGACACAATTGACAACATTTTTTGACAAACTTTTAATGCAATAATTTAGATTTTGGTCTCACATACCAATCCCGACTATCAAGATTTCTCCAAATTCAATGCTCCAATTCGTAATCACTTAAAGTGGACGTTTTTTATAGAGTTTGCACGGTTCGGTTAACTGAAAACCGAAACCGCGGTTTTCAGCTTATCAAATTGTAACCGTAAACCGCTGCTAAAAATCACGGTTTACGGTTTTCAACAAGTTTTAAATTTTAATTGCCATCAAAAATTTATTTTCTATATTTTCTGTCTAAATTTAATTTATGTGTTGTCTACTGATTCAAAGAGGATGGTAGCAGTAATCGGTTTAAGGGTTAAGCTATAACAACTAAATAATAATTTATAATAGCTACTTTAATTTTAAATCAAAGTAGTAATTCATTTGTGATCTTCATTTCGTTTTATATTGAGCCAAACACAAAATCAACAAAAATAATATCTTTGTTTATCGCTAAACTTGAATTTGTTGATTGGGTTGACTAATAATATAAGTATAAGTAATATACTGTAAAAATAATAGGTAATTAATAAACTGTTGTTAATAATAACGAAAAAATATTAAAGAATTTACTTTTACACTTCACATAATTCGCAGTTGAAATTGCAAAGCAACAATATTCCAAAAAAAAAAATATGTCATCTTCATCAACAGCAGTTTGGGAATATTTTACAAAAATTTCATCTACGAACAATGCCAACAATAAAGCTTGTAATAAAGCGATACCTCGTTGAAACTCAACGAAGTGGCATAGCAGGTCGCGTACCTAGCGAGATTATTTTTTTTGCCCCTGACTAGTTGCAGCCCATGGGAACGAGTAAGAAATCCTGCTCCTTCAGCACAAATAAACAATATAATACGGGAGAAACATGAGATAATAACGGATCTGAGAAAAAGCAAGTGAAATAACTAGACTCTGGCGACCACCAGATACGAAAGAACCACGATCACCACGTCCAACCCCATAATTCAACACACCATCACACACTCTCACACTTCATACACTCAAACAATCACAAACACATACCTATATCCAAGTCCCTACGCATGTTCACTCTACGTAATACGTACGACATGAAATATATCACCATTATGTAAACTATTTTAGTTTCAGTTTATGAAGAAAAAAATCAGAGTGTAATCCTCCCTTTTCTTCATGTTTGCCCTCAACTGTTATGGTAGTATTAACAGTTTTAACATTAGTTTTGTTTGGGTACAGTGCGTCCAACATCAAGACATACTTATCAAACATCCCTTGAAGATAACATTGTTGCCCAGGAACTCTCACCTGGTCGAAATTTTCACGGTCATGACCGTGAATGTGATGAAATATGTTTAAGCGATGGTCGTCTTGGTGAAAACCATGAGAATAAGAGCTCATGCAGATACGATCCTAATCCCAAAAAAAACTTAGATAAGACCTTAATCCAGATGCTTCCTCAAAAGGATCCACAACCAAATCGAAAATTAATGATAAAATCGGCGTGTTCAATTTAGTAATAAGCATCACAAGAGTATATTATAGTTAACACTACATTAAACTTCCTTTACTTTGGCGGTTTTGATGTTTACTGATTTTTAAAATTTTTAGCGTAAAATTCATGGTGATTTTAAAATTCAAAATTTCTGGTATATATCTGGTTCCAATTAAATTCTGACACTCATACGCGCATGCAACAAATATACTCGCACATACACATCCATACATCCCTGCAACTCTAATTTTTGGTTTATAAGTCTTCTTTGGTTTATAAGCCATTTTTGGTTTATAAGTCTTCAACAAAAAAAAGATGAAATCAAGTTCCAATATTAATTGACCAAGAAGACTGAACGAAAAATTAAAGTCCATGATCGAAACGTGCATACCATTAACAAGCATATTTATTATGGCTGTCTTCGAAACAACAGTTTAACTATTATAAGTAATAATAAAATTATATCCTTGCACGGTTTTCTTGACTTCGTTGTTGTTTTCCGCATAGTAACGAAATTCTAGATTATATTATTCTAGATTAATAGTAGTGCTATGCTTTACCGTTCATAATCCTATCAGAATGAATGATCCTATTATAAGTTGTTTAAATTTAAAATAATAATCACTAAGAATCAATCAATAATTTCAAAAAAAACAATTTATAAGCAGTTTGGTTTGTTTTATATCCTACCACCTATACACACTGCATACAGTCACGCACACATTCATGCGTGCACACACTCTCACCTAAGTATATATTTGAAATGACTCACCACATGGTTTATTCCAGTCCCACTCCAAGATATCCAAATTAGCGGCTTATCCTCATTTATCGACAGGGGAGCTCAGCCTTCAATATCACGACGACGATTGAACACAAAAAAAAATGGTTGCGCCGGAAACGTATCATACTCAGCACGCCGGAAACAATCGTAACACGGGGTCAGGCACCTTCTGGAAGTTACACGCCAGCATCCAATTCACTGAATACTTCGTCCCAATTCCGTGTTACCACGAAAATGACAAAAAACTTGGGTGTAGATGGAGTCCGAATTACAATAACCCCACTACTTGAAACACTGCCAATCTCTCAGTTACAACAATCAATTTCAATAATTAAGCTTATGATCTTTATTATAGATAACAGTTTTTATTATTTTGTAGTTTGTTGTTAAATTTATTATTCTACACATATATTTGTAAATTTATGGTAAAACAAAAATATATTCATAACAGAAGGTAATTATTAATTATTGATCTACTTATCACAGTTCAAACAAAATATGATCACAGCCATTCAACAATCATAGCATTATTATTTTTTTAATAAATTAATCACAACACAGAAAAGGATTTTACTTTATTACACTAGTTTTCTTTTTATCAATACAATTATGTCATCAGCTGGGTTGTGTTTTGCTACTAGTTATAACCAAATCACCATTACCTTGAACATCAGTTAAGGAATCTTACCTTTGGTTATAACTATGGATCTCGAGCTTTTGTACCGAATTCGTTTCTTACAATTCTCTTCTGGAATAATCCCATTAATTTTATTGTTTTAAAATACGTCACACTAAACATGCGACGGGTAGATGTCAAAAACACAAAACCAAACAACCAACAGCTGTGACTTTCTGACATAAGGTCGACATCAGAGTTCTAGTAGACTAAGAGACTGCTATACGAAAAAATGGCATTTACATTCGAAAAATAGGTGTACTAAAAAAAGCGTCTTCGCTAATGTAAACAGAGACATCCACCATGAAACGTATTTAGGAAATTACATTTAGACTGCGGCCCAATTGTACCAAACGTGCTAAATCAATTTAGTCAATTATTTTAATTGGCCAAATCAATATTTTGTTTCTAACTAATTTTAAAGAATTTCATACTTTAAACAATAACTGCCAACTTGATTATATCAATTTGAAACCAAATTTAGAATTAGCAGTTAATTGGAACCCAGCATTATTAGTGTATCTGCTAGGGAATCGTTACAACCAACAGGCATTAAAATAGCAAACTACAACCAATTTATAGCAGAACATCGTTTGCAAGATTTATATATGAGCATAGTGGAAATATGAAACGATGATATTATACAACTGTTCTAGGTTAATTTATATAGCGACTAACGAATACAAACTGAATACAGAAAATCACACTGCAAAACATTACACAACTGTTTAAGGCCAATCTTTGCTTTACGAAAACTATGGTAGATGACAACCGGTTTGAGCTTAAAAAAAAATAATCATATATAATATCACGAGTCGTCAAATAATAGTCGATTATTTTTCATAATCATTATTACGAATGTCACTTGAGGTTAAATTTTTAACCTCAAATGGCTTGAGTGGTAATGTTGAAAAATAATCGACTAATAATTTGGTGACGAGTTGTATTTAGCAGACAATTTAACGAACAGAAATAGTAACATTATTTCATACAACAGTAACATTATTTCATACAAGTAAAATATTATTTCATCTTAGTAGGCGCATAAATGTTATAAATTTGTAATTTATTTTTGACAAATAAATATAAACATGCAATCATTTATGAATGAAAACGGACATTTTTACTATTTACAAATTGCATTTTCACATAATTTTGTATGTGAATTTTTGTTTTAAATTAATATATTAAGTAGGCGGAAAATATTCGAAAATATTCGCTGTTCCTTCCTACCAGAAAAAAAATAATCGAAACAAATCGTTTTGATTTGCTAAAAAATAGTAAATGAAGCGTTTTTATTGGACCTTATTGAAACTTTTTTTAGTGAGTTGAATTGTCATGAAAGTCTCAGCCAATGCAAATTGGATGAGAACGCAGTGTAACTCCAAATCAGTGTATTTATATAAGAACTGAATCTAAAAAATTATGGTGCAAATTATGAAACTTTTTGCAATCCATACAATTTTGGAGCGATCTAGTTTCGAACCAATGAGAAAATTTTTAAACTTTAAAAAAGTTTATCATTCTCATCAGGGCTAGCCGACTAGATAAACTCTACCAAAAAATGTTAACGCTAATGATTATAAACCAAAAATTAGGTTACAACTCTAGCGAAGTGTAAAAACAAAAAATTTACATAAACATACATTTAATAAATTCAGGTTTAGTCAATTAATTTCTCTGGTGATCACTCTTTTGTTATACTCTAGATTTTCTAGTATTGAATAACAAAATTGTATCTGTGAGAAGAAGATGACTAGTCTTCACTTGTGTCTATTGACACATGATCAACAATTAATTCAGTAAATTATTTGTGATGTAACATCACCCCGATGGAAAATCTCCCATCAAGAATAATATAAGAACTGAATCTAAAAAATTATGGTGTGTATTTATTACACATGAAGGATATTTACATCTGGTTAACCGTGATTAACGGTCACAAATTGAACAAAGAATATTACAATGGGAAACATAACACTACCTTTTTTTAGAATAATACATTTTTATAGCGGAAATCATAGTAAATGGTGACTATGGATTGAGTATAAGAAACTATTTTTTTTTGTAAAGAAGACAACTATGAAAACAAATATGAGGATTTAGATTAAGGCAAACCCGGTGTGAGCGGGAAAATGGTTTGAATTACAATAATGGAGTTTGAATTACCCATTTTTTTTACCCTGGTAAAAGACCACACGATTCTATATCGAATATCTTGCCTTAGCGATCATTCACTTAAAACTAACCTTATTTCATACAAGAAGCAATATATTAAATAAAGTAAATATCTTTGCATTGAATTAAGCACATTATAATAAAAACCAAAAACCGAAAACCGAACCGTAACCGCAGGTTTCTACAAATTGAAAACCTGAAACCGCGGTTTATAAAAATTCGGTTTTTTGCAAAGTCTAGTTTTTTAAGCAAAAATTATGCAAATTTTCTTATTTTGACACACTTGACGATTTTTTTTAAACACTTCCGGAACAGCTATCGAACACATCATCCTCTCGGCTCTTACCATTGAGTATAATACCTATTGAAACAAAAATTTGTGAAATCCCTTTTGCCGTTTTCTAGATTTCGTCGGTTGTGACGGCTGGACATGCCAAAAAAGTGGGGATAAGAATTTCACTTTTGGCTCGAGAATTTAGGACTTTCAGACGGAAGTAACAATATGATATTGAGATTTGTGCATATAATATAGAAATTATTAGGGACTGAGAAGAATAAAAAATCATCAAACAATTCCAAAATTAGAGGTCGAACATCAAACCTAAAACACAAAACATTTTCACCTACAATAATTTCCTTTACATCAAAAAATTATAAATATGTAAAAATGTCTTAATTACAAAGAGGTTTTAGCTACATTTTTTTACGCGTAATTTCAATTTGATAACACGTCTCCCCTTATTATTTTACATTCCTATTTTCAATATTAGTTTGTTGTTGTTTTTTGTGGAACAGTCGAGATTTTACCCTTTTTTTCGTTGAATTCTCGTTAAAAAAGCTATGTTGCTAACTTACACCGCTCCGGAAAAAAACATAAAAATTTATTTCTAATTCAATTTTCTTTACTAAATACGGAATTTTGACAATTCTATTGAAATTAACAATTTCACGAATTGAAAAATAAGAATTTTCTTTTCTTCATTTATGTTTTCATGTTTTTGATATTAAATAATTAAAATGTTGTTGTTTTGTAAAAAACTAAAAATGGTTTTTTTTTGCAAGAAAAAGTGTTTAAATAATTTATAAAGATGTTTACACGAAATGGAATATTTTTTTTTCCTCAAAATAATAAGTAATTGGTAAAGTTAGATTGTTTTGATGCGTAAGTAGTGTTCTGCAAACTGATAAATATTGATATACAAAAGAAATTGTTGGTTACAGAAGAAAGAAAAATCCTTTTGGATAATAGACGAAATATTTGTACGACCTTAAAAATAAAATAAACTTACCACCCAAATTTTAATGGAAGTTTTACGATACATGGACAATTAGTTTGAAAACAAAGTGAAACGCAATTCGTTTTAATTGTAAGTAGCACCCGGCTCGAAGGACCATAATTAAGTTTTTGTATTATGTATTTTTATAAATAGCACGTATTATGGCAATCTGATTTAGTTGTGATGTTATATTATGTCGAAAATTTCTTCACTCCAACATTAACAAAATAATTTACAAACGAAGGGAAATGAATTTAAATAAAACAAAGAAAATTAATCTGTCATTTAATCTATTTTGGATTAATTGAAATTGAACGCGTGATCAATGTTATAGCGGACGAATTACCCATAGCTTTTTTAGTTTATCTTCTCGTATCATAAATAATTTTTTATTAAATCTATTGAATCAGTAAACTGATATGAAATAATTCTGCTTAATAGTATTTACATATTTGTACATATTATTATATTTGAGTCAATCTAAATATAAAATAGAATTTAAGTAACAAATTTTGTACATGTTATTTCTTGGAAGGAGAAATTTTAGTGTAGGTGTTGCAATTAAAAAAAAAATTTGTATGCTTCTTCTTGTCAATTATTAATATTAAAACTCACTAATTGTTTCAAGTGATTCAAAAGGTTTAATAAATCATTTAACAAAACATGCTTGTGTTGAAATCAAACCATAGGAGAATATAAAATTAAATATTTTATTAAAACTGTTTATATATAATTTATTATTGATAAAAGCCCTAAAGGGTTTATATTTTCACTTTGAAACTTTTATTTCCTTTTAAAATTTTAATGAAATTTGTTTTCCTCCCTAAATTTTGCTGTAAATTTTTAATTATTTCACAAACATTTTTAATTAATTTAATTAATTGTTCGCAGGAATTTCTATTTTAATTTGTTTTTATGTATGATGTCGGAAAATAAATATCCAAAAATACTGACAATTAGTTTAATCAATCATTGATCTGAAGTTAAAACGTTTTAAGCAATGAAAATAAATTAAAAATTACAAAGATTTAAAACAAAATACAGACCATTTCACCCCTCGCCTACACTCCGGGTTCCATATCGAAATCACTGGTTTTAAAACAGAGATAAATTATGGACAATCCAAAATATGAACGTCCAGCACATATAAGGACAATAGTGCTCCGAAGGCACCAGGAAGAACAATCTTAAAAGCATACACAGAAAAATATAATGCAATTTACCAAAACGTTTACGTCCGCAATTTCGCACAGAGTGTTGCAACTCGTAATTATATAATGCCAAATTCGCTCCCAAATTCATTGCTGCCAAATTGCTGCAACCGGTCGGAACGGTAGGATTTAAGTTGGAAGACATGCCAGGTAGAAATTTGGGGATCTCTATGAATAATAATATTCAATGCAAACTCGTCGAAGTTTGAGTCTTCGTCGGGTGTGGTTTTTGTTAATTTATTATCATTTAATGTGACGTTTTTTTTCTATTTTAATTATCGTGATGCAAACAAAATTCAAGTGATTTTAAGGATTGTTTTTTAGTTAAATATAATAATGATTTAATATTTAAATGAGAATAAGTGTTATAGTAAATTAGTGTTCTAAAATAATGTGGATAAATCTTATATATTAATACGCTAACCCAAAATTTTGTGGAGCCTAAGGCTTTTTTATTCGAATTTTGATTGATTTCAAATTTTCAGTGCTAACTGATATTACTGTAACCTATTTCTGGGATTGGGATTGGGATTTTTCGGATCATAAATAAAAAAGTTATTATATACGAAAAACTTTTTATATACATATGCATTATAAGTTTACATACATACAAAAACGAAATTAAATTTAAAACTTAAAAATTTATTTTATTTTTTTATATTTTCTTTTTTATATATTCTTTGGTAGATGCAATTTCATTTTAGTCTTCTTATGTCTTCGTACATGGAAGGTTAGATCGAGTCGTCGGAATAAAAGAGTTTTATGCGTAATAATGATGATTTTATGAATGATAAAATTTATTTTTTTATATTTTCTTTTTTATATATTCTTTGGTAGTGGGTAGTAATAAACGTATCGTATGCGTAGCCTAAGGCTTTTTTATTCGAATTTTGATTAATTTCAAATTTTCAGTGCTAACTGATATTACTGTAACTTAGGTTTTAGAGATTTTTGAGGATTTTTCGGATCATAAATAAAAAAGTTATTATATACGAAAAACTTTTTATATACATATGCATTATAAGTTTACATACATACAAAAACGAAATTAAATTTAAAACTTAAAAATTTATTTTATTTTTTTATATTTTCTTTTTTATATATTCTTTGGTAGATGGAATTTCTTTTTAGTCTTCTTATGTCTTCGTACATGAAAGGTTAGATCAAGTCGTCGGAATAAAAAAGACTATATGCGTAATAATGTTGATTTCATGAATGATGATATTTATTTGTTTAAATTTTCTTTTTTATATATTCTTTGGTAGTGGGTAGTAATAAACGTATCGTATGCGTAGTATATTAGTAAAAACTAGGAGGGGCCGGCGTGCTTCGCTACGCTTATAAATAAAGTTTTTGCGTAGACATTTTGTTGACGTAGAAGCAATGATTTCAAAAAGTGGTAATGAGAAATGCTAGCATATAATTTTTAATTTTTCTTTTTAAATATATGAATGAAAAATAATCAGAACTCTAGCTGATCAGTTCGGATATAGGAAAAATTAGCGATCAAATTAGTTTTCAAGTAAGCTTATTTGATTTCTAACTTATTTGATCGCTAATTTTTCATATATCCGAACTGATCAGCTAGAGTTCTGATTATTTTTCATTCATATATTTAAAAAGGAAAATTAAAAATTATATGCTAGCATTTCTCATTACCACTTTCTGAAATCATTGCTTCTACGTCAATAAAATGTCTACGCAAAAACTTTATTTATAAGCGTAGCGAAGCACGCCGGGCCCTCCTAGTGTTAATTAAAAAAAATGTGATAAATGTGAACCATTAAATATATCCAAAGTTATATTGACAATTAAACGCTGCAATAAAAAGTTTAACGGTACTTCCTTATCCAATAAATAAATAAAAAATACCATAAATAACCACACACAAATAAAACCACAAAAACAATAAGAAAAAATACAACTGCAACCACACACAATGCACCACAAAACAATGCAAGCGTTATTTTCTTTATGTTAATACTACCCAAATATTTTCCCATTTTATTCAGAGACGATTAAGCCTTAAGGTGTTTAAAGGAAGAAGCATTATATTTGTTATGATGATGCATGTCATCAATCGCCACTGTATCTGTTTACATTCGTTTTACCAACACATAATTCGTAATTGTTGAAAACATGGAATACGAACTCATCAATTTTGATGTTTTCAATTATTATAAATACGAGAATCTCACTTCCCATATGATGAGTTGTCAGTTCAATATTAAAGAGTGTGCTCTAAAATGTCAGTGAGTTGGCATATAATTGTAAAAATTGTAAAATTTGGATTAGACGATAGAATTATTGATCGTGACGATAGAATAATTCATCTGATAAAATAACCTTGATAGCATTAATATTTTACACTGTTTTCAATTAGAGTAACCACTAGGGTATACACGTTGTTAAATTTGGTGATTGTGTTAAAAAAAAACAAACTGTAAAAGTAGAAATAATATACCGTTGTTCATATGTATAGAAATTGGTTTTTTTTTCTTTCTGTGGGTGAATATGATTGGGTAATGCAAAAAAATGGGTGGAGCACATCAGAAGAAATTTGAAGTGAACTAATTGTGAGCGTTCTTCCAGTCAAAGATTTTGGATGATTAATTTCTTTTTTCTGGCCGCAATTTTGACTAACCGATGTTACTGTTATGAAAGCAAAGCTATTACAATAAGAAAAATTAGAGCTCATTATCGTCATCCTCGTTCGACGATATAACGGGTCATCAGTTGATGTGTCTTGGCCAAATAACACAGTTGCCGCTATCATCTTGTTGTATCCATGGATGTAGTTTTGCTAAATTTCATCAATAGCCGACTTCAACTTTTGCTACATCTGTTGTTGTAATTTAGCCTAATTTCAACGATCGCTGATATCAAGCTTCGTTATATCAATTATTCTACAGCCATCTACCGCCATCACAGTCTCGAAAAGAGGGCTAACGAATGGCGGCGTTCTATGAACTGTATGTAAACTGAGACTGCCATTCGTTAACCCTCACAACGATTAAGCTCAAACTTCATCAGATTGCATGGTTTGATCTCATCTAATAGTTCGTGAAGTTTGAGCTTAATCGTAACAAGGGTTTAAGGGAAATTGCCGTCTCGAAAAGAATGCTGACGAATGGCAGCGTTCTACGGACTGTTTGTAAGCTGAGACTGTTATTCGTAACGTAGTTCGTGAAGTTTGAGCTTAATCGTAACAAGGGTTTACGGGGAATGGCCGTCTTGAAAAGAGGGCCAACGAATGGCAGCGTTCTACGGACTGTATGTAAACTGAGACTGACATTCGTTAACTCTCACAGCGATTAAGCTCAAACTTCATCAGATTGCATGTTTTGATCTCATCTTATATTTTGTGAGGTTTCAGCTTAATCGTAACAAGGGTTTACAAACAATTTTGCAAAAAATGAAAACAATTCTTGTTTTCTGTTGGAATGATGATGTTAGGATGATGATGTATGAAATGAGAAAACACGGATGTAAGTATCGGATATATATGAGGAAATTTTAAAATTAAGGAATAGTGTGAATATTGTTAAACAAGAGTTAACTTGAATGGAGTGTTCCGATATGGAACTAAGAATTTAAAAAAAAATATAATATTATTCAAAAACGTTTAAAGGAAGTGTCTCGAATTATTGTGTGGAAATAGAGATCGAAAGGTCCAACTAGCCTATGATCTGGAATGACCCATCCTGGTCATCCTTTCTATTTCCCACCATCTCCCTCTATAGAAGTGGATCTACGAGAAGTTCTACATTACCAGTTTAATAATGATCGATCTGCCTATTGGCTCATCTGACCACTGTCTGGTGAGGACAGAATTCAAAACAAACCGTTCTGCAATATACAATATCCCATCTCCACGAACTTTATATAGCATTATAAAAATGCAAACTGCCATGCTATGAAAGACTTCTTGGCCAATCTCTACTGGGCTAGTTTATCTGCAGATAAAAACGTAGATGCAATAGCGCTGCTAATAACATCAGCCATTCGATCTACTATGGAACGCTTCATTCCAACCATCTATTCAGTTTAAAGAAGCCTGAGGGTCAGCAATTGATTTTAAACATAGAGCACATGCGCAGTTTCAACAAACACCTACCGCTAATAATTGTGAACTTCTAATAGCCACCTGTAGAAGTGCTAAAAATGCAATAAACAATACCAAACAATTGGACGATCTGAAAACCCGTGACAAAATTAGAGAAATCCTAAACGGTTATAATCCCAAATAATTCTGGTCATTTGTTGGCATAGTGCAAAGAAATTTCAGAGGTAAAAAAGCATCATAAATTCCTCCTATCAAATCAGACAATGTTATTCATTCCACATCTGAACAAAAAGCTGATCTTTTAGCTTATCACTTTGCAGCCGCCTCAGAACTGCTAGCTTCAAATCAGCTACCACCTTCCATTAGGTAAACACTCTATGAAACAGGTCCATTTTTGCATCCGTCTTGTATCAAAAGTTCTAAAAGTGCTAAATGTGAACAAATCAGCGGGACCAGACGGTATACCAGCCATCGTACTTAGAAACTGCCATCACTCTTTAGCAGTTACCAAAACCATTATGTAGACTCTTCATCCTTTCCATGACAACTTGTACTTCTGTACTTCATTCTGGAAAACCCCCATTGTCCAGCCAATTAAAAAAAACGGAAATACGATAGATCCTTCCAACTATAGGCCGATTGCTATGGTCTCCATACTCTTCAAAGTAATAGAGTCAATAACAAATTTGCATCTAATGAACTACTTAAAAGATTGCAATTTATTAGCGGATCACCAATATGGATTTCGAAGAGGCAGATCAACTAGTGATTTAATGGTGTATTTGACTGACCTCCGGAGCCGTAGTATTGTTAATAAAAGTAAAACGCAAATAGTCGCTTTAGATGTTTCTAAAACTTTTGACCGTGTTTGGCATAAGTCACTGCTTGTTAAACTAACGGCACTGGGAATTCTTGGCGCTGGTGTTCCCCAACGATCCGTTCTTTCCCTTACCCTATTCTTGATTTTCATAACCGATCTTTTACTCTCCACTCTTAATCCTGTCCATTTGTATGCGGATGATAGTACTTTATCCTCTGAATACAATTTCAACAACCATTTCCAAAACGAGATGAAATGATTTTTTCTTTGTCATAGGACATCAATACTATTCTTAAATGGGGGAAAGCTAACCGGGTTGAATTCAATACATCTAAATTTCAAGCGTGTCTTTACACACATAAACGCGACAAACCGGACCTTTCACTCTACATTTAGGGTTCCCCAATTAACAACTCTCTATCGGCTCACATGCTCGGTCTAGAAATAGATTCCAAACTTTTTTGGGAAGATCATATTTACTCAACAACCGAAAATGCAGCTAAATGTTTAGGTTATCTGAGAAGAAGCAAATTCTCCTTTACTTCTTCTGAATTGCTGATTATGTATAAAGCTTTTATAAGACCCCATATGGAATATAATTCCCATATATGGGCGGGGGCAGCAAAAACTCATTTAGCTGCATTAGATATAATTCAATGCCGAGTATGCAAGTTAATCGATAATGCTAACTTAACAAACTCTTTGGATACAATCGATCATAGACGCAATATTGGAATCCTTTGTGTATTTTACAAATACTACTATGGTAAGTGTTTAGCTGAGATAATAGCGCTTATGCCTGCACGATGCCAGTTCTCTCGCACTACTCGACGACTCGAGAAATAAACTCTCATGGGCCCTCGCTTGAATCATTCTTTGGCCGAACTGAGCGATATGTCTCGTCCTTTTTCCCAAAAGCTCAGCTGCCTTAAAGCCGTTATTGTTATTGGTATGACGCAAGCTGTCAGCGTCGATATGTGTTTTAAGTTCTGCACTTCTACCAATTTGAGCATTGAAGTCACCTACCACGATTTTTATATCGTTCCGTGGGATGTTATTGATGACTTCGAGTTCTAGAAAAAACATGTCTTTAATGTCGTCTGGTTTGTCTTATTATGCCCAACATGTAGCGTTTGGTTGAATCTATAATCAAATACAGAAATTTAGAAACCTTTGAGTTCTGAGTAAAAGTGTCTGGCAAAGGAGGTTGGGGCTTGGCAGTCACATCTGACAGTAAATACCAACTTCCGGAGCGAAACACTTTTCTATTTTCGATCTGTTGTGCTACAACATTACATTTTTTTTCATTAACATAACCAGGCAGTACAAATAACTTTTTAACTCACCTTCGAATCATCAAATATATAACTTCATTTAGTTTTGTTATATATTCATTTTCATTACATAAATATTTCGAATTTTTTTTCATTATCTCTTTTGTTTTAATTAAACGAAACAAAAGAATTTAGAATGTATGAACTCTTCAAGTTTTATATTGTTTCATTGTGTTGAAACATAAAAACTCCGAATATATTATGACCGATTTAAACACACAATTTCATTGAAAAATAAAACGTTGTGACGTCATTACGAAGTAAAATTTAGAATGCATTTAGGGGATTTTTACGACACCTACAATATTTTCTTCAGTTTTTTAATTTTAGAAATATTTCGTGATTATTCAGTTTTTTACTACTTTTTGTTGTTGTTTTCTTCGTTTTTTATTTGTTTAAGCTTGCTGTTAGTGATTGTCGTATCATTTTTTTAAAGGAAGAATGAATTTATTGTTTCTCAATATATGTTTTTTGTTGTTTTGGATTTTGGAATAAAAAAAATAAGTGGAAAAAGAAAGAAAAAATTGAAGAAAATAATTGAACGTCTGTTTCTTCAGTTTTTGACAAAATGTTTCGTAAAAAAAAATTTTCAATAATATTGTGCGATTTAATTGTAAGTCTGTAGCATACTTTATGAATCGTTCCTAATTTTTTTATTGAAATGTTTCGATGTGTTAAGGTTTATAACCGGATAATATTTGCAACAGATGAGATGATAATGTAAATGATTTTTATTAAAGGATGACCCATATTTTCGTTTTTTTTTTAATTAGCTTAAAGCCAAAGCAATTTAAATAGCAATTTATTTTATAATTTCGATATAATGATATTAATGAGTCGACAGCCGCACCACGAGAGAGTGCTTATGTAATTAATTTTTACTCTGTCGTTAAGGTTCAACTAAAATATATGTATATAACTGATTTTGATATTCAATTAGAATCTAGCTCGAGTCGTGATTTATAATTGTATAGTTGTAATCAAATTCTTTTTTTTGAGTTGGGATTTTATATCTCATATTTTGTATTTCGAAAAGTCAGGATTGATATTTTTGAATCAAAAAAATTCATATTTTTGAGAAATTTCATTTTAATAAATAAGTTCAATTTTTTTGTAAAATATAATAACGGCGGTGTGATTTATTTCTAAATTTAAATATTCCCTGAAATAGAATGATTTAATCTTATTTTATCTGGTGGCAACAAAAGTGTTATTTTTGGCTTTAAACGATTAATAACTGAAAACGAAGAACTCTAATGTGGTGACGTAAAAATAAAATTAACGAGGAAAATGTTTTGTTTTCTTTTTAAATGTTTTCGCATTAATTTTAATTTAAATTATAATCTAAAACAAAACCTATATATTCAAAACGAAAAGAATATCAAGTGAAAGGTGAAGTGTTAACTATATAAAGTTTATATAATTGTAAAGGGGTCGAAGAAGAAAAAAAAGTTAGAATGGTGTTCTGATTAGAAGAAACAAAATAGTTTAGTACAAGAAAAAAAATACAGTACAAACACGGTGTTAAATCTGAAATTTCCAGTGTAATTCAATGTACATTGCTATTTTAATTTCATGATTTCGACATGGTAAGATTGAGGGAGCGGATTGGAGATAATAATTGGAAATACGAGGAAAGGACGAAAGTCCCATATACATCAATAAAATTTTGGAGAAGAAATCATCAAACAACCATACAACAATCAACTAAATATAAGTTAAGTTTTTTTTATTTTATTATTAATTTGTTTGGTTTTCTTTATGAATTTTTTTGTGGTCAACATGGTCATACAGGTTGATTTTTTTCTGTAGAGATTTTTCTTGGGCGTGAGACCATATTGGTTTTGGTATTTTTCTTATTTTTTTTTTGTAAGATCTCGATTTTTAGCTGTACCATTACAGTTATTACAGTCTTCCGTAGGTGCATGAACATTGATGATCGTTACATTAGATTTTTGTGTGTGGACCTCATTGTGCATTGTGCATTGTGTGTGGATTCTCATTAAGTAGGCCAAAAGTCGATAACATGTAGATTCACGCGACCGCAATAGTAGCGAGTGTATCTCTTGGCTGTTTCGTGGATTCCACTCCCTGGCCATCTTAGTTCTTGTAATGTGACTACATCTAGTGTGTAGTTAACGACTTGGTTTATAAGTTTTAATAGATCTCCTGGTCTTCTAAGGCTTAGCACGTTCCAGGCTCCCATTTTTAAATCGTAGTTCGGGTATAGTTTCCGAGGTCGTTCTTGAAATGATTCCGAGATAATCCGAGGCCAGTGTATAGAATTCATGACAAATATTTTTTTACGGAAATGGGGAGTTAGCCATTTTCCCAGCCCAAATTTTCGTGAATGGGTTCGTTCTGCAGCTTAAGGTCATCAAAAAAAAGCTTGTTACACGTTTATATAGCGAGCCGCTTGATCCAATGTAGACGCCCGCTCCAAGCCGCCCCTAACATGGAGAACAGACGCTTTATTCACGTTTATATAGCGAGCCGCTTTATTAAAGATAGAAGCCCACTCCAAGTCGCTCCTAACATGGAAAACAGACGCTCGAGTTGCATTTGTTTTATGGCGCCAGTGACTCGCCACTTTCAACTCCTCTCCTCTAATTATTTACTGTTGTGCCTGCATTGAATGTTACATTTTTAACCGACTTCCAAAAGAAGGAGGTTCTGTGTTTCATTGTAAGTTTTTTTTGTGTATGTACACCGATTTCTCAAAAACGGCTCGTTCGATTTGGATGATTTAAATTGTGTTCTATTTGGGTTTATTCCGAGAGGGTCCCATCATTTTTTTTATGATGAGAATTTGAAAAATACCGGGAAATGTGTATGTCGTTTGTGCAAAAAATCATAAAACCATAATTAATAGATAGTCACTGATGAAAGTTTTTTTCCGGTATTTGAAGTTATTACTTTTAAAACGCTTTCTAGTCGACATTTGCTTTATGACTACACTAAAAATAAAAAAATAAAAAAACTTTTTCAAAAAAATTAGAACCGACTTCAGAAAAAACAAAAAAGTGAAAAATAACTCAATTGTGGCTTTTAGAGACAAAAATACGTTACATTTTGATTAATTTAATTTAATTATACCTTACTATAGACAAAAAAATTACGCTATTAAAAAAAGTTACTATATTAAAATAGTTACTTTTTATTATAATTATTATAGCTGTTATAGTTGTTATAATAGTTATTATATTTTAAAAGTTATTTGTAGTACAAAACTGTTCGAAGTCGGTGACACATTGACGAATAACCAACTAATATGTCTCGGGCTTGGCACCGATTTCCAACAGTTTTGCACTATAAATAACTTTTAAAATATAATAACTATTATCAGGGGCGCACACAAAGTTGGGGAGGGGGTTCGGGTCCGGATCCCCCCCCCCCCCTAACCGATAATTTTTCAGTATTGTTTTTAAAGTTAGACATTCTTTAGTGTTAACCATAAGCAATTATAGATTAACATCTCTGAAAATCGTAAAAGATACGATGCTAACTAGGGATGTAAGGTTACTCACTATTAATCAATTCTCTTTGAGGCTATTTTTAAAGTTTTGTGGATTACAATTATCAAGGAAGACCCACGTAAGTAAGGCATTCCAGAGATGTTAGATTCTGTTAAAAAAATTTCTTTGATAAGCTACATCTTGTCACTCGAACCTTAAAAAGATGGGCTGCTATTGATACTCTGTTCAGGTAAAATTGATTTGATCTAAGCAGACACACGCGTTCGTCCATAGTGTATTTGTGTACCTTCAAATCAGCAACATACAACGAATCAAGCTCATTAGTAAGATTTGAATTGCTGAGCAGCAATGAAAGTCTCACAAAGGTTTTCAACCGACTGTTCTAGATATGTGTAACAAAGAAAGTAAATTTCCCGTCGCTCTTCCCTCACGGAAATCGTATTGTCTTTCATTAAGCATTTTTGACGACTTAAGAAGCTCATAATTTTATATGTAATGAAATTCTCAAATATTTTAGCAACAACCAATTAAAAACCTTTCTTTTGACACACTTGACAACATTTTTTTGACAAACTTATAATGCCATAATTCTCAATAATAATAATAAAATTTCATTTCAAACAAACAATTTTATTTTTTTCCAAAAAAGTGGGGTAAAAAAATAAATAAAAATCTTTCTTTTTACAAACTTGACAACATTTTTTTGACAAGCTTATAATGCCATAATTCTCAATAATAAAAAATTTTTGGAATCCCTCCAGAGGTTTTTCCTGCAGCGTAGGTAATGACGGCCGGCCGGCCTACAGACAGACATACATTTTTTTTTTGCATTTTTAGAATCAGGAGGTCCTAAAACGTCCAAAAATGTCAAAAAAAGTGGGGGTAAGAATTTCACTTTGAGCTCATGAATGTAATACTTAGGTCTTTCAGACCGAAGTAAATTTGTAACTTCTTTTAAAAAACGTATTTCGCAATTTTGATAGATTTAATGCTCTATTTCCTAGAAATACTATCTTATTCCACAAGGTGTATGAAAAATTTGAAACGAATATTGTTATAGTGGTGGTTTTTGAAATGTTTTCCATATAAACACTTGGATTTATATATATGTATTTTTTTTTTTAATTGAAAGCTTGGTGGGAAGTTTTTCCTTAAAGAAACGGTAAAAATCGGAGAGTTTTGATACGGCAACGGGAAATTTATTTATTAAAGTCTAGCATCACTGATGCACACATATAAAAATTTTTGGAAGACAAATCTGACAGGTAATACGTTTTTTGAAACAAAAGATCAACAACCGATCGAAACACACCGATTTACATAGTACAAATGAAATGCTTAGTCCGAATCAACAGTCCCGGGGGAGTACAACTCACAAAGGTATAAAATGCGGTATAAAACACGCATGTTGCTGTGGGACCTAGGTCTTAAAAGGTATCTATGTGTGTTGTTGTAATTCCTACACAGCACTTTTTATGAAAAAAAAAATTTGTTGGACCCCCCCACAAACTTTTTCTGTGTGCGCCCTTGACTATTATAACAACTATAATAACTATAATAATTATAATAAAAAGTAACTATTTTAATATAGCAACTTTTTTAAATAGCGTAGTTTTTTTGTCTATAGTAAGGTATAATTAAATTAAATTAATCAAAATATAACGTATTTTTGTCTCCAAAAACCACAATTGAGTTATTTTTCACTTTTTTGTGCCTCTTTTGTTTTTTCTGAAGTCGGTTCTATTTTTTTTTTACCACATTCTTGATGACAATTATTACTAACTACAGATGGCTAATCTAATTCCATATATTTACCTTTGGAACTATACACATGCTGAGCTGTTGACAACTTACGAGGGTGAATGTTTTATCGAACAAAAAAAAGATTTCTTTAAAATCTTTTTAAAATCAAACAAAAACTAATTTTCTATAGCTTATTTATCCCAAATTTAATCATAATCATGATATGATTTTTTAAACCTATGTCACCGTAGTCAAAACTAACGAGAATGAAATAAAAATTAAAATTAAACGAATTTTTATCTCAAACACAACATACGTTAGTTTATTTATTTCCACCAATTTAACATTTTCATCAAAAAATTTTTAAAAGGAAAAACCTTTTTTTTTATATTTCATTAACTTTTATATATTTTCTTCATTATCCATAGAAACACTCAATCCATGACGATAAATGTTGAAAAGAAAGCATTTACTTCACATTAATATTTTAATTTGAAAAGATTTTAGTTTTTCATTTGTTGTAAGATTACATATTATATTACATATTGTGGCCGATCTTGTATGGAGTGCAATGCAGATTATAAATTGTTTTGTTTTTTTTTTTTCTGCAATAATTATTCAAAATATTTTTAATTAGTTAGTTTTCCAATAGTAAACATAAAATCTTATGGAAACTACAAATGGAAGAGAATATTAAATCTTTAACGTTTAAATTAAATGTAAATCATGAATATAGAAAACATAAATCAAATTTACAATATAATAAATATTATTATGAAATATTAAATCGAAAGAAAATATTTTTATTATTCTATGTTGGTAGAACTTGAAAATAAAAGGAGAATAATTTAAATCAAATGAAAGTTTGTAGAAAATTCGTAATGGAAATGTGATTGTTGTTTTTGTTATCCAACTAAAAATTTTTTCGTTTGTTAAAATTGATTGTTCAGTTTAAACCTCTCCCACCGAACTTAAACCTGAATGAACACTAGGAATAATTCATTTCATATAATATTTTAAAAGTCTAAAGAATTTTTTCGACTTTCGATAACTGTTCTTTTGTAATCGATTTAGCTAAAGTTCTTAGTTCAATTCAACTGCTTGCAATTTAAAACGTTATATTGCACACATTTCAATATTCATTTACCATTAAATGTTTAATAATCAGTAGAAAATACAAGAAAATGCTTTTTCGAAGAAAGCTATAACATGTTTTTTTCATTTATATGTTCCATATTTTATTTTTCTATTTTTTTTTTGTCTTTAACCCAAATAAAAGTTTAAACTTACAAGAAAAATTTATACTTTTATATAAGATGTCTGATTAGCTTTAGCCATTATAATGGGAGCGAAATCTTTATTAAAATTACTTTTTTGATGAGTACAGGCAAACCGAACAAATGAGCATCCTTAATTAAATTAAAAGTTTATCATTATTGGCCGTGGCCCATTTTCTCAAAAATGCCGATGAAATTGAAATTTTGAACTTTCGCGCTGAAATATAATTTTTTGTTTTGTTTTATTTCCATCCAAAAAAATTAAATTTCGAAAATAAAATTATTGGAAAACAAATATTATTTGAATTTCAACACAATCTGTCAAAATTTACTCAAGTAGGATAGCAGAGTAAATTGAAATTGTTTAGTCGATTTGCAGATTCAATTTCAATTTCATAAAGAAATGGTCCACACCCATTGTTATCAACCGATGCTATAAAACTTACCTTATCGGGCAACATTATAGAAACAATTAATATAGGCAACATACAATTCTCCATCTTTTTTTTATGATTCATTTTCTTGCACCCTAATGAAATGTGAGTTACATTGATTAACTAATTAAAATTAAATAATATTGTAACGACTCTTCGTTGGTTCTTTTCGATTATTGAGCAAATACGACAGTAAAAAAACAGATCTTTAGTTAACAAAATCCCAAACTTTATTTATCAACCAGTTACAGCAACTTCCGATTTTAATTACAATGAATTCCAGGGTCTCCAACTTATGCACGATGAACTTCACTGCTTTTCCACAATTTGAATCAATAATACTCGGAATCGTAAAATCTGTATTTACTATTCCACTAAGTTCAAATTCTTTTACTATTAGTACCCAGGCTCAAGTACCACCGATTATTCCTTATACTTTCGAATATTTGTAAAACACTTTTAATTGCAAAATTAAAACTGACCATCTGATATTTTTGTTCGCTTATTTATATCGAAAAATAAATAAATCGAAACTTCTATAATCCACTAGAAATCAATACTACGTAGTCCGTACATCTTGAATAGGCCACACCTGTTTTCATTCATAGTTGCATTTGTATTAGCGAACTCAAATTTAATTTATGCAAAATGTATTTGTTAAAGGGAGTTAACTTTTGATTTGCCATAGAATGTAGAAAACATTTAGGCGGAACGTATTAGTTATTTATGATTAAATTAAATTAACCCATTCTGGACGAAGTTTATTACAATATATATGAACAATTTAATTTCAATTATTTTAATTTTAATTTTGATTATTTTTTGTTTATAGATAGTCTTTCATAAATAAAAAATACCAGTTTTCTTAGAATTTTTTTTTTCGACCAGGGGTCTTCACAGGGTGGCCCTCAATTTTTTGTTATTTTGTGATGTTAGTGCATTTTGACGAGCGATTGTAGAAAAACTACTGAATCGATTTTCATAAATGATATGTCTTTGAATAGGTATTAGAACAAAGTTTTTTAAAATGTACACTGTTAATTTTTTGAAATAATTTTTAACCGTGTAACATAAGAAAAAACCGGTGTAATTGAAAAAAATATGGCATAGCCTTTTTTTTTTTTTAACCGAATTGAAGCTTATTTTATATCTAACCACTTGTGAAAGTTTGGCACTTGCATTATTTTTTGTTTTAAAGATTAAATTCGTTGTGCATATGACTGTCGGGAATCAGTTTTTTTTGTTCTGAAGGAAAATTATAAAAATGGCGTGATAAACTAAGAGATTTTTTTTTTAATGTTAAATATTAAATATTTTAATATTAGATGAACTTTTTAAAACATAATATAAATTATATATGTAGTACAATAAATAAAATAAAAACAATTGTTAAAAATGATTTACTTATTTTACAAACAGAAGTTTCTTTTGAATAGGAAAACAATTCTGCAGTTATTTTCTTTGTATTAGATGGCATAAAAAAATGAAATGTTTATTTGTCACTTTTAGTAATCACTTGTCACTCTTATAAAAAGTAATTTGACAGTCTCGACTGCAAACAAAAAAACCGTATAAATAACAAAATCTATTTAGGAACTTTTGACTGGAGAAGTATTATGTTCGTATTATGTTATTATGGTCATAAAGTAAAAGATTGTATTTTAACATTAAATTACAAATATTTTATTATTGAATAAACTTTTTAAAGTATCATACAAATTATATATGTAGGTTAAAGAAAATAAATACAGTTATTAAAAATTATTTACTTATTTTACATTTAAAAGTTTCTTTTGAGTTGGAAAACATTTTTGCATTTATTGTTTTAGTATCTAATGATACAAAAGAATGAAATTTTTGAGTTCCACTTATAGTAATCACATTTTTATATCGATTTTGTATTTTTTTTTTGTTAATTGATATTCATTTTTATCGGCGTATCCAAAGTTCATGGTAGATTCCCATTTTAAAGCCCATTCGGAAAGTTTTTTTGATGTATCAATAATATCTTTGCTCCCTATACTATAACGGTGTGCAGCACGCTTCAGTGTACCACCAATTCCATCACAAGGTCCCTTTCCATGGCTGGTAGCATGAAAATGCCATTCTGCATCAACCTTAAAGTCTTTTTTGTGGTGGCATAAGTTATTTAGGCTAGTATTTTTTAGTATTTTTGTATTGAGAAGGTGCCCTGTCAGTGTTATAAATTATTTTCGTAATATTAGAATTTATATGCGTTTTGATGAATTCAATAAGTTTTGTAATGAAAAGATGGACTGTAGTACTGTTGTGATCGTTTATATCCAAAATGAGTATAAAACTTCGGTGCTGTATATATTCACTTGCGGCACTTTTAAAATAAATGACAAATGGATGAATAGTAGCTTGTGTATGATAATAGCCTTGAACTGCATCCTGAATTATGAAGCCGTAGTTTTCAGAAAAATCCCCTTGAACGAAGCACTTCCTGCTTCTAATTTTTTTTTTTCCTCAATGAATGTAGATTGCTGTTTTGCTATAAAGTTGTGTGGTATCAAAATTTGTAAACGGTAAATAAATTTTTTCATAAATTCTTCTACAGTTTCTATTAGAGTATCCAAATTGCATCGATCAGTGGTATTCCATTGTTCATATTTGACTTGAAGGATTCCTTTAACGTCAAAATCATTTAGTAATTTTTCTTCCAGTTGTTGAAGTTTTTTTGAACATTCATTGCACTTCAAAGTATGACAATCTTCTGTTAATTCACCACATGAAACAAAGTCAATTAATGTTTTATAATTCTGGAAAGCAGCGTCAGTAATTCAAGATATCTTAGAGTGTTGAATCATTAGACATTTCATATTTTGATGTATGGTACACACGCACACATTATGAACTCCTTGGGATAATTTTATACATTCTTGTGGTCGAAGGGACGTGAATTTAGTAAATCCTATTTTCACATCAGGAAACTTATTTTTAAACTCCAAATAAGCTTCATTTAATGTACATAGCAATAAGCGATTTTGTGTTTTTATGCGCTCATCTCCTTTTTTAAACGATATTGCATCTCGTTTGCCTGGCAATATTCTACTGATTTCATCACTTTTATAGAACTGTTCCACAACATTTATATCTGTTGTGGATACACCTCTTTTATCC
This sequence comes from Diogma glabrata, assembly GCA_963693315.1. Taxonomy (NCBI): domain Eukaryota; kingdom Metazoa; phylum Arthropoda; class Insecta; order Diptera; family Cylindrotomidae; genus Diogma; species Diogma glabrata. The sequence continues at coordinate 403,957,077 of OY856187.1, forward strand.
GTCGCAGATGAATGCTGAAAATTATTTTTATGTAGAGTTTTACTTTTTTCAACCAAATGACGCGTAGCATTACTGTTGTTTGTTATTATAATTATATTGTTATTATAATTATATTATTATATTTAAAAATATAATAATTTATATTATTAAACAAATTATTAAACAAATATTAAAAAAATAACAAATAAATAAACAAATAAACAAATTATTAAATAAATTATTAAATTAAAAAAAAAAAAAAATTAAACAAATTATTAAATAAATAAACAAATAATTAAACAAATTATTAAATTATTTTTTGTTTTTTTTTTGTTTTTTTTTATTTTTTATATTTTTTTTTTTTTATTTTTTCTTTTATTTTTTATTTTTTTATATTTTTTTTTGAACTGCAGTGATATTGAAAGTCTGAAAATAAAAGTTTGTTATTAGTTGATTTTAAAAAAATCTAAAACACACTTTTACCTACATTGAACAAGTTTGATCATGTTTTCAATTTACCACACATTAAACTGTAGCGATTTTGTAGTTCTTTTGGATTGTAACATATCTTCGGACATATCTCTTGGATTGGAGATATCTTCGCTTCTTTTTATCAATTGCATTCTGCATTGGTCACCTAGTGTTAAATTTATGATCTATTATAATTTTCCGGCAACGTATTGATGTTTCGTGTTAGTTTCGTAACTTTAACAAAGATTTATGTTTGATATACTGCCCAAAACTAAAAACCATGTCCTCATAAAAGTTTTTTGCTAAAAACTATATCAAAAGCCTTAACCCAGACCAAAGGCCAAAGACCAAAGAATCAGGGCTGTGAGATTTCAGCCCCTCCATATTTTTTCATTTATTTTTGTGTTAATTTGTTTTAATGACAAACATTTAAATGTAAATAATTCGAAGTTTATAATTCTTTGTTTGTAAGTTTCTTGTTTGAATTTATTAATATTTGTAGTAATTCGGTGTTGAGCGTTTCTTTTGTGACTATTTCTATGTGCGTATTGCATCTTTTTCTGGATGGTCGCTCCATTCGACCAATTTGTTTATAACCTAACACGGAGGTGTCTAGAGGTGCTAGAAAACTACTTAAAGATTTTTTATGTTTTTATAATTTCATTTGTTGTAATTTATTTCTTTTATTTAATAGACCAGGGTCGATAATTTTTGAAAACAAAAAAAATAATAGTAGGATGAAACCCATTAGAAAAGGAGGAGAATATTATAAAAATGAAAGGAAAAATAATTTACGGGCGATCTGAGGTCGGGAAGGGGAAGGGGTGAGTTTTTAAGGGTAAAAAACGGTTTATCTCGATTTCCGGCAAAACTAAAAGTCCTATGGAAAAAATTTATATGGCAAAGTTGTAGGTAATAAAAAGATCTAAAACTTTTATATCGACACTTTTTTCACATAACCTCAAAATTTATGTGAAAAATTCAAAAAACCAAGTTTTTGGTTTTTTATTTTTATCTTTTACAAAATTTTTTTTTTTTTCACGAAATTTGGTGAAAACTTACCTTTTTATGTCCCAAATACGCTGTAATTTATTTGATTTGAAATTTTTATTTGGTCACCTTATTTTGAATTAATATCGAAAAAGCACCCTAATTTTCAATCGAAAATTCACCCGTCAAAATATCAGCTTTTTTCAAAAAGTTGGTATGCTTTCTGTTCGTTGAAATCTCTACTTTCCGATGGTGAAAAAAAAAATATATTACTATAGTAAATCTTCTCAGAAAATGCAAAAAATGAATTGAATTTTCGATTGAAAATTAGGGTGCTTTTTCGATATTAATTCAAAATAAGGTGAAAAAATAAATATTTCAAATCAAATAAATTACAGCGTATTTGGGACATAAAAAGGTAAGTTTTCACCAAATTTTGTGAAAAAAAAAAAATTTTTTTGAAAAAGATAAAAATGAAAAACCAAAAACTATGGTTTTTTGAATCGAAAATTCAATTCATTTCTTGCATTTTCTGAGAAGATTTACTATAGTAATATATTTTTTTTTTCACCATCGGAAAGAAGAGATTTCAACGAACAGAAAGCATACCAACTTTTTGAAAAAAGCTGATATTTTGACGGGTGAATTTTCGATTGAAAATTAGGGTGCTTTTTCGATATTAATTCAAAATAAGGTGAACAAGTAAAAATTTCCAATCAAATAAATTACAGCGTATTTGGGACATAAAAAGGTAAGTTTTCACCAAATTTCGTGAAAAAAAAAAAAAAATTGTAAAAGATAAAAATAAAAAACCAAAAATTTGGTTTTTTGAATTTTTCACATAAATTTTGAGGTTATGTGAAAAAAGTGTCGATATAAAAGTTTTAGATCTTTTTATTACCTACAACTTTGCCATATAAATTTTTTCCATAAGACTTTTAGTTTTGCCGGAAATCGAGATAAACCGTTTTTTACCCTTAAAAACTCACCCCTTCCCCTTCCCGACCTCAGATCGCCCGTAAATTATTTTTCCTTTCATTTTTATAATATTCTCCTCCTTTTTTAATGGGTTTCATCCTACTATTATTTTTTTTTACTTTTTATTATTTTTAAAGGCTTCTACCCTGGTCTATAATTTGTTTCACTCTTTTTAAATCCCTCCTTTCAATTACGTATTGTAATCGATGAAAATTTTGTTTGAAATTTGATGATGAAAGTTTTATAATAACTTTTTCGATACTGTCTGGATTCTAAACATTTTTTAATCAAGTGTAGGATAAATTGTTTTATTTCATACTGATATCTAAAACGACATTTTTCGGAATATTTATGGTACAAAAAGTTGAACTTTAACGTCCTAGGACTTTATAAAATTTTATAAAGTCCTAGGACGTTAAAGTTCAACTTTTTGAGCAAAATTTAAAACTCATTTCTTTTTATTTTAATAAATTTCCAGTATGAAATAAAATTTTGTATTTACCTCAAACGAAAAGTGTTTTTAAAGGTACTCACTAGTAATTTCTGACTCGGCTAGACGCCTCGGCCGTAAACAACTAGCTCGTATTTTAAAGTTTCACTTTTCGTTCTAGATAAATAAATAACTATTATTCGTGCTATAAACATGCGTTTTTGAGCAAAATTATTTTAGTATCTCTACTTCAGTAGCACAATATTCTGTTTTGTGGTTTTGTATTCAAGTTTAGCTAGACATTTCTTTAAATTTTTACTTTTAAATCTTCAAGGAAGGTACATTAAGTGCTGCCGCGTGTCATTTCCTCGGTGTAAAAATCTTGTTAAAACTAACACAAAAACTTTGAACAATATGATTTCATTCTTATTCTAACAACTTTACTAATGTTAAAAGTAAAAATCGTTGAACTTAATCGAATACCAAAAGCACAATAAAGAACAACAATAAAACGGATGTTAAGAGAAATTAAACTGAAAAGCGAACCTTTTTTTTATTTCTACTTCCTTAGGACTCTATATTCTTCTATCAAATATAAAGAAAACTTTCTTATTTCCTTTATAATAAAAAGATTTTCCTTTTTAACGTTATATTGCTTAATTCGTCGAAATAATAAGGAAACAAATCTATACAAACTAGTCAATTTATGTAGAGTGCCTTCAGGAAAACCCATTGTTATTTTTGTTTTCTAAACTATTAGTTTTTTAATCAAAATTTTTAAACAAAGATATAACTTAATAAATAAAACTGATAAACAACTTTTGGTAACCTTAGTTTCCTTCATTATTTACGAGATTTAACCTTACTTCTATTTATTATTCTATACAAAATCATCATCAACGAAATAACATAAATAGAATTAATTCATTTCAATCAAATATTATTTGAATTTCAGATTGACAGTTCGTTCTATTTTCCTTTTTATTTTTAATTGCATTTTATTGAAATTCTGTATAAAAATTTGTTTTTCATAGAAAAATAAATTAAATCAAAATTATTATATAATTCTAGAAATTTTCTAGATCTGTGTGCCATTATTAAAATATTTTATATTTTTTTTTTTTTTAAATCAGGGGTTTGTAAAAAATCAATGACATCTCGTAGCGTTTAGTAAAATTACATTTAAGAACGATGACAATATGTTATATGAGTAAATGTCAAATTAAAATGTTTTTGATCCAATAAGAAAATATTTTAAAAAATGTTTCACTGAATAGTTGAAAGTCACTGATTTAAATAATCAATTTACAGAAAATTCAAAACAACCTTTTCCATACAAAACGGAAGACTGTGATAAAAGCACAATGTCAAAGTTTGTTGTATTTTCCTTTTTTTTTTATAAAAACAAACTGACAAGCATTAAGTTTTTATTTGGTTGTATTGTATAATTTCTTTAACGTTTAACATAATACCTTTCCGTTATCTCAATAATTAAATTAAATCTCCCTTTAAAAGCAAAAAAAAAATAACGGAAAGGCGGAACTAAAATTAATACAATTGTTTTAACATTAAAAATAACATCATTTGGATAAGAATTATTCAATATAAATTTTTATTTCGTTGGCGTTTTAGTCCCCCTAATTTACTATGTTTTTTGTTAGAGGAATTTGTTTGCTTTTCTAGGTCCAATAAAGTATGTCATGAAAATAACAATGACAGAAATTTTAAAAACGGTTAACGTTTTCTTCAGTAAAAATAAAAAAGGTATTTCTTTAAAGAAATACGGAATATAAATAAAACATTTGGGTAATGATTATGAATGATTGACTAGTTAAGTTTGAGTCATTTTAACGACTTTTATTCAATTTCTAAAGGCTATTTCACTTAGAATTAAAGAAGAAATAATAGTTAATTCAGTAAATTATTTGTGATGTAACATCACCCCGATGGAAAATCTCCCATCAAGAATAATATAAGAACTGAATCTAAAAAATTATGGTGCAAATTATGAAACTTTTTGCAATCCATACAATTTTAGAGCGATCTAGTTTCGAACCAATGAGAAAATTTTTAAACTTTAAAAAAGTTTATCATTCTCATCAGGGCTAGCCGACTAGATAAACTCTACCAAAAAATGTTAACGCTAATGATTATAAACCAAAAATTAGGTTACAACTCTAGCGAAGTGTAAAAACAAAAAATTTACATAAACATACATTTAATAAATTCATGTTTAGTCAATTAATTTCTCTGGTGATCACTGTTTTGTTATACTCTAGATTTTCTAGTATTGAATAACAAAATTGTATCTGTGAGAAGAAGATGACTAGTCTTCACTTGTGTCTATTGACACATGATCAACAATTAATTCAGTAAATTATTTGTGATGTAACATCACCCCGATGGAAAATCTCCCATCAAGAATAATATAAGAACTGAATCTAAAAAATTATGGTGCAAATTATGAAACTTTTTGCAATCCATACAATTTTAGAGCGATCTAGTTTCGAACCAATGAGAAAATTTTTAAACTTTAAAAAAGTTTATCATTCTCATCAGGGCTAGCCGACTAGATAAACTCTACCAAAAAATGTTAACGCTAATGATTATAAACCAAAAATTAGGTTACAACTCAATAGACACAAGTGAAGACTAGTCATCTTCTTCTCACAGATACAATTTTGTTATTCAATACTAGAAAATCTAGAGTATAACAAAACAGTGATCACCAGAGAAATTAATTGACTAAACCTGAATTTATTAAATGTATGTTTATGTAAATTTTTTGTTTTTACACTTCGCTAGAGTTGTAACCTAATTTTTGGTTTATAATCATTAGCGTTAACATTTTTTTGTAGAGTTTATCTAGTCGGCTAGCCCTGATGAGAATGATAAACTTTTTTAAAGTTTAAAAATTTTCTCATTGGTTCGAAACTAGATCGCTCTAAAATTGTATGGATTGCAAAAAGTTTCATAATTTGCACCATAATTTTTTAGATTCAGTTCTTATATTATTCTTGATGGGAGATTTTCCATCGGGGTGATGTTACATCACAAATAATTTACTGAATTAATTGTTGATCATGTGTCAATAGACACAAGTGAAGACTAGTCATCTTCTTCTCACAGATACAATTTTGTTATTCAATACTAGAAAATCTAGAGTATAACAAAACAGTGATCACCAGAGAAATTAATTGACTAAACATGAATTTATTAAATGTATGTTTCTGTAAATTTTTTGTTTTTACACTTCGCTAGAGTTGTAACCTAATTTTTGGTTTATAATCATTAGCGTTAACATTTTTTTGTAGAGTTTATCTAGTCGGCTAGCCCTGATGAGAATGATAAACTTTTTTAAAGTTTAAAAATTTTCTCATTGGTTCGAAACTAGATCGCTCTAAAATTGTATGGATTGCAAAAAGTTTCATAATTTGCACCATAATTTTTTAGATTCAGTTCTTATATTATTTAAGAAATAATAGGTTTACAATGCGAAGTGTTGTTTGTGTTTTCTTCAATTTAGGAGCATAGAGCTTGTGAGTCAAACTAGACCAGTTTACTCTGTTTGGAGCTGTCATTATCAGTTGTCTCCATGTCTTTCCAACTTGTTTAGCTTAAGTTAGCATGTGGGGCGCAACTTACTGTTAACTATATTATGTTGCTGTCATCAATCCCCCTGTGAGGCGCAACTTATACCTACTTACTACACTCATTAGAAGCACCTTCTGACTTTTTACACTTACGTACGGATCTTCATGCATATCCGGTTTGTGAGCAACCGTGTGATCGATATTTTTACTTATACCCCCATGAATGAATTGCATCATATTCTGTCTGCAATCAATCTGGCGGCAAATTAAGTCCTCTGATGTCAATCATACAATTCTCATTTTATTGGAAATTATTTTGTGGCAATATCTTATACAAAATTATTTTTGCAGTTTGTAAAGAAAACTGGACTTTATAACGAAATATAATAATATTCAAAAATGCGGGAAAACTGAATCTATGTTAAACGAATCACGAATCACACTTGCCTCTTATTCTCATACTAGAATTACCAAAAACTTAATGTTAAGTCAAAAAGGAATTTTTAATTCAATGTCAAAATATATTAATAGAAAACAAACACAAAATTATATAAATCAAAATCAAAGAAGCTTACAGTATTGAATGTTGAATTTTGATCCGCTGTACATTGATAGCGTCTTCCTGAAAATTCACTAATAATCCGTCATATACAACATAATTAGATAAACGACTGGATTCTGCACTATATTAAAAATTGATGAAAATAATTCTGATTCTCGTAACAAGCCCCTTGTGTTATTCCATTGCAAAAAACTTTATTATATTCCATTTATATTTCTCATTGAACATTTTTGACTTCTATTAATGCACTTCATTAAAAATTTTATTTAAAAATCTTCATCATCAGTTAGATTACCAAGAAATCTTCTTATTAGTTCTATCACTGGAGAGCTGATTAAATCATTGAAAGTTTTCGTCATCAACAATAATTTTTAAAATATTGTATTTTAACGTTTTGATAGAAATATTCAAACATTTCCATGCAATAATCATTTTGCTAACATTTATTAATAAATAAGAATTTATTGTACTTCACATTTAACAAAAAATATAATTTTATTACATTAAATAACAGTAGTATAGTACATCTTTTATGTTAAACTTTTTGTTTGATTTTTTTATTTTTCATTTTTATTTAAATTTAATTTTCTTACTAATTTTCTTACTGATTGATTGAAATTTATATAATCCATCAATCAAAATAGTTTGATCGTTTATATACAAACAGATTATCTGTTTCCTGTTTCCCTCTCCATTCCCATCTTTCCCATGGCACTCCGATTCTCAATAAGCAATTTTCTCCAATACAGATAACAATTCTACTGTTTATAAATTAAACCACTCCACATATGAACAAAATTTATGTAAAATATGTATTATTAATTGACATTGAGTGACGTAGCCAAGCCATCACCAAAAAAAATGTTTAATTGCACAGTAGGACAAAAAAATGTCCCTACGCTTATTACAATTGACGAGAAATAAATTAATAAATTATTAGCGATTTCCTTTAAATATGAATACTTTTAATTTTAGAGTAAAAATTCTAAATAGTCCGTCGTTACAAAACTAGGAGAAACGAAGATAGTGATGATAGAACTACCATCTCTATATGCTGTTTATTCTAGAAGAACGGACCTATGAGAATCGCAATCGCGGCTTGCCACAAGAATTGTTTTGATTATATAAAATATTTATTATTGAATGACGATATAAAAAATATACCTATATATGTATAAACATTATTAATATTATTTATTTATTCTTTTTAAATTTACTTAATAGTTATTTATTTTGTATTTATTTTATTTATTGAAAAATATTTATTTATTTATTATTTAAAATGAAGAAAAAATATTTTATTTATTTATTTATTTGAAAAGAAAAACATATATTTATTTTATTTATTAAAATAAAAAATATTTATTTACTTATTCTATTTAATGAATTTATTTATTTATTTTGAAATAAAACCTATTTATTTATTTACTGTGATAAGAGATTTCCAAGTTTAAGATTCGTTTGTTGACAAAAAAACATATATGGTACAAATGACCATCGTTACCTAAGTCAGATTCCCGCGTTCGCGAGCCCTCCCCTAAAACGGCATGTGAGAGCTGTCTAGATAAGACCCCTAACGACGAGATTCTACGGATCAGACGGATCAGATTCTCCCACCCTTAAAAAGAAACAATCATGACTGTCACGATATGACAAGTATGACCAAGTTCTACTGACCCAGCCATGGTTGCTCTACCTAAACTAAAAATAAATTACTAGAACTAATGCCATTTGTGAAGATCGCTCTCGAGCGCCAGACTCTAAGTCTTAAACTCCAATGGACATTGTTCTATTTAATAAACTAATGATTATTTAAAAAGAAAATGCATTGAAATTGTATGGGGTAAAGCCTCTAATCCAGAAAAATAAAATTGATTCCCTACTTCACTCCATTCAAGAAGTTCCTCGGTAAAGAATGGTACTACTGGTACGTACCTAGGTACTAACACAGTAGTAGCCACCCCTGTACACCAAAAAGCTTCCTCGAAGTGAAGAGGAGAACCAATTGATCTGTCGATTTCATATCCATAGCGGACATAGGCGACCTAGGACCATCAATCAATGTTAATTGGTGAAGCTCCATGGATGGCTTCTTAAGCATACCATTTCAAAAAATTTATTTCGTACAAAAAAAAAAAGACAAAAAATAACTTTACAAAATTGTACAATTATAGGAGGGCTCCAGAGGTATTTCGGATTGGGGAAACTGTTCTTGTTCAACTGGACCCTCGATGGTATTTGTCAAAAAATAACACTCGCCCAGACACCTCTATCGGGGACCCCTGATTTTTTCTCGTGTACATTTAATTTGCAATTTAACACGAATTCAATTCAAAAGAAAAAATTTACAAAAAAAAACCAACCTGGTTTACTAAAAATAATCAAAACCGAATATGGTTTTACCAAAAATATATGTATATAATTAAAAAAAAACTAAAACTGGTTTTACCAAAAGCGAACAAAAACACGTTTTGGTTCACGCCAGATTTATATAACTGGACTTCAAATTCAAAAAAAACCTCAGGGTCTTTGTTTCGGCTGCCACTTTGTTATGCCAAGGACTTTTATACAAAAACAGAACAAATTATGCTGAAAACGGATCGTCCCAGAGACGAATCTGGATTTTAGAAATCTTTTGTGGTAAAATCACCTAACTTAACATTTCACGTATTTTAGAAATTATAATATTAAAATTAACTTACAGCTGTTATATTTTCCTTGCTTTCTTCTCAGATGCTGATCCCAATTTATAGTTTCCTCTGTATTCCTTCTAACCAATTCAATATTTAATTACGTATACTCAACCAATTCCTCTGGTATTAACTTTTTTCTTCCAATGCAATCTATCAATTCTCGTCCAACAAATATTACTTCAAGAAGGAATGTAAATTTCCTAATGTTATGTCGCTCGACGTCTTTTATATTTGACCTCATATAGGATTTGATCAAACGTCGATAAACAATGAAATCAACAGAAATAAATTGTATAATGATTACTGTAATATTATAAACTGCAATTTTCAGCTTTATTGATTACATACACTCTTCCGATACATCAAAAAAAAAATTCTTTGTAGAATTTTATTAGCAGTTATAAAATATTACATTTTCCTTTTATTTATATTTTTTTTTATATTTAATTAACATAACGCATTTTTCTTTTATATCTGTTCAACGAACAGAAAAACTAGCAATTTAACTAGCATATTGATAGCAAGAAATGATACTTATTTACCCGTATTACAATTTTTTTCTGCACTATATACTATTTGGTAACCAAACAAGATGTTTTTAGTTTAAGCTTAAAAAAACGATCTTAATCCGTTCAATGCTAAACGTAATCTTCGTTTTAAAGTAAAACATGATCTGATTAATGACGGTAACCATCATACGTATATATAGCGAAAATTTGGTAATTGCATTTCGTGTTTTGTTCGTTCATCTCTCTTTACTGGTTTTTTTACATGTTGTCTTGTGGATACGTCCCAGTAAGAAAAATATTCGTTGAATTTTTTTGTAAATAAAAGAAAATAAAATGTTACAGGGACATCTCTAAGACTAGCTCGGTTTGTTACTTGATAAATCATATAAAGTTAAATGGACGGCACAACAATTAGTAGAATCCACTATAAATTGAGATCCAACATCTGAGAAGAAAGCAAGGAAAATATAATAGGTGTAAGTAATTATTAATATTGTAATTTCTATAATACGTGAATGAAAGTTAAATGTTAAATTCGGATCGTGTCATATCATCGAAAAATCATACCATCGAAAATCGATACATCGAAAAAAAGCAATAAATTGAAAAATAAAAATCATACTGTCGAAAAATCACACAACCGAAAATCGCAACGTCGAAAATCATAACACCAAAAATTCATTACGTCGAAAAGTCATAGCATCGAAAAATCACATCGCCGAAAATCATACCATCGAAAATTTAGTTAACAAAATCGAAAAACCGTAAAATCAAAAAAATATCATACCATCAAAATATCATTACATCGAAAATATTCGATGTAATGAATAAATCATTACATCGAAAAATCATATCATCGAAAAACAGGGTGCACTCTCCTCACAGATAAAACTTTTATTCATTACATCGAATATTTTCGATGTAATAATATTTCGATGGTATGATTTTTTTCGATGTTATGATTTTTCGCTTTTGTGAATTAAATTTTCGATGATATGATTTTCGGTGATGTGATCTTTCGGTGCTATGACTTTTCGACGTAATGAACTTTCGGTGATATGATCTTTCGATGCTATGACTTTTCGATGATATGAACTTTCGATGATATTAAATTCGGTGGTATGAACTTTCGGTTTTGTGATTTCTGGTGATTCGACGATTTGGTTTTTCGATGTTATGATGCGGACTCGTTAAGTTAGGTGATTTTATCATAAGTAAGAGATTTATAAAATCCAGATTATTCTCTGGGACGATCCGTTTTCAGCATAATTTGTTCTGTTTATGTATCAAAGTCCTTGGCATAACAAGTTTCAGAAAAACAAAGGAAGATCGGATTTTAAAGTCCTGGAAAACGGGTAACACTAATGAAAGGCGATATAAAAAAAAATTGTGACCATTTTTACAGAGCAATTAAGTTTTAAATCAGAAATTCCATGTGGACGTAAACATCAAGTCCTGCTTCGAAGAAAAACATTATTTTTTACTTCGTGCAGAAGGATTCCCATGTAACACCATTTGACTTAGGTAGACTATCTTGGTCATTTTTGGTCGCATTAAGCTCAAAATTACATGTAAGAGTCTAATAGAGGGCTCACTTAGATAAGTTTTTTTATGACAATTTTTTTAAGAATTTTTTTAATTAATACCTTAATTACGATTCTGTGTACGTTTATATAAAATTAAAGTCGTATATTAAAGTGGCAAATTAAATTGCCTTTGAAAATTTCTATTGCTGACCATATGTTTTAATACTACAATTTAAATAAAAACAAATAAAAAATCGAAAATTTAAATGTTTGACCTCTCTATAGAAACAATTTAACTATCCATAATTTTCTTAATATTATGATAAAATTAATTTAAATATCAGTATACTGGCATGAAATTAGGCAACTAAAAAATATAGAACAAATATAAAATTTTTTTAAATCACTTTAATTGATTATTTAAAGAAAAATAATAAGAAAATTTCAAATTCTATCATTCTTATCATTACTAGCCGACTAGATAATCCAAAAAAAATGTTTTCGCGCTTATAAACCAAAAATTTACACAAGGGGTTTGTTCCAAAATCGTGCAAAGAAATTCATGTTCCAAAATCGTCACAAAACGTGGGGATATCCCACACCCTGAGAACACCTCAAACCAGGCTTTTAAATGTGGAGACTGTAAGATCTTGAAAAGACAATCACAAGTATAAATGTACGAGAGAAATGACGAGGTGCAAGCAAAAGGTTTTGTCAAACTACCTAGCGATAGGTGGCAACAGTCCCAGAAGAACGATGATAAACACCAGCTGTCCAGTCGGACGGTAGTTTAAACCATTTACCCGATGATCTTTCAAAGTTTCAGTAAAGTTAAAAAAAAATAACGTAAAAATATATATTCATCCACTCTTAATCACCACGTCGTAAAGCTACTACAGTTGAAAGCTATTAAAAATAAAATTTGATTACTTAATCGTTAAAGTCATTATCTTCAACATTATCGGATTTTTTTTTCAATCAATTTCATAAACAAGTTTTCCTTCACTTTTCCATTCTTTGTGTAATTAGCTACAACAATATTTTCCCTCCACATAGTTTAAAAAAAATATGATAGGTGATAATAAATGATGATAGTCAAAATGTAGCGCCATTATATTCCTTTTATTAAACGTTCAGTTTTCTCAAGCTAAGCATAAACGAAACGAAAAAAAAAATATATAAGTAACTGTAAATGGAAAATTTTCATTGTAATGAATGATAAACGGAGATCATTTTTAAAATAAAAAAGCAATTTTTCATTTTGAGTTTTTCTTAGTTTACTTTTTTTTTCGTTATTAATAAAACATTTAAACTGGACTATTAAGTAATTCAGAAGGTAAAAAAACCCTTTTATGATGAAAAACAATTTCTATGTTAATTATATGTGGTTGAATTTCCATTTTATGTTAAATTTATTACATGAAAATAAAAATGAATAATTTGATTTGATTTTTTAAGTTCCAGAAGAAAACGGAAAGAAAATTTTAAATTATGTTAATTGTGGTAGTTAGAGTGTTTTTTGTTTAACTTTTTTCGTTGAGAGAAATGATTTATGAATTTTGTTTTAGTTTTCCGAATTTTTCAAATTTTGCGGTTATATCCAAATATTTTATTTTGCGGTTGTTTTGGAAAATGGATTGTGTTTGATTATAGTTCATTTACATACTTTGTTGATAATTTAAACAGAAAAATTGTGACGTTTGCTTACTCAGATCATTGCTTTTACATATACGATGGATACTCTTATTTGATACTTTCGTTTTGTTTTAAAGTAATTCATTAATCCATTTTTGGAACAGACATACAAACAGTCTATGATCGTAATTTGACATTTAAGCTCGATGCCCTAAACCATCGTTGCTCTATTGTTAATCTTATTGATTCTTATAGACATCGTCACAATAGTGCTAGACGAAATGGAATGCATTACGTTTTTCTAATACTTCAGTTGTTGCAAACTGTTTAATTGGAGCGATCGCACACGGTTATATACAAAAGTTTTTCTTTATCCAAACAGCATATAAATGGAATAATTTGCATGACCCGAAAAATTTGTTTTTTAAACAATAAATTATTATTGTTAGTTCAAAGAATTCTTCCAACGTCTGCCGATTGCATTTATATGAAAAATCTTCTCCAATATTTTTATGGTCGTTCGAGCCGGATTATTTTTTAATTTGTATAGACCTTTTAAAAATAAAAAAGAACTGTACAGTAGGAATTACAATATATGTCACATCAACACATAGACTCCTTTGAAGATCTAGGTAGGTCTCACAACAACAAGAATCAATTTTTTTCAAACAAGTTATTTCAAACGTAACGTTTCGTTGGAAAACAATTTATAGTGTATTTATGAATACTAAACAAGATCAAATCAAAATGTATAAAACTGTTGTAAAAAGTTTTCCAAAATTAACCGCCAGAATTCAATTGCAATTTTATCCAATCCGGCTCGAAGGACCGAATTTCTTTTGCACAGTTAAATTCACAAAAAAGTTAGATGCCACAAATATTCCGTGTGACAAAATTAACATTTTATCAAACCAATTATATTTTTGATTTAATTTTTTCATTGTCAAATGTAAATCATAAAACATTTTATTTCATAAAAAACAAAAATAAAACCCATTTTTGGTAATGACAGATTGTTACAGGACCTGCAGCTGAATTCTGTAACTATGAAGCGGATGAAGTGATAAGTAAATATTTTATCACTTCACCGCAAAAATACGTTTTCTAATCTAAGTGATTGAAGTTTTAAAACTAGAAAGGTAACACCGACTATTATATTTGTTTGGTAATAAAATAAAATTGTCTCCTTTGTTGTTATTGATATTATGTCAAAAAGAACCATTAAGTCAATGTGATTTCATTTTTGTACATTGCATTTCTAAATTAAATCAAGATTTATTCTTTAAATTTAATTTCCAAAATTTAAATAATTTAAAACATATTTCTAATATATTTAAGAAAGTTAAAGATAAACATTTTATTTTATGTATTTTTGACGTTTAATAGTGCGCCGCTCAATAAATATTAGATTAGACTAAAGTTTTATTGGGTGTTTCTGTTTATATTTGCCCTCCATAATTTTAAAAATTTATCATTTTAACCATCAGTTCAGTTTTAAGGTTAGTTTTTGAACGCCCTAAAGTATTGGGTCAGGTATGATTTTTATTAAAAAAATTTTTCAATTCTCCATACTAAAATTTATTTTTCTTGTTATAATTTCCCTTAATTTAATTCCTCATTAAACTTAATCAAATTAGTAAATTATTTTTATATTATTCGATTCTTATCTAACCGTATAATCCTGCTCCTTGTAAGTTATATATTAATTTTTTTTTAAATAGTCGATTAGTTTTTTGTATTTCTTTTTACGATTTGCTACGGTTGCATAATAACTGTTGTCATTGCTTTGTAACAGAGTCACTCCCCTTTTCATGTGTTGTATAGTGGGAAAATTTAGGTCTGGCCAAATTTCACTCACTGGACCACCAATATCAAAGGGAAAATCTCTGTGGCAACGCGATGGAAGCAGTAAAAAGCAACATATCAGCATCGATTTCACCAAAACTAGAGGCCTTAATTCCATTTTGAATGAGGTTCATCAATACATTGAAAGTAAGAATCTTGACATATTGTATCTTACCGAAACAATTATCAACGGCAAATCATCGAAGCTGGATCTCGATAAATACCGACTGCCTGATTATGAATTGGAGCATTCCTTTTATAACAAACATGGTGTTTGTGTATTTGTGATTCACTTCCTTGCATGTGTTAATAACGGTACAACGCTACCGTTATGCCAGGATATATGTATAGTAAAATAACGATATGGCCTATGCCAAGGAAAAATCTCTACACAAAAAAACTTAGAGGACCATGATGATCACAATATGCTTCATAAAGAAACACAAAAACATATAATGTAAAATATAGATACAAAGAAACTTATCTTAAGTGTTGAGTGTTGCCTGTTGTTCAACGGTGAAGCGACTTTCGTCCTTGTATGTTGCTTGAATTGATGTCTTCCACAAGTCCGTTTGAGTGAAACGCTAATTAGTTTTTTTATTTTTGTTTTATTTTAAATATTTCAACCATGTGTTTTTCTTAACGTTTTTTGTTTACTATTTTGAGTTGATTTTATATGTAACTCGATTACGACGAATTTGATGAACGTTTAATTTAAGCTCTAAATCAAGTTTTTGGAGGTTCCAGACCCTTTTTTGTATAAAATTTATTCTAAATTTAATTCTTTAGAAACATTCCGTCTGTTAAAACAAACACGATGAATTATGATGAAAGAATAAATTCATCGGTCATCACCTTATACCAGTTTTTTTCAATTTCACAAATCCAACCACACAAAACAAATAACTACACTGCTGTATATATTTTTCTCTATAATTTTTTTATTCTGATAATCAAAATTAAATTTTTTTATTTTCTTTTCCAATTTGTTTCAAATTCACATATGACATTAAAAAGTAACTTTATTTTCTCTAACTTATTTAAAGAAATATGCTTTTTCAAAAAAATTAAATAATAAGAAAAAAAATTTTATTATTTTTATAACAACATATGTATTTTTTTCTAAGTATTTTCTTTCTTTTTTTTTAAACTGTAATTTTTTTTCTACTAAAATATTTTCTTTTTCATTTTAATAAATTAACATCGCGATATCAACTTTAATTTTTTTCTAATCCACAGTGCGACGTAAATACTACTCAAGCCTTCGAAAAAAAATTTAATATTTTTAAATTATAGAATCACGAATTGAACTATTTTTATTGAAAAATAACAAACGCGACTCCCGAAAATTACTTTAATTTCTTTAAATTATAAATTACGACTTGATTATTGAATTTTAATTTATTTTCAAATAAACTGAGCAATATTTTTAAAAAAATGCAACTATAAATAGCATTTTACTTATGCTAAACGAAGGAAAAAAGTTGATTGCATAGCATCCTCTCGTTAGTAAGATACAAACAAAAACAAGAATCACCCTCTTATTAGATACAATCATACCATTACTTAAGTTGTTGAAAATATAAACTCATACATCGAAAGAATTTTAAGGTGAATATTTAGAGTTTTCAGATTTTCATATAGAATGAAGAAAATTCATACATCTCCTCTCTCTTGTTTCATTGTTATATTAACATAAAAGAAACAACAATAAAAAAGGAAGGCAGTGTTAAAACTTAAATCTGTGAAATAGCTGTGTTTTTTTGTATATTCCAATTATTGTAGCATCGCAAATTAAAATTTCAGAATGTTTAAATTAAAATCATTAAAATTATTCTGGGTTTCACATCTATCAGCATTCCAAGCAACAATTATATAGATTTTTATATTTAAAATAATCAAAACATATCATACACAAATTTGCGTCTATTAACACCTTAGAAAGAATTTTGTTGTGAGACCTTATTCTTAAAAGTCTTTTATGTGTTGTTTTGACTCACCTTGTAATTTCTACTACCAAACACATTTTATTTTTAAAAAAAATAGCGTATAATCAAAGTATATTCCATACCTCAGAGTAAGGGATGGTATCGTTGATTGAAAATACTTCATCCGCCAGCACCCCTAAGATATCACTTTGGCTAATGAGATTGCACTGCTATTGCCAGCGGTATACGATATCTCAATAGCAGATATGCCAATAGCAGGGACTAAAGTACACGTGGTTGTCACACCCATAGATCAACAATTTTAATTTTACAAATAAGTAAATTGATTGGTAAAAAACTAAGTAAATTGATTGGTATTAATGCGCATTGTTTTGCCGTTTGCAAATCACTATCGGCTAAGTGCCACCATTTTAAATTATTTTATTTATCATGACTGCCATCCATGTTTAATCATACATAAGCTATGCTTCTTTGTATAGAGTTTATGCGATTTCCGTCTCGTAATTGTGAGCTTTAAATCGATATAATCGATTTTATCAAGTATCAAGTTACAAGTATTAAGTCTTCACTTAATTTTAGAAACATGTATTACATACAATTCCAAACCGACAACATATTTAGTGAAGATGATAAAATTCCAATACGTATAATATTGATATACAAACGTAATTGTTTCAGGTTATCCTATCTTTCTTACGTTATTTTTAATTTTATAAAAATTGTGTTCAACAAAAAAAAAACATTAATCAAAGCAAAACTACCGTTTAAAACGATAGTTAAATAAAAGCAAATTAAGTGTGCACAACAACATCCCAAATTTTCATGATGATTAATGTATTAATGCATAAAGGACAAACAGACATACTTTCAATTTTACATATTTTCAATATTTATTTAGCATGCTGACTCGAATGCAAATTGCAAAAGACAGTAGCAAAATAAATTTAAAAAACTGCATTATAGATCAATTTTTTAAAATTCTTAAAAAAAATTTTTATTATTTTTATGAATTCATGAATCAAAAAAAATAATTTTAATGGTATTTAATAAAAATTTAAAAAAAAACAAAAAAAAATGTACCACACCAGGAATTGAACTCACGACCTATAGAACCTCAGTCGACCGCGATATCCACATCGCAATTTTAAACGTTAAATAATGATAGATGTATTTCATATTTAAAAATGTTTTGTTCTTTAAAAATGTATATTAAAAATGGTAACGTGAATATACAAATTTTGCTTCATAGAAAATTGCACAACGCGCTTAAAGAAGTAATGGTCTCGAGATTCAAAATATGATTTTCGGCGAGTAGAAAACTGTACTTTTTCTACTACTTTTTTAATAATTATTGTTAATCATTAAGCATTTTCATTTATGATTACATACAATTCAAATTTTAAAACATAAAAACATTCCAACAAAATCTTTAAATTTATATTTCTGCTATTAAAATATAGATGAATAAATTATCCGATTTCTATGTCATAAAGAACCGTCTTTAGTTACAAGCCTGATTGTCGTTTCATACAAAAAAGTCGTAACTTTATACATATACATATTTTCATTCTATTTTCATCACAAAATTCTATAATTTTATTCTATTTGGTCTATAAAGTCCCTAAAATCATTAAATAACACATCTTTAAAGGTTTATTGTTTTTTGCATTTCGCGTCTAGTAGGCTTATAATTAAAGACGGTTTTCTAATAAACAAAGTCAAGTTTAAAAATTTTATTATGATTTCTAAAATAAAAACAACAGTTTTGATTTAGTTTTTGTAAGGGGATGACGTTACGTTAATTCCTGATATATTTTAAAACAACGTAAAATATTTTATGTAAATAAATATTTTTTTAGCAGGTGAAATCATTTTTTTTTAAATATCTTAACACCAACTGTTTGTTACCATACTATTTAAAAAGAATATGTGAATCTTATATAGTTAACTTTTATATTATTTTTACATTTTTAATGTAAATTATCCGTATATAATTCTAAAATTAATTAACGTCATCTTCCCATAATCATTCAATTAATTGATTCTCTTAACGGGTGTTCTAGGATGATTTATTCTAGTTAAGAAATTAGAAAATAGATGGTTTTTAAAAAATTACTTTCGTCACTAGGTACGAAAGTAATTTGTATATGTTTTTTTATCACTGGTGACGAAAAAAAAAATTTTGGATGCAATGAACAAACATCGAATGTAGGTTTTTTAAGTTGGGCAGTAGAAAAAATTATTTAATTCATAAAATGTTAGTATGTCATTTTTTCAGTCAAAAATTTTAAGAATGAGTTATTGTTTTTATTTATATTTAGTCTTATATTTTTGTAGCCGATGATAAATGTATAACATTCGAAACGCGTCAAATAAATATATATAACTATTAAAAGATTGTTTTGTGGATTTATTTTTACAATAATTTAATAATTTAAATTATTGATATAATTGATAAACTTATCGAAAACTACCACAAAGCAAGACTGGTCATTCTTGGCGATTTCAATGTACATAATACAGAGTGGTTGAAATACTCATCCCGCACCAACGACGTAGGAAGAAAAGCGGAACTGTTACTTTCACAGTTTAACCCAAATGGTAGAGCATCCAACGAGAATGCCAGATAATACTAATCAACAATTAGTTGGATTTGTATTTGACAAACGAGCCAGAAACAACGCATACAAATGTTGATCAGCCCCTCGTATCATCGGTCCATCTGTTAATATCAGCAACAGTCACATTCACATCACCAAATTCAATTGAAGCCAACCCTTGCGTCGCTTGTGGAGTTATAAGCATGCTGATTGGAAAGGTCATCGAAACTATTACGATGAAATACCATGGAAGTATGTTTGTTGTGTTGAGCAGGATAGTAGCACATCAGCACTAAGAGTCACTGAATTTATAAAATATGGGATGCGGCGGTTTATTCCAAATCGATTAATTACTCCCAAAACTGAACCTTGGTTCACGCGGGATGTTGATGAGGCGGTGAGAAATAAATGGAAAACATTTCAGGCTTATAACTCAAAAGCAAGAAATTTGAGTAAATTCAAAATAGATTCAGACAAAAACGCATATATCAAAGGCAAAGCAAACAAATTCGTCGAATATCAATCTAGCTCTCGTAATTTCTTTCAAGCAGTTAAATAGTGCAGTGCAATTTCACTCGATTATCTATCCCAACCTTAGTATTAAATCACATTCCAGTGAGTTACTTAAAGGAAAAGGTGGATCTTTTAAGTCGCATGTTCGCAAGAAACTCTAACATAACTGAACCATTTTATTCTCCTACACTCATTCCCTCAGCTGAAACCAAAATGAAGCCAATTATTTTTCGGAGTAATATCATACGTAAAATGCTTTTATCCCTCAATATCAACTAATCCTTCGGCCCGGATGGTATTCCACCCATTATTCTAAAAAACTTTGCTAGACCACTAGCTCCAATTCTAATCAAAATTATCTATTTATCTTACAAAACCGGAGTATTTCCCGAGTGTTGGTAGTTGGCTAATGTTCAGCCTATATTCAAAAAAGGCAGTTAGACTGACCCTAACAATTATAGACCAATTGCAATTCTGTCGGTTTTAGCTAAGATATTTGAATATTATGTTAATTACAACCTAATCGAAATTTTGGAGGTGTCACGAATTATCGATGATAAGCAGTATGGTTTTCGTAGAAGTCATGCAACAGGTGATCTGCTAGCCTACGTAACACATATGTGGAACAAATCTCTGGAAAACCATGGTGAAACCATCAGTGTTTCTCTGGATATTTCAAAGGCTTTTAATAAAGTGTGGCATAGAAATGTTATAGCTAAAATAAAATCTTATGGCATAGATGATCTTTCTGTATAGATTCATAGTTTTTTTACAGGTCGCCAATTTCATGTCAATTTAGATGGCATTGCATCCAATGTTTTCACAACGAATGCTGGTGTTCCCCAAAGCTCTGCACTTTCACCAACTTTATTTCTTTTATATATAAATGATTTACTTAGCTCTACAGTACATCCAATTCACAGTTTTGTTGACGACAGCACATTGCATGCCTCAAGTGCATCTCTAAAAAGTCAATCTCGTGTAGCAGCTACTAACGATAGAGAATTGTTGATTAATTATACCAACAAAGACCTAGAGTGTATAATGCAATGGGGAGAGACCAATCTTTTTGAGTTTAACCCTGCCAAACCCAAGTTATGTCACCTTTCACCAATGGAACGACAGAAAGACTTCCCCATTATGATAAACTACTAGGAATTATATGAGATTAAATCGATTAAACTTCTCGGAGTTGTCATTGAAAGTAACATGAAATGAATAACCATGTATTTAGTCTAGCAAAATTGCAATGCAAAAGTAAGGATTCTTGAGCCGATGTAAGAAGTTTTTTAACTCTGAGCAACTTTTGTTAATTTATAAGTTATTTATCCCCCATGTATGGAATATTATTGTCATTGATCGCGCCTCTGGCTTGGCAGTGGACTGTGATACTTATTTTGTTGACATCAAGTGAAGAGCCAGAGAGCTATCAGTTTATCGTTTCTTGACGATCGATGACAAAACTTTATAATATAAATATAGGTGCGCCTAACATGGCGATCGAAGAAAACTATTATATCAATATAAGTTCGCCTAACAATGGCGATCGATGACAAACTTTATAATATAAATATAGGTGCGCCTAACATGGCGATCGAAGAAAACTATTATATCAATATGGGTGCGCCTAGCAATGGCGATCGATGACAAACTTTATAATATAAATATAGGTGCGCCTAACATGGCGATCGAAGACAAACTTTATATCAATATGGGTGCGCCTAACAATGGCGATCGATGACAAACTTTATAATATAAATATAGGTGCGCCTAACATGGCGATCGAAGAAAACTATTATATCAATATGGGTGCGCCTAGCAATGGCGATCGATGACAAACTTTATAATATAAATATAGGTGCGCCTAACATGGCGATCGAAGAAAACTATTATATCAATATGGGTGCGCCTAACAATGGCGATCGATGACAAACTTTATAATATAAATATAGGTGCGCCTAACATGGCGATCGAAGAAAACTATTAAAATGCTTCTTGCCTAAAACGGCAAAAAAAATGAAATAGTGGAGTGAAAAGACGTATACCAGCATGACACATCGCCTAATTAGGCATATGGTAGAAGTTCAGATCACCAAACGTGAGAATTCAATGTATTCTCGTCAACAGCAGCAAAATACACAAAAGAATACTTCACTAATTAGTCAACACTTTCTTTACATTATCGTTTTATTCAACTTGAATTAATTATATAAAAAAAATTTACATTAGTTTTAGCACATCAGTTCAAATAAGAACCATCACCTCAGAATCACAACGAAGAAGAGATTTTGACAAGCCTAAACGTTACCGTAATATAGGCTCCAAAATCACACCTTTATGTGACGGCAGAGCCACACGTTTCCAACACCGCAACAAGTATTGCTGATTAAACTGCTTATCGATCAACGATACGCCAGTTTTTGAAAAGTTGGTGAAAACGTGAACTCATTAGATAAATAACTTAATGTCAGAATGACATTTTAGAACAAACAACAACATTATCAGAATATTAAAGTAAGTTAATCATAATTAATTAAATGACAAACAATAAAATCATTAATCCTTTTCTTTTTTTTCTTACAGTATGATTCCTTTGGTAAGCAGTAGAATATGTCAACGATGGATCACAGAACTGTTGTAAGTTTGATTGACTTAATATTTTTGAATTGTTTTTACAGGTCAGACATATCCAGCGTTAACAGTCATGTTTGAGGAGGTGTCTCAATCAACAATAAAACGTCTAGACTCTGTGTAGAGAAAGGCATTACGATTGATTGTTAATCATGCGTTAACTGATCAACTTGATTCACTCCAAAACCGAAGAAATTTTTCTGAACTGTCAATCTATTATAAATACAATTTCTATGATTCACTCTTTAGGTAAATCCGAAACATCCTCCCATCGTGTGTGCAGTACAACCGACAAATACGAACTTCAGAAATGTCCCACTCATTTCCTTTCAGAACGATTATTTCAATGGAGTAACCAAAAAGTGGAAATCATTACCCCTCTCAGTTTTCCCTAACAAATTTGCCCCTCAGACATTTAAAGAAAATGTCCATCGTCATTTAAAACAACTTACCTAGCTAATTTCCTATCCCTAATCCTTCCTTTCCTAGTTGACATGGTATCTTCGGATATTCAAAGAGTCTAAATAATGAATATTTCATGTTTAGTGTGCTAAAAATGTACAACTAATTAATAAAAAAAACTATTTTAACACTCATATTACAATATATAATTTGCATATACATAGAATCGCAAAAATTATAAAGAAGAGTGATAAAATCGAAATGAAAAGAAATGAAGAAATTGTTAACATTTCACCGCTTCACTGTTACAGAATTGAGCTGCATGATTGGATCTAACCAATGAAAAATTGCTTTAAAAAGCGAAAGATCCGTAACAAAGCCTTATCTCAATTCCAGATTGGTGAGTGAACTGGCATCTTTCTGATGATCAGAGTCAATGGCCAGTGGACATCCTCGACCATCGAAGAGACACAATTTGTTTTTGGACAATCGACCTAACATCACAATTTTGTTGTATCAATCTTATTTTTTTCTGTCTTGGTTTTTACTCTACGACCAGTACGTCTATTCCTGGATCTCCCTGGGAATTGGGAATTGAGAAAAAAGTGCAATAAATGAAATAAAGGAAATTTTCCAATACGAAATTGTTATTTCCCGCGGCACGGAATACTAGTTACGAAAAAATTGCTGTAATGTATTTCTCAATTCCTATTTCACGATGTTCAGGAATAGGGCTACAGGTATTATCGTTCTTCATACTGTAACTAAGTATAAGTATATAGTTATATTTCATAAAAGTTTAATAACTTATTCCTTGACGGTTGAAGCATAGTATTTTCTGAATGTATAAAACAAAAACTTACTGAATAAAAAATGCTTTATGTAGGGATATATATATAATCTCCATATATCTTTCAAACATAATTTCAAATCTAATATAATGGTGTGCAAGGCAAGACACATCATTAAATATGACACATCATATAAACTCTTTTTCAATTCAATATAAATTATATACCTCGCACGTATTCAATTTCATAGTAAATAAAAACAATCAAAGAAAAACCAATTAACTACCTAAAAATTTCCAACAGAATATAACGTATGTATAATAATAATTTCCCCTATTTAACGAAAACTAACGTTTAAAACGAGAGAAAATAAATCAAGTTTCGTTTTTATTAAAACGACGAAAGTTTCATTCAGTAAAGAAAATGAGATACTAGCGCTCCAAGTGATCGGTATCGTAGTTCATGTAGCTTTTTTGTTTGGGGAAAACTTCGTTTTCTCTTCCTTTAAAAAAATAATGTATAAAAGTTATGAAAAGATGTTCTTTAAAATAAATTCATTCATAATTTATCTTACGCACATTTAATATCATTTCATTGCGACGGACAAAATAACAGAATTTATTTTTTTATGAATGTATTTATTATAAATAATTAATTCCAGTAGGAAAATGATAAAAACAATCGATGGTTATTAAAATAATATAAAAAGATAAGACGTCATGTCGTTTTGCTGAAGCTTATGATTCAAGGACTTACGTTGTTGTTTGTTTAAAGAATAAAATAATTTTTGTTGGATTTGAATAATCCACCACGTCCGAGAAAGTTTTCTTGGAAAACTAGTTTTTGATTGCTTAAATTTCATTTCGGTGAAAATAGTTTTTCTGGATATTCTTTGTTACTTAACAAAATTCTAGTTTTATGTATGAAGTTAATTTGGCGAAAAATCAAAATCAAAAATAAACTTGAATTTTTGCAATCTTAAATTTTTGATTTTCTATTGAAAATTCACAAAAATGATTTTCGTGTTTTTTGTTTGGTTCGATCCGATACTCATCAGTTCGCAGTTTCGACACATTTTTTGTTAGATTTCTAAATTGAAACTTCATCATCACGTATTTACTTGAGTTTAAGTTAGACAACCGTAGTTATCAAAATTTTCTTTATAATAATATTTTTTGTCACTAAATATAGTAAATCCACTCATAATTTATTTTTTATTCGCCTACATATTAAAGTGTTCCTTTATTACTGTGATTTGCGGCCTTAAAGTGTCACTTTTTAACTATTTAGTTTGTTGTCATAGTTACGTCCAAAAAAGTAAACAGCATTTGTATTTGTTTAAATTCTATGAAAAATAGAATTTTTTATCAAAGCAACCCTTAAATTCAAAATTTTATTATCCAATTAAAATAGTTGCTATCATTTGTTATCATGGTTATACAATAATTTGAAAAAAATAACAAATATTTTGCGGCGACTAAAAAATAGTGTATGATGCTAGCGCCTCGATTTGCAAACTCCACATCCGTCCAAAATCTTTAGCTTTACGTCCTAGTATCATAATGTACTATTTTATTCGCCTATATGTTAAAGTTTTACTTTATTACTGTGATTTGGGGCTTTAAAGTATCACTTTTCAACTATTTATTTTGTCGTCATAGCTACGTCCAAAAAAGTAAAAAGCATTTGTATTTGTTTAAATTCTATGAAAAATAAATTTTTTTATCAAAGCAACCCGCAAATTCAAAATTTCATTATCCAATTAAAATAGTTGTTATCATTTGTTGTCATAGAATTTGGAAAAAATAATAAATATTTTTTCAAAGGTTACTTGTTCCACATATTTTTATTTTAAAATTTATGAAAATAAAAATGAAGATAAATAATTTTAATTTAGAATAAACAACTTTTCTTAAAATATTTTGCTTGCGGCGAATAAAAAATAGTATATGATGCACGGACGTAAGCTATTTTGGACTTAATGTGGGTGCAAATCTCGGCTAGCGCCTCGATTTGCAAACTCCACATCCGTCCAAAATCTTTAGCTTTACGTCCTAGCATCATAATGTACTATTATAGACAATTTTGTTTGTCTTCTCTGACTCTGTCTTCTTCAAACAAAATTAACTTTTTGTTCGATTTCAATACAAGTATTTTTTTTTCATTCATGCTTTTTAGTCATTGAATATTTTACAATGTATTTGGTATTCTATATATTTATTTAAGTTTTTTATTTTATTATTATTCATCGACTTCAATTCGACACATAACGTATGTTTGTTTTATTTTGGTTTGAAGGTTTAAATTATGTAGTTGTTCTATTAGTTATTAGATGGTGTCAAAAATAGTTCGAACATATTGTTATAATTTTGTATTGTCATGGATACTACAAATTTATATCAATTTCGGAAATTTAAATAAAACTTGTTTGATTGATATGGGAATTTATTTATTTATTTATTATTCAATTGATCAACAAAATATAATTTAACTGACCTATATTTTAAGCTTTAAACAATTTGAAAATCCTAAAAATATTTATATTAAAAATAAAAACAAATTAAAATTTAATTTAACCTCCAATTTGTTAACATCTAATTAAAATTTAAAAATAAAATATGGAGGGGCTGAAATCTCACAGCTCTGAGATATCAAGACTTCGGTCTGGGTTAAGGATTTTGATATAGTTTTCGGCAAAAAACTTTTATGAGGACATGGTTTTTAGTTTTGGGCAGCGATGTATATCAAACATAACTTTTTGTTACAGTACATGTATTTTTTATCTCTGTTTAGTATTACAAAACTAACACGAAACATCAATACGTTGTTGGAAAATTATAAAAGATCATATATTAACATAATTTAGTGAAAAGATTATACAATCAGCAAACTACTCAAAAACCTCGCAATTTAGCGTTTCGAGAAAATATTTCAAAATCGCAAATTCATATTTCTTTCAAAAATCCAAAAATATTGTAAAATAAAAAATTCAAACTTTTTTCAAACAAAATTCTAAAAATATTTCAAAAATTATTACAAAACCACAGATTAAAACTTTTTTCAAAAATTCTAAAAATATTGCAAAAATTATAACAAAATCAAAAATTGTAACTTCTTCCAAAATTATAAAAATTATAATAAAATCAAAAATTTAAAATTTTTTAAAATTCCAAGAATTCTTACAAAATCAAAAATTGAAACTTTTTCAAAATTCCAAAAATATTCAAAAACTATAACAAATTCAAAAATGTCCATGTCCAATTTCATTTTCATTTACATTTTCAGCAAACTATTCAAAAACCTTCAATTTAGCGATTCAAGAAAATATTACAAAAACACAAATTCATATTTCTTTCGAAATTCCAAAAATATTGTAAAAATTATAACAAAATCAAACTTTTTTTCCAAATTCTAAAAATATTCCAAAAATTATTACAAAATCAAAAATTGAAACTTTTTTCAAAATTCCAAAAATTATAATAAAATCAAAAATTTTAAATTCATAATTCCAAAAATATTCCAAAAATTCTTACAAAATCAAAAATTAAAACTTTTACCAAAATTCTAAAAATATTGCAAAAATTATTACAAAATCAAAAATACAAACTTTTTTCAAAATTCCAAAAACATTTCAAAAACTATAACAAATTCAAAAATTTCCATGTCCAATTTCTTTTCGATTACATTTACGTCATAAAAACAGCTACATTTTTTTTTCCCAAAAAATTGGCTAAAAACATCAATGAAATCATTTTTTGACACGCTTGACATTATTTTTTGACAAGCTTATAATGCCATAAATATGGAGGGGCTGAAATCTCACAGCTCTGAGATATCAAGACTTCGGTCTGGGTTAAAGATTTTGATATAGTTTTCGGCAAAAGACTTTTATGAGGTTTTTAGTTTTGGGCAGCGATGTATATCAAACATAACTTTTTGTTAAGGTACAAGTATATTTTTATCTCTGTTTAGAAATTTATAACAAAACTAACACGAAACATCAATACGTTGCCGGAAAATTATAACAGATCATAAATTAACATAATTTAGTGAAAAGATGTATAAAACTGGCCCTGATACGGAGCCACGTTTTCTTGTGATTGATTCACTTCGTGAATCGGATTTGGACTTTTATACAATATCAGTGAGTAATTAAAACAAAAGTATAACATGAAATGACTTACGTCTACCAAACGAATCCGCCCGTGAGAATCTCCTATCTTCATACGTCACTTAACCTAACATTCCTCAAAAAAAAAGAAAATTGAATGATTAGTCAGAGAGAATTTAATATAATACATGTATGCTAACAATAAACAAAACTTAACTCAAATTAAGATTGACCACAGTCCTCCCAAACTCCCTTATAGCCTCCGGTATACAGCTCACACCAAAATCCTGCTCATAAACCTTTCAATAAATCCTTCCCAAATTCCGTTAATGACTCCTCCATAAACTTCTGCATAAATTGCGTCAATAATCTCTTTCACCAATCCTTCACAAATTCCTTTAATAAATTCCTGCATAAATTCCTTTCACCAATCCTTCACAAATTCCTGCATAAATTTCTTTCACCAATCCTTCACAAATTCCTTTAATAAATTCCTGCATTAATTGCGTTCACAATTCTTTCACCAATCCTTCACAAATTCCCTTAATAGATTTCTTTTTACTGTACTTTATTTGCTAACTTATGGAACAAAAAGTAATAGGCATTTTTAATAAACATTACTTATTATTGTTATTTTTATTAGCTCAATATTTTAACCACGTATAACATTCATAAAATATTTTAATTTTTTTTGACTTTTCTTTTTAAAATGATCAAACATGAAAAAAAAGATATTAATTTTAAATTTAATGTTTTAGATCTCAAGACCAGAAAAGAATTGAAAATTGTTTTTCTTTTGAAACAAAAAACTTCGAAAGGGAAAATGTGTTCTCCTTTTTAAAGTTAAGAACGAATTGAATTATTTTTTCAATCAAAAAATGGAATAATGGATGTCAGAAAAAATGTGATTTTTTTACATCCTCTAATGAAAAATCAAAATCGTATCATAATGAAAATTCAGCAAAGGTTAATAACGACAACGACATCTGTTCGCTAGAATTGGAAATAAAATTGAGTACGTTCGTTTGCTTTTTATAGTATATTCAAAATTTAACTAGCAGTTAAGTTTTAGAAAATTTTAAAATTATTATTAATGTAAAAATGAACGGAAACTAATGAAGTACATTTCTATTGAATTGAAAACAAAGAGGAATTTGGTTTTATTATTGTTTTGCGATTATTGCGATCGTTACACCATGAATTCAAGGTAAAAATCAAGATTTCTACTCTTGAAATCACAAAAACGTCGCCATCCCCTCCATTACAGAAAACCACCGAACCACTTCCACCTATTAAACGGTATCTGGGATCGAGATACCCACAGTCACTGGCGTCAAGACCGATGACCGGTTCCAACACTCATGAAGTCCTTAAGAATTTCACTGAGCATTGAGACCGACCATCCATCCGAACGTCAGCACCATGGACACCCCGATACAACCAGTAAGTATGACCTGAAGATGTGAACCCCAGAGACGACAATCAGCCAGAGGAACAACCCTACCTAACGAAAGGACATCATTCCCTGATGTCTTTCGCGTGATGGACTCCAAGATTCTTACCGCTCATATCTGTGCACTCGTAGAGTACATTTCCAATCTTAGTCTTAATCATTGCAGGCAAGAACTTTGGAGCCAATTTTGCCGAGAACTTTTTGGTAGCGTCACTCAAATGATGTTGCCGTACAAACACACGTTGTTGTGGTTGAAAAGTCCGTAGTTTAGATCGCAGGTTGTACTGATGTTGCGATTTTTTGAAGGCTGCTTTTAAATTTTGTTGAACCCGGTTCCTAAGCAGAGTCAAATGATCAGTGCGTTCCATTTCCTCACCAGCATCTTCACCAAGCTTGTGTAGTGATCTCAACAAATGGTAAGTATTTCCATCCGAGATTGGATGTTGACCAAATAGTAAATAGTACGGTGAGTACTTGGTAGCAGAATGTACTGCAGCCCGCAGTGCATATGCGATTTCACCAATTTGTGAATCCCACTTGGTATGTTGACCTTTAATGAACGCTCGAATTGCTGCCAGGACTGACCTATTGACCCGCTCTGACGCGTTGCTTTGAGGACTATAGACACCGGTCCTAATGTGTTTAATGCCGAAATCTGACAAAAGACTTTGAAAGTTCCTACTAGTGAACTGTTTGCCATTGTCACTGTGTAGAAACTCTGGTACCCCATATGTAAGAAACACTTCGTTCCTCAGAAAAGCATTCACCTTCGGTGAAGTTGCGTTTCTAAGTGGTTTCAGTAGTACAAACTTCGTAGCATGATCCAGAACTATCAGTAATACCGTATTCCCAAGTGTAGAACGAGGGTACGGTCCCAAAAAATCTATATAGACTCTCTGCCATGGACGTGCTGTTTCGAATTGATATTGCATCGGAGGACGCAATATCTGATTCGTGGCTTTTGTTTGTTTACATGTGTCGCAGGACACAACATAGTTGTGTACCTGTGACGCCATGCCCGGCCAATAATAAAGACGTCGAAGTAATTCTAAAGTCTTCTTAACACCTCCATGAGCAGCAGTACTATCATCGTGATGTTTCTGAATCATGCTTGAAGTCATCGGTTTTGGTACCCAGAGCTTCCACACAGGAACATCGTTGGGTATTGCATCAGATCTTGGCTCAATACGTATGTATAGCTTATCATCCACGACTTTAACAGATGGAAAGTCCTTAGGAGATGATTGAACTTTAGCTATCATATCCGTATATTCTTTGTGCCGATAACCTTCATTGTCGATTTTAATTTCACTGATGTGATGTACTAATGCTTCCGTCAATTCCTCGTGTGTATCGTCATAAAGACGAGATAGAGCATCAGGGACTATATTTTGGGTACCTTTTTGGTGGACAATTGTAAAATCCATATGTTGGAGTTTTAGGCTCCACCTAGCCAGACGACCACTCAAGTCCTTCTGTGTCATAAGCCACTTCAGACTTGAGTGATCAGTCACAATTGTAAATCGGTGACCTTCAACATAGCCCCTGAATTTCTTCACACTCAGAATTGCCGCAAGACATTCAAGCTCAGAAACTGAGTAATTTCTCTGAGCTTTGTTAAGTTTCTTCGACATGAAGGCTATCGGACACTCTTGTCCGTCCTCGTCGATCTGATACAGTACACTACCTATCCCTGTCAGACTTGCATCGCATCTAATAAAGAACTCTTTATTATAGTCAGGGTTAATTAATACCGGTGCTGTAGTCAGCAATCGTTTTAAATTTTCGAAAGCAGCTTGCGCTTCCAATGTCCATTTCAATTTTCCCGAGCTCTTCTTCAATAAATCTGTAATTGGTGATACCACGCTTGCATAATTTGGTATGAAACGTTGGTACCAACCAGCCATTCCTAGTAAACGTCGTATTTGTTTTACTGTAGATGGAGCTGGGTACTCAGCAACAGCTCTTACCTTGTCAGGGTCTGTTCGAAGACCATCTTCACCAACCAAAAATCCCAAGTATTTCACCTCTCTCAGAACAAATTTGCTTTTCTTGAGGTTTATGGTTAACCCAGCCGCTCTTAACAATGAAGAGACTTTGGACAGCAATTCCATATGTTCCTGGAACGTGGAAGAGACTACCAATAGATCATCTAAATAAACAAAGACATTTTCGTGATATTGATGTGGTATCACTTTGTGCATTAGCCGACACATTGTCTGGGGAGCATTGCACAATCCAAAGGGCATAACCCGGAATTGATACAATGGACGACCAGGCACTGTGAAGGCTGTCTTGTCTCTAGATGCTTCTGCCAGAGGAATCTGCCAGAAAGCATCTTTGAGATCAATACTTGAAATGTACTTTGTGCTATTTAGACGACCTAGTAAGCCATCAATCAAGGGAAGTGGGTAAGCGTCCTTTTTAGTTAGTGAATTGACACGACGGCTATCAATACACAATCTGTTTTTACCAGATTCTTTTTGTACCAAAACCACTGGCGAGCACCAAGAACTGTTAGACTCTTCGATCACGCCCATTTGAAGCATTCGGTCAAGTTCGGCATAGACCTTTAGTTGAACAGCCGGCGATGTGGGATAGTGTCTCTGTTTAACAGGTGCACTATCACCAACATCGATGACATGTTCAACCAAAGAAGTCTTTCCGAGCCCAGACACTTCAAATGACGGGAAAGAATCCTTGATCATATCCAGTTCATGTTGCTGATCAGTGGTGAGGTTATGTATATTTAAGGTTTGTAGCTCTGTACGAGTCAGTTCACTAACAAATGAAGGAACAATACCAAATTTCTCCCAGAAATCTATGCCCAGGTAGAGCTCTTCTCGTAAACCAGGGACTATATGGAACCGCATTGGTTTAGTGGAGCCATTCACAGTTATTGGAATTTCGATGTAACCCAAAATTTTTGTTGCAGTACCATCTGCCGTACGAATACACGAAGTGTACTTACGGTAAGTTGTACCTGCTGATTCCAATAATTCCAAGGAATTTCTTCCAAGTATTGTGATTGACGCTCCACTATCCAATAGTCCGGAAATATGTTTGTCCAAAATCTTTATTGCTAGTCGCGGCCGAGGATCCTTTGTTTCTGAAAGGATAGATGAAATACAAGCTTTGCGAAATAATTTCCTCATCCTCCAATATCTAATGTTACGTTCAAGACGTCTAAAATATGTTCGATGTAATGATGGGAAATTAAATGTACTGGGTGATTTTATTCTGGTTTCCTGAGTGGTGATCGATCGTCCTGCGTTGCTACATCTCTCGTCGTTTTCTTCGGGCTCATTGGATGTTGAACCGAGGGTACCATCCCCGAAGCATGTACTCTCGGACGGTAGTTTACCGACGGGTGACAATATGAACAATTTGCATATATAACGTCCGGCTTATTGCACTTCCAGCAATACAGTTTTATTCTGTTTTTAGAACAATCAGGAGCTCGATGTCCATTTACCCCGCATCTAAAACAGACAATTGGTTGTCTGGACATTGATGGACCAGGTTGATTAGTATTACCAGATGATATCGCAGGTCGTTGCAGAATTCTTCTAGGTTGTGTATCCACAGCTTCAATATATCCATCTTGTTCCGGATCTATTTCTGATTCATAGTCGTCCATTTGCTGTAGTTCGCTAATCCTTAAGTTTGACATTCTGGTTGGGACTGGTGTAGACCACAAACGTTCGAACTTCTGACACAATGTCCGAAGCTCGTCCATAGTTGTGATTGTTGCTGCAAGTGTAGCGTTTTTCAGTTCTACACTCAGTCCTTCCCTAGCGATTTCTAATAATTCAGCTGCAGCAAATGGTCGAACTAATCTCCGATTTAACGAACCCACTTCAACTAAATACTCATAAACGCTCTCTTTGACTTTCTGTTTACGGTTCAAAAGAACACGTAATACCGCTTTATCATCGGTGAGCGTACCGAAGGTGCGTAGGAGTCCTTCCCTAAGCACTGAGTAGGTCACTTCCTCATATTCATGAGTCAAATTCAAATAATATCTATCGGCAGCTGCCTTGAGGTACCGTGGAACGATCGACCTCAGGTCGTCCCAGGACACACGGTCCCTCCTTGCAGCCGCCTCCACTCGATGAATAAACTCATGAACATCAGGGGAGTGACCATCCCCTGTGAAGTTCGGAACCCAATTTGAGTCATAACGACTCAAATTGTTCCTACGTACCTCTCGGTATGCTCCCGGTGACAATGCTGGAGCCGCGACACGAGATACCTGAGGAAGTGGGTTGTATGGTGGTGGTGCTGTTAATGGAGCTTGTGGATAATTTGTTTGAAATTGTTGCAACTGCTCCTGTGGTATCGGTTGATAATTCAGAGGCTGCTGTACCAATGCCGGATTGATGTATATTTGTTCAGCTTGGAACGATGAACCCAGTTGTGGTAATGCGAAGTCCTCCGCTCTTAAACCTGATTGTTGAAAATACGATGGTGGTAATTGTTCTGCCCGTCTTTGTTGTTGTTGATACCCACGATTTAAACTGTGTATCGTATCAGTTATTGGCTGTCCTGGTATTGGAGTGGATCTCTCCTCTGGCTGAAACGCAGGCGATTCGGATGGTACAGATGATCCTCCTGGTTTACTCTGCATAACTGGACGTGTCGACAACGATCTTATTATATCCCAAGCGCGTGACAATTGGGAGATAGCGTAGGTGCGGGCTTCTTGCAGATCATCGCGAGAACCCAACCTATTCATCCTCCCTGTATAGTGCAACACACGATTAGCCAGACCATCTAAGAATGGCTGATTAATCGGTGGCTGAAGTCTACGTATCTGATTCACAATTAGTTGTGCTGCCTGCACCACCATTTGAGACTCAGCTACCAAATCTCTCGCGTGAGATACAGTTAATGGAACTGAACCTTGTACCGCGTGGTTTCGAAGTTCCTCTGCCCAGTTGACCCCTCTGAAATCCACACCTCGAACCAGACATTCAATTTGCAGTTCGCTGGGTTCCAATCCATAAAATGGATGGTCAATGTCTATTTGACTTGACATTTTGATGGTAAAATTTATAGAATCCAGAATTCACAATAACAAACAACAATAATAAAACCA
Organism: Diogma glabrata; assembly: GCA_963693315.1. Lineage (NCBI taxonomy): Eukaryota > Metazoa > Arthropoda > Insecta > Diptera > Cylindrotomidae > Diogma > Diogma glabrata. The sequence goes on from OY856187.1 coordinate 403,991,839, forward strand.
ATCTCAACAACAAAAAAAAATGTAGCTAGTATGCTGTAAAAGTGTAAACAATAAAAAAGCGTAAAACGAAAAAAAAACCAACGAACGCCCCAAAAAAAACAGAAAATTTTTGTAAAAAAAAAACTTCGTAAAGGAACCAAGGGAAAGACCGTCGTAGTTAATCCTTGCTGAATCTGTACAAAAATTCCTAAGATATTGTATATGTAAAAATATAATTTATTTATTTTAATTTCAGATATGCTGAAATTTCAGAATTAATTATATACCTAAAATTATTTATTGACGATAGCACCCCTAAAAATATTTATTTATTTTTAAAAAAAAATTGAGAAATAAAAAATATTCAAAAGAATGTTTATTTATCGGATGCACCGTCTTAACTTTGAAATATTTATTTATTTTTTTAAAAAAACAAAGAATATTTATTTATATCTTGACGTAAAGCTTAATTAAGAAAATTTATTTATTTAGTTACCTAAAATTAACTTAAATTTTAAAAAAATTATTTATTTAATAAAAATTGTTTATTTAGTTTTTTGAAAAATTTGTTTGATTTATTTTATTTTTATTTAATAATATAAGAGATTCCCAAAGTCAAGATTCGTCTGGAGACAATTTAAAAAGTAAGTATGGCTACAATATCCATATTGTTTAAATTTAAAATATCGCGTTCGCGAGCCCACTCCAACCATGCATGTGAGAACTGACTAGAAAAGCCCCTAACGACCAGATTCTACAGAACAGATTCTCCCCAACCTAATAAAACAATCACAACTGTCACGATTAGACACTAGGTCCATTTCTACTGACCCAGTTGTGCTTGTTTAACCTAAAAATAAATTACAACTAAACCTAATGCGAAAGTTGAAGAACGCTCCCGAGCACCAGACTTCAAATCTTAAACTCTATGAAAAATTGTTCTATTGTAAAACTAAATGAAAAAAATGGTAAGTTTTTGAATTTGTATGAGGTGAAGCCTCTGATCCTGAAAGCAAAGTATAATTGGTTCTTCTCTTCATTACACCGAAGAAGCCTCTGAGCAAAGAATGGTATTACTGGTTTGCACCTAAGTACCAACACAGCAACACCACTCCTCGTCCCTGAGGACTTCCTCGCCGAATGAAGAGAAGAAACCAATGTTCTTCGATCGCATAACCCCGATGGCCATAGGCGATCTAAGAACGACATCAATGTTAAAGAGTGAAGCTCTATGGATGGCTTTTTAGGCCTACCGCTGGGAAAAGTGAATCAATAAACCTAAATAATATATAACTTATCCATAATCTAAATAATTTCTTATTTAAAAATGCTAAATCGAAATATGAAATACATAATATGTGTTAATAAAGTTTTACATGAAATTAATTAAATTTAATCTTCAGACTAAATAATAAATTGGTAATTTAAAAAAAAATTACGATTATTTTAAATTCAAAACTAAGCTTACTAATTTTTTAGGTTATTACCTCTAATATATTTGTTCAGGTCAAATTTTTCGCTTTACTTATTGTATCCAAAACAAAAAATAAATGTTAGCTAAAAATAATTATTTCTATATTTATACCACTTTTTAAAATTAATCGCAATGAAAAAAAATAATTCTAAAAAAAAAATGGTGGTAGCTAAACACTTACTAAATCTAACCATAATCAAAAAAACATACAATTAATTTCATATATAAATTAATTGCATCATCCAAAAATATGTACAATATATAAACAATTATAAATATACATTATGTACAAAAAAATTGTACTATGTATATAAAAAAAATATGTACAGGATATACAAAAGATATGTACAATATGTACGTGGTAGCATAAAAAAATTTCAAAAAAAAAACTGCTTCCCCAAAACGGTTTTCTTTTTTCCAAATAAAAAAACAATTAGTATTACTAAAAGCAAATGACAGCACAAAAAACAATCTCCAAAAAAATTGCTGTCCCAAAACGGTTTTTTTCAAAATTAAAAAAAAAATTAGTCTTAACTAATTATACAATGAGGAACAGGGGCCTCCTGTGGACCAGACCACTCCTCTTCCTGTCGCGTGGTCGGTGAGATGGGGACCTCCTCAACCAGCTCCTCAGTTTGAGTACTCTTGGTCGAGGAAGCTCCCAGCTCCACGGCCAAGCGACTCTCCTTCTCCCTTCTTCTCCTCTCCTTCCTCTTCAGGTGAGAGCTCCTATTTCTATTTATCCTCCTTCTCTCACGCCAGCCCACATTCACTTCCTCAGTCACTTCATCCATCTCATCCGCTTCCTCATTCACCCCATTCAACTCCTCATTCACTATCTCACAAATCAAATCATCCAGAAACTCATCATATTTTTCTTCGTAAATATCATCCATCAATTCCAAAAATATTTTATGTTTTACTTCATCCAGAATCACATTTATCATTCCATCCACTACATTCCTCGCCTCAACCATTCTCTCTTTTCTCTCCTCATTCGCTCTCCCATCCACCTCATTCATCCAGGGCTCAAACCCACCTGGCCGACACCTCCTTAACAACCCCTGACCCCTCATAATTGTATACATTCTTATCAAAATTCAAAATATATAATTTCCTAATCAAAACGAAAACGAAACCAATAACTGGTTTATTTCAAGGCAAACAAAAAGCTGATTGACAACCACGGCCCAAACCGGTTGCCACCACCCTATTACCAAAAAAACCACAACTGGTTTATCCTAAAACTTACAAAGAGAAACGCGGAATTCTTTAAATTTTTGAAAATATAAATTTAGAGTACTTATGATAAATGTACACATGAACACCCTAGAAACTAAACCTTTATTTTTCCCTCTAGCTTTTTAACAAAATTTAGCCAAATAAACCGACGCGAAAATAAACTATATATAGATATTAATTAATCTAAATTGAAATAATCAATTAATATATAAATATATAAATATAATAATATAACATGTTCCACAAAAAAAAGTTTTTTTTTTTTCAAAAAAAAAACCGGCTTGCCAACGCCCAAACTGGAAAATATTTTCCCACCAAATTATTTATATATATATCTAAAAAAAAAGCTAACGGGTCCCTTTTTGTTCGGCGCTACGTTCTATTGTGATTGATTCACTTCGTGAATCGGATTTGGACTTTTATACAATATCAGTGAGTAATTAAAACAAAAGTATAACATGAAATGACTTACGTCTACCAAACGAATCCGCCCGTGAGAATCTCCTATCTTCATACGTCACTTAACCTAACATTCCTCAAAAAAAAAGAAAATTGAATGATTAGTCAGAGAGAATTTAATATAATACATGTATGCTAACAATAAACAAAACTTAACTCAAATTAAGATTGACCACAGTCCTCCCAAACTCCCTTATAGCCTCCGGTATACAGCTCACACCAAAATCCTGCTCATAAACCTTTCAATAAATCCTTCCCAAATTCCGTTAATGACTCCTCCATAAACTTCTGCATAAATTGCGTCAATAATCTCTTTCACCAATCCTTCACAAATTCCTTTAATAAATTCCTGCATAAATTCCTTTCACCAATCCTTCACAAATTCCTGCATAAATTTCTTTCACCAATCCTTCACAAATTCCTTTAATAAATTCCTGCATTAATTGCGTTCACAATTCTTTCACCAATCCTTCACAAATTCCCTTAATAGATTTCTTTTTACTGTACTTTATTTGCTAACTTATGGAACAAAAAGTAATAGGCATTTTTAATAAACATTACTTATTATTGTTATTTTTATTAGCTCAATATTTTAACCACGTATAACATTCATAAAATATTTTAATTTTTTTTGACTTTTCTTTTTAAAATGATCAAACATGAAAAAAAAGATATTAATTTTAAATTTAATGTTTTAGATCTCAAGACCAGAAAAGAATTGAAAATTGTTTTTCTTTTGAAACAAAAAACTTCGAAAGGGAAAATGTGTTCTCCTTTTTAAAGTTAAGAACGAATTGAATTATTTTTTCAATCAAAAAATGGAATAATGGATGTCAGAAAAAATGTGATTTTTTTACATCCTCTAATGAAAAATCAAAATCGTATCATAATGAAAATTCAGCAAAGGTTAATAACGACAACGACATCTGTTCGCTAGAATTGGAAATAAAATTGAGTACGTTCGTTTGCTTTTTATAGTATATTCAAAATTTAACTAGCAGTTAAGTTTTAGAAAATTTTAAAATTATTATTAATGTAAAAATGAACGGAAACTAATGAAGTACATTTCTATTGAATTGAAAACAAAGAGGAATTTGGTTTTATTATTGTTTTGCGATTATTGCGATCGTTACAGATGATACACTCAGCAAACTACTCAAAAACCGAGAAAATATTACAAAATCACAAATTTTTGTTTCTTTCAAAATTCCAAAAATATTGTAAAAATTAAATAAAATCAAGCTTTTTTCAAAAATCCAAAATATTCCAAAAATTAGAATAAAATAAAATATTTAAACTTTTTCGAAATTGCTATAATATTCCAAAAATTCTTAAAAATTCAAACTTTTCCAAAATTCTAAAAATATTTCAAAAATTATTACAAAATCAAAAATTCATGCTTTTTTCAAAATTTCAAAAATTATAATAAAATCAAAAATTTAAAAGTTTTCAAAATTCTAAAACTATTCCAAAAATTCTTACAAAATCAAAAATTAAAACTTTTTCCAAAATTCTAAAAATATTGCAAAAATTATTACAAAATCAAAAATACAAACTTTTTTCAAAATTCCAAAAATATTTCAAAAACTATAACAAATTCAAAAATTACCATGTCCAATTTCTTTTCAATTACATTTACGTCATAAAAACAGCTACATTTTTTTTCCAAAAAATTGGCTAAAAAATAAATGAAATTTGACAAACTTATAATGCCATATTTCTCAATAATGAAATTTCATTTCAAACAAATAATTAATTTTATTATTTTCCAAAAAATTGGGTAAAAAAATAAATAAAAATCTTTCTTTTGACACACTTGAAAACATTTTTTTTGACAAACTTATAATGTCATAATTCTCAATATTAATAATAAAGTTTCATTTCAAACAAAAATTAATTTTGTTTTTTTCCAAAAAATTGGGTAAAAAAATAAATAAAAATCTATCTTTAGACACACTTGACAACATTTTTTGACTAACTTATAATGCAACAATCTAGATTTTGGTCTCACATGCCAATCCCGACCATCAAGATTTATCCAAATTTAATATTTCTACTCGTAATCACTTAAAATGAACGTGTTTTAAGCAAAAAATATGCAAATTTCCTTGTTTTGACACACTTGACGATTTTTTGACACACTTCCGGTACAGTTATCAAACACATCGTCTTTTCGGCTCTTCCCATTGAGTAAACCTATTTGCAGAAAAAAATTTTGAAATCCGTCCAGCGGTTTTCTAGATTTCGTCGGTTGTGACGGACGGACGGCCGACAAACAGACAGAATTTTTTTTTTTGCTTTTTTAGAATCAGTAGGTCCTAAAACGTCGAGAAATGCCAAAAATAGTGGGGGTAAGAATTTCACTTTGAGCTCATGAATTTAATACTTAGCTCTTTCAGACCGAAGTAAAATTATTACAAAATAAAATTTAATTTAATTGACCTGCTTATAGAAATTTTATATTTTGAATAATTTGGTAATTCCATTTTTAAATTCATTTCTACCGATGTTGAAATCGAAAGCGCTGTAGAGCATGTTAAACCTGTTTATAGCCAAATCCAAAGGATTATTTTTACCATAATTAGTTCTATGAAATCGTGGTTGTAATAAAGCAAAGGTCACGAATATTTAAATTTTTAGCAAGAATATCATGCATAACATATACAACAGAATGGGTGAGTCTGTATGTCCACTTAACAAATCAAAAATGAAACGAGCAGAGCTAATTGAACGCCTTTGTTCAAGTGTAAGAATATCAAGTTGAACACAACGTTCAACAATATGGGATATACTCCTGGTTATTAAGCCAATAACGACAAATTAGTTTATGGGATTTTTTTTACGATAAAAACTCATAACTCGACAAGTCCCAATATTAAGTTCCAATTTGTTTCGTTGACACCATACAGTAACACGATTTAAATCTTGTTGAAGTAGCTGACAATCATTTAATGTAACAATTTTAACAAATACTTTCATATCATCTGCATACGGCAAAAATTTTGAGTGCATCAGACAACTACCAACGTCATTAATAAATATTAAAAACAGTAGAGGACCAAGGTGACTACCCTGCGATCAAATAAGTTTTCAAGTAAGTTTATTTGATCTCTAACTTATTTGATCGCTAATTTTTCATATATCCGAACTGATCAGCTTGAGTTCTGATTATTTTTCATTCATATATTTAAAGAGAAAAATAAAAACTATATGCTAGCCTTTCTCATTACCACTTTTTGAAATCATTGCTTCTACGTCAACAAAATGTCTACGCAAAAACTTTATTTATAAGCGTAGCGAAGCACGCCGGGCCCTCCTAGTATTAAAAATTCTAACAATCAAATTTACGATCTCAAACTATCATACCAAACACACACATTACAAAATTGTCGCTGAAAAAAAACACAACAATCAATAATCAATTTTTTATCCTCTTTCATTCACAAACAATATATATTAAAAATTCCAATAATCAAATTTACGATCTCAAACTATCATACCAAACACACACATTACAAAATTGTCGCTGAAAAAAAAATACAACAATCAATAATCAATTTTTTATCCTCTTTCATTCACAAACAATATATAAAAATACAACAATCAATAATCAATTTTTTATCCTCTTTCATTCACAAACAATATATATTAAAAATTCTAACAATCAAATTTACGATCTCAAATTATCATACCAAACACACACATTACAAAACTGTCGCTGAAAAAAAACACAACAATCAATAATCAATTTTTTATCCTCTTTCATTCACAAACAATATATATCTAACTAAATATTCAATGTAATAATATATAAGATAAAACAACAAAGAAAAATAACGTCCATACTCTCCTAAATCAATGCGTAAACTGAAAAGAAAATATAAAATACTATAAACAAAGAAAAGATTTGGACGATTCCATTTGATCCATTTGATTTGATTTGAGGGGAGTTGAATTCAAAAATACATTATAATTCGTCTATAACTTTTTTATTTATGATCCAAAAAATCCCAAAAATCTCTCAGATCTAGATTACACTAATATCAGTTAGCAGTGAAAATTTGGAATGAGTGAAAATTCGAATAAAAAAGCCTTAGGCTGTACAAAGTACAAAGTTAGCGTATTAATATATAAGAAGATTCAATATAATGTATGCGTACAGTATTTTTATAAACAGTATTTTTATAAAATATTTAACTTTACATATACATCTATTATTATGTATGTAACAATTTTTTTTGCGTTATACATAATGCCTGGCAGCCATATGAAAGAGTATGCGGTTTCTAGTCTCATATACATAAACGAAATTTGAAATTTTTTCTAAGCCTACTAGATTTTTTTTTAACATTTCACAGTTATTATATTTTTGTGAATATATCGTCGCTTTAATAATGAAACAACGTATTCGCAAAAGTGTAGTTTCGAGATAATTGGGTTTAAAGATTTTTCGATTTTCTGATTTTCGTAAACTCGGCAGCAAAATTGAATGAATAAAGATTTTGGAAAAAAAAATTCTACCCATTAATCTTGACTAATTTCCCCACAGCATATTAAAATTTCACATTAGCACCTGCTGGCTTTTCTACCTAAAAAGAGGTGAAAAGTCAATCAGGTACCTTATACGTTATTTCATATTTCATATACGTTATTTCATTTTGCATGGAAGGACGATTAAGCCTAAAACTAATATTATTGAAATAACACATAATATTCTTACAATTTTTTATTTATATGAACCGGCATATCATGTAGTAATGAATGATGCTTATACAATATTTTAGATTTACCATTTCGTGTGGCGATCGTAATGTATGTAAAGTATACGACACTGATTTTACCCAAGTTATTATTCTGTAGGAATTGAAATATCGTACATGCATTTACGCTGTTTCAATATTTAACCAAATTCAAATTTGCATGTACGTTAATTAACAATATATTAATTTTCACCCTCAGTTATAAAAAAATTGGAAAATGTTAAAATGCCACTTTATAGACATCCTTATGGGGAATGCAGCGCACCCATTATATAAAAACAACGTATATATGGCATACGTTATTTCATTATTAAAGCGACGATATATGATTGCTATAGCTATAGTATGATTGTTATTGGTATAAAAAATGTTGTGTTATGATTGTGTGCGAGTTACAATTTTTGGTATAATGTAAGTAATGAATGATGTAAAAATAGAGATTATTTGTTTTCCATTTCACTTCTAAATTATAATTCTTATAGCTCAGACGTTCTTTTTTGGTGTTCTTAGTAATTTATGCGATTTTAATATTGACGATTTTTGCTTTTCCTCTGATTATTCTTCTGATTATACATTTTATATTGACGACGCTATTCTTCTGATTATTCGCTTTTATTATTTTTATTATTTTTATTATTTATTTATTTTTATTATTTTTTATTTATTATTTTATTATTTACGTTCCACTATGGGTCAAGACCGCTTATCTGCATTAGCTTTAATTTCCATTGAAAATAAAATAAGTTGGTCCTTGGACTGTTCTGATTTAATTGATGAGTTTGCGTTTTTAAAAGTCCGAAAGGTTAAGTTTTAAGTCAATGTAATCGATCCTCCTAAAATCTGCGAAAAAAATAAATGGTACCGCATTTTGAGTAGTCTTATTAGTGCATCTTCATCCAAAATAAAAAAAATGCTTTATGTACATTTAAAACCTATGTGCGTTTTTTGTTTCGTTACGTTCTAATAAATATCCAAAACACAATAGAACACAAGAATTAAAAACTCAACTAATATAATAGAAAACTTGCCTATGGCCTCGCATATGGTAAATCGGCCACTGCTCTTTCCTTAGAATTTAAACATTACGCTTGATATTACTAAATCTGCAATAACTAAAATCGTGTTTCTTTTGAATTCTGTTTCTTGGTCATAAAGGCGGATGTTTTCAGGATCTTCCTTTGCATTTCCAGAAAATGTTCCGAACCGTTTTATTTTTTTACTTATTGTCAAAAAAGAAGAAATATTTAAACCATTTGTCACGATTTACTTTCCCTTAAGATGACGTCACATTGATTTCTTAGAATATGCGAGAAGACTATCAAGATTGCAGACCTCAATATCTATAATTGTTGTTTGTCTTGTTTGAATGATGATGTTGATGGATATCTTTCATGTCATGGATATCTTTCAATATTTTAAGCCATATTGATAGCATTAATCTTCAGGTAAATTTACTCATGTACTTTTTTAATTCCGTTTATGGCTAGATAAGTTTTGTTCGGGTGTTAAGTTAAGAGCTTTTAGAGCCATATTCTTAGTACTTAGTACTTCAGCCATATTTTTAGTACTGGAAGACGTTTTGCAAAAGATCTAACAGCATCAATTCTAGCTGGCCATCGCGTGTTAGTTTTAGAAATTCAAAGCGCGAAAGGTTTGTGTTAATTATTTTGTTTTTGTGAGAGAAGAATAAATATTTATCATGGGTGGTACTCAAAAACCAGTAGCTAATACAAGTGGTCAAAACAAGATTGATTCACGTTGTCTTTTCAGGTCCTCCATAAAACAATTATTTTAAATTTTATCTCAATACTTTGATTTTTTGGTTACGGTTAATTTTTTCAAAATCGTACTTTGCAAAATTGACCGATTTTTTCCCACCTTTGAAAAGAAAAATTTCCTATTAAAATCTTGAGGCCTTTAAACCTAAATTAAATAATCGTGCATTTTATTAATGGTTAGGATTTAGTGGAAGATTGAATCCACATATACTCTAGTTTTGGTTAAAAATAGTTTTTTGTCTATATAATATTTTCATTTTGGTCGGAGACCGGGCCCTTTAAAAAAGCCGGGCCCGGGAGTGACCAGCGCACTCCAGTACAAGATAACAAATTATTAGTTCAAGATAACAATTCTTTCTCGAGCATCTCGATACCGGTTTTTCGAGCAGAAACTCTACTTGAAACCTTAAAAGCCATTTTTTGTGTGAAATATAATTATACAAATTCTTGTGGAATATTTCATGACCTTTTCAACAACCTCCTAAAAAAATTTACGCAAATAAGAAATATTCCGAAAAATGAAATAATACTATACAATTTAGGGTGGCTTTTAAAAACAAAAATGTTTATTTTTTGTACGGCACCCTACATTTCATGTGAATATCCATAAAAATATTATTTGCAAAATCTGATATCAATCGGTCAATTCTAAGACGTGCCACTTAAAGTTGAGAAATTTTGTTCTGTACCTTAAAAAAAACTTTTTGATTTTTTGTGCAACACCCTCTCATTTCGTGTCAATACCTATAAAAAAATTATGTGTAAAAATTCAAATCAATCGTTCAACTCTGAGGGGTGCTCCCGGCCACTTAAAGTTGAGAGGTTTGGTTGTGGCCATTTCAAAGATAAATTTAAATTTTTTGTACGACACCCTCCCATTTGGTGTCAATACCCATAAAAAAATTATGTGTAAAATTTGAAATCAGTCGTTCAACTCTAAGACCTGCCAAGAAAAATTTAAATTTTTTGTACGACACCTTCCCATTTCGTGTGAATACCTTTAAAAATGTTATTTACAAAATTTGAAATCAATCGGTCAACTTTAAGGCGTGCCCCCGGCCACTTAAAGTTGAGGGGTTTTGTTCTGGCCATTGCAAAGAAAGATTTAAATTTTTGTGCCACACCCTCCCATTTCATGTCAATACCCGTAAAAATATTATTTGCAAAATTTGGAATCAATCGATCAATTCTAAGACGTGCCTCCGGCCACTTAAAGTTGAGAAATTTTGTTCTGGACCTTAAAAAAAAATTTTATTTTTTGTACGACACCCTCCCATTTCGTGTCAAACCCCATAAAAATATTATGTGGAAATTTGAAATCAATCGTTCAACTCTAAGGCGTGCCCCCGGCCACTTAAACTTGAAAGGTTTTGTTTTGGCCATTACAAAGAAAAATTTAAATTTTGTGTACGACACCCTCCCATTTCATGTCAATACCCGTAAAAATATTATTTGCAAAATTTGAAATCAATCGGTCAATTCTAAGACGTGCCTCCGGCCACTTAAAGTTGAGAAATTTTGTTCTGTACCTTAAAAAAAAAAAAAAGAAAAATTTATTTTTTGTGCGACACCCTCCCTTCAGTCGGGGGAACGCCTTAGTGTTGAACGATTGATTTCAAACTTTGCAAATAATAGTTTTATGGGTATTCACACCAAACGGGAGGGTGTCGTACAAAAAATTTTAATTTTTCTTTATAATGGCCACAACAAAACCTCTCAACTTTAAGTGGCCAGGGGTACCCCTTAGAGTTGAGCGATTGATTTCAAATTTTACACATAATATTTTTATGGGTATTGACACCAAATGGGAGGGTGTCGTACAAAAAAATTACATTTTTCTTTGTAATGGCCACAACAAACCCTCTCAACTATAAGTGGCCGGGGGCAACCCTTAGGGTTGACCGATTGATTTCAATTTTTACACATAATTTTTTATGGGTATTGACACGAAATAAGAGGATGTCGCACAAAAAATAAAAGTTTTTTTTAAGGTGCAGAACAAAATTTCTCAACTTTAAGTGGCCAGAGGCACGTCTTAGAATTGACCGATTGATATCAGATTTTGCAAATAATATATTTATGGGTATACACACGAAATAGGAGGGTGCCGCAAACTGTACAATGAAAAAAAAAATTCTAGTGTAATCTAAGGGCCACCCTATTATACATATTTTTTTTATTTATTATATTTGTACGTTGCACTTTTTTTGTATTTAAAAAAAATATATTATAATATTGGAATTTGTTGAGATCAATTAAACTCAAGTAAGTAAAGTAGTAATTGGAATTTTTTCAATTCAAAGTTATGGTTGGAAGTTTCTCAGAAAAAATTCTCAGAATTTTTCGTGTTTCGGATGAATTCGAACCTTCCTCCTCAGTGCCTGGTTCGAATCCTTAGGCAGACGAGCTATCGATTACGCCATTGTTGAGGCAATGACAATTTCGAAGTTGAAACTTCTTCATCACTTATTTTATTTTTACTTAAGTTGAATTTTTCCACTTTCATTAGACTCCATATTATGGAAATGTTTTACAAATTACAATATAATTTTCGTTCTATTAAAATTTTTGTTGCTTTATATAGACCCCCCCCCCCACCCCTTCAGATCAATGGTGTCCCGCGTTGCCAATGTTAAAATCAGGTCACCTTACACATAAGGTAACGCAATATTTACCGTTTTTTAACCGCCACCCTCCCTCTCGTAACAAATCGTGACAAACTGCTAAGAAATTTTTGGGCCTACCATAAAAAATTTACAATCCTCCTATCCTAACCTAAAAACGTTACGTAATTTGTGAATAGCTCCTAGAATATTTTTTCACAACTCCAGATAGCCAAAGTTAAAATTACATCAATTAATTTTTGTATGCTGTTATTGGTAGTCCCCTTTGTTCTATGTCTTAGGCTTTAACTAACTTATAATCCAACCCCTGTCACCAGATTATCTCGAACTTATTTTATTTTATTTTAATTCACTTTTAAACACAAACTGTGTTGCATGAAACAATCCTAACGTGAAAATCGTAAATACAATGACCACAATAATTCAATATTTTCGTTAGATTTACTTTCGTCTTAGCGATAAAAGCCTATTTATTAGGTAGATTTCATATAAAAATCTACCTATTGCAATGGGCTTCATCTCGGAATTTCGGAAAAAATTTTGTGCCAAACGACTATATATGATAAGCGGAGACGAAAAAAAAAAAAATTTATATATATATATATATATATATATATATATATATATATATATATATATATATATATATATATATATATATATATATATATATATATATATATATATATATATATATATATATATACAGAGCCGGGACGAGGGGTAGGCAAACTAGGCACTCGTCTAGGGCGTTTTATTTGAAGGGCGCAAAAATTGAGAACACATTTTTTGTATTTAATATATTTTATACTACGGAGATTCGTTTTTTTTTTGTTTTAAATTAAAATATCTAATTAGAGTGGAAAATCACAAAGAAAATAGGTATCCTAAATATTGTAAGATTATTTAAAGGTTCTCTAAAGATTTCTAAGGTTCTCTTCATATTTACAAGATTCTCATGATTCCCTAGATTATTTGAAGAAACTCTGTATGTCCAAATGTACTCAAGATTTTTTGAAATTCTCAAGAGATTCGGTAAGATTCTCAAGATTTTGCGACGATTGTTAAGAATCTTTTTTAAGCTTCTCTAGATTTCTTGAATATTCTCAAATATTTGTACCATGCAAGATGCCAAAGAATAATTTATCGCTCAATCTAATGACATTTTTGTTTTTATTGGCTAATATAAACTTCAGAAATTTTAATAATGATAAAAAATCTGTGACCTATGTTTAACCTGAGTCCCGAATGACCTGATGCATGTAAAAAATTTGATTAAATAAAGAAATAGAGTTTTTGACGATTATAAATTACGGATTACAATATTTATATCATCCTCATAAGAATATTGGTTGGGTGAAACAGTATAATCTTTAACAAAAGATTGAAAACAACAAGATTTTGAATATGAAAGCAATATCTTTTTGTTTCAATTTAAAATATATATTTGCATTTAAAAAAACTCAAAACCACCGGTTTCATAGGTACATATTTCAAACGGTTGATTAATAAAATCTAGTAGTCCATATAAAATTGAATTAGGAGTTTCCTATGTACCAAGCCAAAATTTATAAAAGACGCGCTCAATTCCTACTGACGTTGAGATTGATTTCGAAATACAAATTACTTTATTTCACTTTTTAGTCCAAATAAATTGGAATCTAAACAAGGGGCAGTGGTCACTCGCTTAGCCTCAGATAATTTTTCACAAAAATCATTCATAGAAAATGTTGCACCGAACAGAGTTAATTTGGTACATAATTTATAAAATGTGGAAAATTTTAGTGGCAAATTTCTTAGAGTGATGCCGATTCATTTTCTTTATTTTCTAAAACAATGAAATTTTCATTAAAAAGTGCATTTGGATATAGTTACACAGCAACGTAAGGTAACGATGTCATAAATGCTGCCTAAACGCGTGGAAATGGGTTTGTTTTTGCATCACAAGCAGTGTTGTAAAACGTTACTCGTTACGTAAAAATGAAATAACGAACTTAAGTAGCGTTGTTAATAATAATTACTTTCGTATCGATTTAAAAATTTTTCTGGTGACAATAACGTAAAACGTAACGATGACGTAAATATTTTATTTCGTTTTTTGAACGATTTTGCAAATATCGATTATATAAAATCCGACATATCTGCTCTTTTTAAATGTATGTGCACGCTTAACTAAAGATTTTGGTAGTTCTAAATTTTTTTTGATATTTGTGGCAAAATATTAAGCATTTTGTAAATTTTTGATTTGATCTCACTCTGATGAGGTTACGAGTTCGAATCCCAACAAAAAACACGTAAAAAAGAAAAACAGAGTTTTTTTACGAGATATTTCCAACCATACCTTTGAATTGAAAAATTCAAATTACTTCCCTTGAAAAATCCCGAATAATTAAAATTCCCCAATGTTGTCTAATATGCAAGCTAATATATAAAATAATTGACCAAGTGTTGCTTATTGATTTTACATTGATTGGAAGCAATCAATAATGACTATACACGTGACTTAAAATGTGGCCTATAATATAGAAATATTACACCTCATATGAATTCACACAATAGTGCTGTCTAGAGATTTAATCACAAAAATAAAGTTCAAATATTTCCGGAAAATAGGAGTCTAATGACAATTGAGAATTCAACTTAAGTAAATAGAGTGATGATAAAGTCTCAACTTCAAAATATTCATTTCACATTGGTAGCGAAATGAATAGATTTGAGCTCACTCTGGCACTGATGAGGTTACGAGTTCGAATCCCAACCGAAACACTTAAAAAAGAAAAAATATTTGTCTGTTCCATAACGAAATAACGCTCCGCAAAAATAAATATAATGCATAAAAACGAAACGCATATAACGTTAAGATTTTTTTTCTTTTTGTTACACTGATCACAAGTCCAAATAAATCCAAATCAAGTTGTAACTGTTTCTAAATTCGTACTTATTCACAGGGCTGCCAGAATGACTAAAAAAATCCAAATCATGTGGTTACTGTTTCCAAATTATTGGCTAAGACTGCATTCATTTGCTTCCCAAGCATTTGCGACTGGTTTTAAAATGTTTAAGCCTTTTTTATCAAGTACATGTTAAGTATCTGGTAAAAATTTTAATATTTAAAATCGAATCCATCATGTTCTTCCTCAATCATATTCTTTTTCCTGTTATACACGTCAATCGGTTTGTGCAAACAGTCAAACTATTGAGGTCACATTCGTTCACCGACACTCGTACGATGAACAATTATTCAATTTATTGAGAATAATCGATTATTTAAAAAAAAAAAGAAAGGATTTATTACAATAAATAATTATTTATATTTTTTGTTTTAAAGTATAATAAAACAATCCAGTTATAGTGTAATTGTAATAAAAGTGAAAATTACCGTGAACAAGCAGCATGTTTCTGCCAACCACATTAAAGTAGACAATAAAACTACTTTTAAACGTCATTCTGGAATAATCAAATTTAATAACAGTGAAGATCTCCGCAAGCTTATCAAGGCCAGAGACAACAACAATACTATTCTTAACATGGGAAGAAATAAAAACCGCCTTCTAGATGATACAATGGATACTACTACAAGCAACAGTTTCAATGGACTAAGCATAGATGTTGTACCTTCAACAGAAAATACAACCTCAACAACACATAAACCGCAAAGTAAATTACATGTACCTCCTATCATAGTTTCGGGCATATCAATCAGTGATTGTAAGTCTACACTACAAGATCTCAAAATCAATAATTATGGACTAAAAATACAAGGTAACGATTTAAAAATTTTATTAAGTGATATTGACTCCTATAATACATTAAAAACAAAACTCGAAGAAAGCAAAAACGAATTTTTCACGCATCAATCAAAACACAATAGACCACTAAAAGTTATCGTATCCGGTCTACCAAATGATACTCTACCTGATGATATCAAAACCGGACTTAGACATCATGGTATTAATAAGGACGATATTTATGAAATTTGCAAAATTACTCGTGAAGCGAGATGTCTTTTCCTACTAAAATTTAATAATAAAAACATCAATCTCAAATCATTACAAAATATAAAAGATATTAATCATATAGTTGTTAGATTTTCAAACTATATTAATTCACGCAACAAACCTACGCAGTGCAGAAGATGCCAGATGTTTGGACATGGCACTTCACATTGCTATAAAGTTCCAAAATGTGTTAACTGTGGACTCAATCACTTTTCGTCTGAGTGCAACAACAGTCAAGCCGAAAAAAAAATGTGCAAATTGCAACGGCGACCATCCGGCAAATTTCGATGAATGCCCTAAGCTCACAGAATTTAAATTAATTAAAGAAAATATTAATATAAATCGTCAAATAAAGAATATATCATCAGTAAAAAATTTCAATATGGATATCCATAACCTTTCCCAATTTCCGTATATCTCAAACAACTACGCACGAAAAAATCTAAATGTTAAAACCAATACTGTTGATAATAATTCATTACATCAAAATACAATTACTAATACAAATCAGCATTACTCAAATGTATTAAAAAAAACTGTAAGTAATTATGAAAACAATGATGAACTGTTTTCTTTAGACGAAATTACATCATTAGTTACCGATATAATTAAACAATTATCTAATTGTAAAACGAAACAAGATCAGCTGGTGGTGATAACAAATTTAACAATTAAATACCTGTACAACAACAATTCCAAATAATGGCTTTAAACGTCATTATCTGGAACGCACAAAGCATTAGAAATAAATGTGATGAAACATTTGATTATATTAAACAAAATAATGTAGATGTCCTGCTAATAAGTGAAACTCATCTAAGTCCTAACGACACACTATTTAATCCTGATTACAAAATTCATAGACTCGACCGTATTGGAAGGAAAAAAGGAGGTGTGGCAATTTTAGTTAAAAAAAGCCTGCAACACCACATTATACCTGCATTTAACCTAAACGTCATTGAAGCAATCGGAATAAATCTTACCACCACTTCAGGGAATTTGATTATAATTTCTGTATACTTTCCTGGCACTACAAAATCACAAACTCTTAAGTTATTTAAATCAGATTTACAAAAACTTACCAATCACCAAAGCTCCTTTATAATTGGTGGAGACTTAAACAGCAAACACACACTCTGGAACTGCCACAAAAACAACGCAGCCGGTACTGCACTATATAATGAACTAGCAAATAACAATTACGTTATTCAATTTCCAGCAAACCCAACTCACTTTTCCAGCAGATCTAAATTTGGGTCAACACTCGACTTTCTAATAACAAATAACACTAGCATACTTTCAGAGCTTACTACAATCAACGAGCTTAGCTCAGACCATCTGCCTGTGAAATTCAATGTTTTTTCAAATGCGAGATCATCATTACATAAAATATCTTACCATGATTATAAAAAAGGGAACTGGAACGACTTTAAAGTATTCCTGAACAATTACATCGATCTCTCTAATGAATCAGCTGTTCGCAACATCAATACTAAAAAGGACATCGACACATTAATTGCTGAACTAAACTCCAAAATTATAGAAGCCAGAGATCTCTATATTCCATTCATACAACATAAATCACAAAATGATGAACTCCTGATACTTCCGCCTCATATCAAATTTATACAGCGATTACGAAATATCCGGCGACGCCAATGGCAACGGAAAAGAGACCCAATCCTAAAAGCTATTACAAATGAATTAAATGAGAGAATACGTAAAGAAGTTCAAGAAATACGCAACAATAAATGGGAAACATTTCTAAAAAACATCGAACAGAATCGGCATACAAATAAAATGTGGGCTGTTTCAAAAATCCTAAGAAATAAGCAAAAACAGTTACCTACTTTGATATCTAGTACTAGCAACCTAAGTAACGTCCTACACGTCAAAATTTATTGATCACAGATCAGGAAAAATGTGAAGCACTAGCTTCGCAATTCGCCAACATACACAATACAATCATTCCCAACAACACCCATTGTACAACAGTAGAAACAGAGGTAAACAATTACATAAACAATAACATCAACACAGATAACAAAATATTTTTGGTTAAACCAAGCCTCCTAGCCAAACTGATTAAAAATATAAAGAAATCCAAATCACCAGGCGAAGACGAAATCAACAACCATCTTATTAAACATTTACCACGTAAGGCCATTGTATTCCTAACATATGTCTTCAATGCCTGTATTCAAAAATCATATTTCCCAGATTGCTGGAAAAGTGCCAAAATAATACCCATTTCAAAAATCGGTAGAGACAAATCCAAAATTGAATCTTATCGCCCCATAAGCCTTCTTAGCTCTTTAGGGAAAATCCTGGAACGTATATTATTAACAGAAATTAATTTCTTTCTAGATAAATACCCAATACTACCCAAGCAGCAATTCGGATTTAGATACAATCATTCAACCACTCACCAGCTACACCGAATTTGCCAGCATGCAAAAGAAAAATTACGCAATAAATGCTCTACTGGTATGATACTGTTCGATATTGAAAAAGCGTTCGACAAAACATGGCACAATGGGTTAATATACAAAATGATAAAACTTAACTTCCCACGGTTCATAATCATGATTATAAAGTCATTCCTAACTAATCGTAAATTTTTTGTTTCTATAAACAACAAGCGATCTATAATTCACCATGTAGCTGCTGGAGTACCTCAAGGTGCTGTCCTGTCGCCCATCTTATATAATATATTCACATCGGATATCAAACACGCTATACCCAGTTCAGTTGAGTTCGGACTCTTTGCAGATGATACAACTATATTTAAGTCTTCCTATAATGTCAAAAATATCACAAAGCAGTTGCAACTCACGTTAAACTCATTAGATCAATATTTTCAAAAATGGAACATTTCCATAAACCACTCTAAGACCCAAGCCATATTTTTC
The DNA here is from genome assembly GCA_963693315.1 of Diogma glabrata. Lineage (NCBI taxonomy): Eukaryota > Metazoa > Arthropoda > Insecta > Diptera > Cylindrotomidae > Diogma > Diogma glabrata. The sequence continues at coordinate 404,011,065 of OY856187.1, forward strand.
ACCCGTCGTAGGGCTGCCAAACATCTGCCTAGCAACCAATCATTACGTTTTAACCAACACTATATAACATGGTCAAATTCGGTGAAATATCTTGGCCTAACTTTGGATCGTAGGCTTACGTTCAAAGAACATTTTTCAAAAATATCGGAAAAATGTCATAAACTGATCAGAGCCCTATACGGACTTCTGAACTTTAAATCAAAACTTTCATATCATAATAAAAAACTTATTTATCTACTTATTATTCGATCTGCAATGCTTTATAGCTCCCCCGTCTGGAGCTGCGCTGCTAAAACCCACATTAAAAAATTACAGGTGATCCAAAACCGATGCCTCAAAATCATCTACCGTCTACCAAGAGATTTTTCCACCAGAAGACTATCTGCATTATCCAATATCCCATTAATAAAAGACTTCATAGTAGGAGCACAACAAAAATTCATTCACTCATGCCAATTATCTGATAACATACTAATAAACAATTTACACTAATAAGCATAAGTAGTGGTTGTCTTCTGGTGACTGCTGTATTGACTTGACAGACATCTATTAAGTCTGTCGAGTCGATCTAGCGTTCACCGGAGGATAGCCATTGCTTTCATTTAATTTTAAGGTCAATTCTAGGTTAAGTTAGGTTATACGATAGTTTTATTTAATCTTAAGAAACACAATGAAGTTTTTATATATCTTTTCTTCCAAAAATATTTCAACACATTTTTATTCTCACTTACAGCTTATTTATAAAAAATAAGAATTATTAAAATATTAAATTAAAAATCAATTTCAAAGATGAAAAGTATCATACTGGTCACTGAATAAAATGTAATACTTGTATCCAAAATTATAACTGAAATAAAGCAAATCTAAAATCTATTGAGGTCACTCTCTGTCATAGTGACAGAATTCAGAGGGTTCCTTTGTCCGTATATTGTACAAACGGAATGCTTTGCCGGACTTCGGGGCGTCCAATCCCCAAAAGCTTAAAGAAAGCGTTCGTCAACATCTTAGAAAGCATGTAGCTGTGGAACCTACATCTTAAAAAGCATCTATGTATTGTTGTGACACATATTGTAAATTCTTAAACACAACATCTTTTATTGAAAAATTAATGTAATGGAAAACATTACGTCAAGTCAATCAACAATAAGATGAAATATGTAACCTAATTTTACAAATCTCGCACCGAATCTATAATTTTCTTTTCAGAACTAGGATGTTCCTTTTGATTCACAGTAATGACACATATTTGTCACTTTTTATTTAGAAATTAAACGAATTGCGTTTGTCGGCAGTCGAATACCACATCCGCCAGCACTTTTGTACAAATCTTTTGACATGTGATTCCTTTTAAAAACTTTTAACATTTTAATGGCTTATTAGGCGTAAATGTATTAAAAACGATAAAATACCACATTATGCAACAGTTCAATTGAAAAACAAATAAGTAACATTGCTTTATTTAAAAAAAGCAATTTTTGTTTAAAACATTGTTTTTTTGGAATAAAACCAATTTTTTTTAACATTGTTTTAAACAGTGTTTAAAACAAACCAACTCTGTAGGGAGGGTAGGGGCGTCAAATCTTATTCTTGCCTAGGGCGTAATTAAGTCTCGTCCCGGCTCTGTATATATATATATATATATATATATATATATATATATATATATATATATATATATATATATATATATATATATATATATATACACGATATGAGATATAACGAAAACGACCGGCACTCTCACGGTCGCATTTGTTGAGGGAGATCAAACAAATTTTCTGTACATATGTGTTCTATTAATATCTCAGACGAGTTCGTGAATCAACAAAATCCGACACGTGGTTAAGGAGCTAGAGCTTTTTTTCTAAAAAAAATTGATTTTTTAAAACCGTTATAACGGCCGTTTGGATACTAATTTTTTTAAAAAATTAAGGAATTTAGAATTTTTGGAATCCTTTTTATCAATTTGTTTTAAAAATAGACCTCTACAGTTAGAGGTTCCTGAGTGAGCGGCTCCAACAAAAAAGTTTGCAAAAAAAAATTTGTTTTTGAAACAACCGGCACTCTCACGGTCGCATTTGTAAAGCCAGATCAAAAAACCTTTCCTAAAAATGTGCGTTTTATTAATATCTTGGACGTTCGTAAATCAGCCCAATCCGACACATGGTTAAGAAACTAGAGGCTTTATACTAGAAAAAAACTCTGTTTTTTAGATCCGTTATAACGGCCGTTAGATTCTAATATTTTTAAAAACTTCATAAATTTAGAATCTTTAAAACCTTTTTAATCAGTTTCTTTAAAAAAAAAGACCTCTGCAGTTGGAGGTTTCTGAGTGAGCGGCTCCAACAAAAAAGCTTGTAAAACACCAAATGCGTTTGAATCAACCGGCACTCTCACGGTCGCATTTGTGGAGCCAGATCAAAAAACCCTCCGTAAACATGTGTGTTTTATTAATATCTTGGACAAGTTCGTAAATCAGAAAAATCTGACACATGGTTAAATAACTAGGGGCTTTATACTAGAAAAAAATTCGTTTTTTTAATCCGTTATAACGGCCGTTTGGATACTAATATTTTTACAATCTTCATAAATTTAGAATCTGTGGAAACATTTTAATCCGTTTCTTATAAATATAAACCTCTGCAGTTCGAGGTTTTTGACTTGTTGGCTTCAACAAAAAAGTTTGCAACAATCCATAACTACAATTTCCAAAAACCTTATAACAGTCAATGAAAAAAAAATAAAATGGTTTGAATAGAAGAAATAAATTTTTTTTCTTAAAAATAAACTATTTTGATATTTTGCAGTAATTGGACGACATATGATATAGCGTAGGATTGTGTCATAAATTGTCACACACATGTTCTGTGGTAGATTTGATATTTTTTTGTTGCAAAATTGGATAGATATAGTTTTGCTTATATGTAGCTAATTTTCTTTTTAAAATTTGTTCGATATCTGTTTTAAATTAGTTTGTGTTGTTTAAACTAATCTGATACATCAGATTCTGCTGGCACACAAAACTGTCTGATCTCGAAATCTACATATTTCTAGCGGATGTACGTACCGCTTGGACTTTTTTTATATTCGATTCTTCTTAACAACTATCCTGACTTGGTTCTTTGATGTCTTGAGTGCTATTATAATTCTCAAATGATCTGAAATTACTAAGACAAAATGACACTCCGTTGAAAGTAATTTGTTTACGGGGATATCCGATAAATTTGGCAACGGAGAAATCAGGTGTGTAAAACAGACTTCATGTACGAGTTATTGCATAACGTTTGCCAACATATATCTTCATTTCACAAACATAAATTTATATAAACTACAATAAGGATACAATTTATTCTTTTGCATATATGTATATAAGCATGAAATATAGTCAACTGACTAAAACTAATGTATTACAAAACAGTTTATAACCAAAACATTGAAATTTAATATTTCCGTCTTTTAATACATCCTGTTTAGAGAAATAAAAATTCCAATAGAATAGATTAAATTTTAATTTTGTTATAAATTATCGTCCTTAGTTTATATTACGATACATAAACAAACATAAAATTTGTTTGCTCTTTTGTGCAAAATTCAATAAAAATATACTGTACGGTCACAGGTTGCATAATTTGTCACAACATAAAGGAAACATTTGAGTTTTGTTATGTTAATTTTATAAAGTTAATAGTTTTTTATTTTTAGAAAATAGAATAAAAGTTGTTCGTGAAATTTATATATCGGCAAGTTTAAAAATTTAATGATCGATTTACGTTACTTAAAGATAATGTTGAAAATAAAGTACAAGCAAAATTTGACATTGCAATTAGACGCTTTATACCTTTCAATCAACTTTAAATCTTTAATACTATTGGCACCTCCACCTCCAACAAAGATTAAATTTATAAAGTATCCTCCACAGGAGGATAATATTCGTCTAAGGCTTGTAATAAATATTTGTTATCCTTACGTTCTGCCATCTCGTACATTTCATAAAAAGCTTCGGAGAATAAAGCATCTATGCTTGATTTATCATTCATATCTAAAGATTTATTTTTTTCTTTTGAGTTTAGTTAGTTTTGTTCAATAAAATCTTTTTCTGTATTTAAAGCTTCATATATAGCTTCTAAAGTACTAACTGCATTTTCAGAAACACTATGAGCAAAACTTGCACCAAGCTCTTCCATCAATCCTTTTAATGGATGATGATTAGGAGCTTTATGGATTTTATCAACTACCATAAACCAATATTCTTTATTTGGATCTGTTTGTTCATATAATTCTTTAGCTCTAACATGGTTTGTTATATATTCCTGATAAGTGTTTAGGTACTTTAGTAAGTTTTTGTTATCATTTTGTGTGGCTGTTCTGTACATACTATTGAAGGTTTCATCAAATAAATTACGTACATTAGTGCCCTTCCATTCAAAACCAAGGTTTCTTGAATTATTAATATATTGCTGGATATTCCTTAACATTAAGGTTTCATAAATATTTTCTAAAATACCAATTGCTTCTTTTGGTTCTTTAACCCCGTAATCTTCACCAAATTTCTACATTAGCCTTTTCAATAAAGTATTTGAGACATTAGCATTCTCAATTTCTTTCTTTATTGTGTTTTGTAACCTTTCTTTAGTTCCTGCTTCTCTGTAAATTACAGTTTCACAGAATTTTTTAGCCTTCTTGTGATTTTTCATTATTTTTCCTCTTTAGTTAGAAGATTACTAGATTACTAGATTATTACCTAGCATGCCTTTTTGATTGATTTAATATTATATAGCCCGGGAGGCAGCGTTTCAAATGAAAAAGTCATTTGATGCTGGTTGATTTTTATTTATTATAATTAATTAACTCCAGCTGATGATAAATCTGGTGGTCAGTTGCTAAAGTAGTGGGGGTGTGGTTGTGGAAGAATTTTCAACTGGTAAAAAAAACGAATTCCAAAAGTAATTTGATGCCGCTTCAAAATTTGTATGATGCATGATTACACCATAACAATTGAAAAACAATGATCAGCTGATTGGTGGATGGCGGATTATGGGTCAGCTCCTCGTATACATCTGTATAAAAATGCAATATAGTCAAGACCTTTCTGCATAGGATCTTGACTTTGGCAAATGATTCAGGTTTACTTGAAAATGGAAGATCTGAATTCATTTTAAGTTTGGACAAAATGGCGGGGGTCTCCCGAACACCTCTAAGTTTAAATCTTCAATAACGTCTAATCCCTACTTATGATCTTGTGGAAACTTGGGATATAGGGTTTTAGTACTGTTTCCAAAATTTTTGCATATACCAGCTTCCGCTTTGACACTTCCGGCTAAAAAGTTTTTTTTCAGGTGTTTATCCCTACTGTAGCCTACAATTACCGATCAATTTTCATGAAACGTCAATAAAAGCTTTTAAGTCCCGGTTAGGAGCTGCCAATGTTAAACAACGGACCAAGCTCCGGCCAGTATTGGCGAGCCAAGCCTAGGCTTGTTAGCTTTGGGCCCGGTCTGGGCCAGTTGTAAATGCCTAGACTGAACCAAGGTTCAGTTTATTATATTAAGCGTTATTAACCAGTCTTATGCACTGTAAACATGTGCAGGCTATATTTTGTTTATCATTATTTTCATATATGTTGCTCTTTCCACAACCTCTTTCCACACATTTAAAGAAGGAAAAGGAAAAAAAACTGGTCTGGTAGACCTGGCCCAAGTCTTATATGCCAGACTGGGCCCAAGCCTGGTTTGCCAGACTTGACCCCAGGACATCATTCCAAGCTTGGCCCAAGCTTGGGCCGTTTGAAAATGTTAAGTCCGGCCCAACCTCCAAAAGCTACGGCGCGGTCTTGGCCCAGGCTTGGCCCCTTAGCTTTTTCTTACCCGGGGTAATATGAGAAAGATTTTATCAGCTTTTGGAGAACATTGGATAAAGGGTTGGGAAGACAAATTATATTAAGAAGATAGTCAACTTATTTAATTTAAATAATGCAAAAATAATGTCGACACCAGCTGATGCAAATAGTAGATTATCTAATGAATTTTGTCCTAAAAACACTAAGGAAACAGAATTAATGATAAATGTACCATACAGAGAAGCAGTCGGTTCTTTGATATTCGCAGCTATAGTATCAAGACCAGATATCTCCTTTGCTGTAAGTCAAGTCAGCAAATATTTAAGTAATCCAGGTATGTGTTATTGGAATGCAGTCAAAAGAATAATTAGATACTTAAAGGGTTCAATGGATGTTTCAATTCTCTACAATGGAAACAACAAAGAATTAGTTGGTTACACGGATGCTGGAGATATTGACACCAGAAAATCCAATTCGGGGTATTTAAACTTGCTGATGCTCCTATTACATGGAACTCTCAAAAACAAACTATTGTGGCATTATCAACTACCGAAGCCGAATATATTGATTGCTCTGAGTGCAGGAGTAAAAGAAGTCTTATGGTTAAAGCAGCTCTTAAGTGATTTAAATTTTGAAATTGAAGAGCCAATAATTATAAATGTTGACAATCAAAGTGCTATTAAATTGTCAAATCCTGAGTTTCTCAAGAGAACGAAACACATCTCAATTAAATATCATCATTTAAGAGACGTCATTGAACAAAAGATAGCATCAGTAAACTATGTTGAAACCAAATTGCAGCTTGCTGATATCTTTACAAAACCTTTAACTATAGATAGTTTTCATAGGTTTTTAAAATTAATTAGTCTGAATTGAATTAAACACAAAATACATTGTAAACAACATTTTTATTTTTGAATTATATAATTTTAATATGGCAACACTTTTCTCTACATATTGCCAAAACCCCCGGTATAGAAGCCATCTACATTTTTTAGCACAATAAAAATCGTGAACTTGTAGCGCCATTTTGAAATTAAAACTCAATATAAAAAAAATTCAAAAATATTTAATCAAAAACACTAATCCAATTTTTTGCATATGGCAATGTTCATTGTTTATTGCAAATGGCGTGAAAGTGTATGGCTATGATATATCGGGGGTTTTGATATTGCTATAATTGTTAAACGTCTTCCCTTTTTCATTCTGTCCAAGAACAAAGCAACACGTTGTTTGAAGTCTATCGTAACTTGTTTAATGTTTAACAAACTTTTCAATTATATACTTTTACTAATCTGCTTTGTTTTATTTAAGGGGGTTTTAATAGTAGTTTAATCAATGAGTGAATAATGAAGTAGTTTATTCTCAAGCAAAAGTTTAAAATTCGAGCGAGGCACGAGCGAGAATTTTAATTTGCGAGAGAATAAAATTCATTATTCACGAATCGATTACAATACTTTATTCTCTGACAAAGATTTTATTATAAAAAAGAATTGTGTATTATAAAAAATAAAAACATTTTCTTCAATTAAAACAATAAATCTTTATTGTTTTAATTGATAAATCAAATTTCTTAATAAAAAAACCCTGATGATAAAAAACGCCCTTCTCATACAATCAACCAAGTTCAACTAAACGAAATAAGAGAATTACTCAAAATTTGATTTTTGAACAAAACTTATCAAAGCAAATGTGATTATAATTTGAAAATAATTTTAATGAAATCAAAATAATTTGACCAATTGGAATCATACCAATTGAATAAAAGTTTCATTAGGCAATAGGTTAAGTTCATTAGGCTATAGGTTAAAAAACAATACAATAATACATACTATTATTATCGAAAAAACATACAAATAAAGCTGATATAATTAAATGGAAGAGAATAAAATGGTTTTAAAATTATTTTTTTTGCATTTTTTTTTTAATTTTTTTTCTGAGTGAACAATATGTCGAGAATAATGTGTACAAATTTTAAGTCAATCCGAGTAATACTAACGGAGTTACAGTATTTCAAACGACCGGCCGTGATACCTGATTTTCCCGAAAACGTCATTTTTGAAGTTTGTGAACATTAGAACTCAAAATCTACTGAACCGATCCTTTTGAAAATTTGAACATTACTTCTTCACATAAATCAATAGGTAATCAGGAAGAGTTTTTTTTTTCATTTTTTTCTATTTTAATAACAAATAACAAATTAACCGCGATTTTTTGAGCTAAGATCGCGTTTTTCACTTCCAAGTGCTGCAAAAAATAGAAAAAAAAGAAGAAATACATCACCTTTAAAATGCATATCAATTTTGTTGATTCAGATGATCCGGTAACGAGTTATGATGTTCACCGCAAAACCATTTTTTTTCAAGGCGCCTCTGGAGATTCAACGTCACCGGCTTATTTATCAATATTTTTCATTGAAAATTTTTTCTGACACACTTCAAAAGTTGTACAATAAAGGTCTTACCTCATCTACGAAAAGTTTTTCGTCTTCAGGGATTCATTTCTTATATTCGTCACCCATACCCGTTTGCATGAGAAAAAAAAGGAGAGCATGTCATGCGAGAAATACATAAACTGCTGGAAATTTGACGAAAAAATTCAAAACTGCAAGAATAATGACGAAATTCTTTTCAGAATTAATCAGTAAACCAATTAACTGCAACAATTTTTCTTCGGCAAATCTCAACCGCATATTTTCTTGACGATATTTTTTATTGAAAAAAGCCGAAATAAATTAAATTTCCAGTTTATTACATGTTCTCATTAAGTAATATAATTGATTCTAATTTAAAATAATTTTTTTTACAAAATATTTTTAAAATACCTTCCCGCTTTATATTTTTTATTGTAGTTTTTTTTTTGTTGATTTTTTGGCACTGTGACAATATTTTGAATTTTTATGTAAAACATGAAAAAAGTTTGTGAGTTGTGTGAAACATAAAAAAAGTTAAAACAAATACTTATTTCCTTTTAAAAACAATAGATATGAATAGTAAATGATTCGTAAATAAACACAATCAACTGTTTGTGTCTTTCAAACAAAAAATTGTAGTTTGATCTGCTCGCCACCTGTGTTCGTTTTCAAGAAGCTTGTCTTGAATCCCTGAAGACGAAAATCTTTTCGTAGATGAGGTAGGACCTTAATATGTAATTAAATTTAATAAAATTATATTACTCATTACTCAAATCTCAAAAATATGCTTTTTTTCGTCTTTAAAACCGTACCCCCCCTTTAATTAATTCAATAGTATCAAGGGGTACTATGATAAGGATTTATTGTTAATTGTTTTGATTGAATTTAGTTAATTAAAGCTCTTAGTAAGCCTTTAAATATCTTAGAATCTATTCTAGCATATTTTATTTTTGGAAAGCAATGAATTTTTACAATTGTCAAAAAATATCAACCCTATTTAAGGAGGTTTTATCAACAGAACATAAATTGATAATATAAATTATTTTAATGCTTTTGATCCATATCAATTCCTTTTTAAAACCCAAATTGTGTACTAAATTATTTTTACCTGTGAATTTTTGATATTTATATAAGATAATCAAGTTAGATTGAATTTTAATTGATTGAATAACGAAGATTTTGGACATTTTAATAATAATATTAATTATTAATTTTTGTTCAAGACTTATCAGTTATTTGAAAATTATAAATTTTTAACCATTTTACAGAGTTTTCAGTATTTGTATTTGACTTAGAATATCTTTGTGATGTTTTAATAAGATTTTCTTTGTGATGTTTTACCCGATAAGCAATCATCCACATAAAAATCACGTTGTGCAGCAATGGATGCCTTTGGGTACCGATCCTTGTAGTTAAGAGCAACTTGTTGAATAGTTCTGGTTGCTAAATAGGGCGCTGAAGCTGTACCAAAAGTAACAGTGTTCAGCTCGAAAATACGAATTTGTTCGTTTTTACTATTTTTCCATAAATTAGCCGTAATGGCGTTTGAGTTTTATTTATTTTTATCTGTCGATACTTAATATACTTATATCACTCGTAAAGGCATATTTAAATTTTCGAAATCGTAAAGTTATATTAAAACAAGATTGATGGGCCACAGGTCCTATCATCATGGTATCATTAAGAGATAAGTTAGAACAGGATTTAGCTGAGGCATCGAAGACATTTCTAAGTTTTGTTGTACTTCTAGAAGGTTTGATGGCAGCATGATGAGGGAAGTAAAAGCATAAGAGATTTGGTGAATCTAAATTTTCATCGATCTCTTCATCGCATCTTCTGACTGAGTCATCCTCAGGTGATTTAACCGTAGGAATACTCAGTTATGGAACAGCTAAGGAAAAAATGCGGATACTCATTGTTAACTCTAAGAAACCATAGACATCACTCTATGCTCCCTATCTCTTCTATAGAAGACATCAGGAGCTGGAGAGTGTCTACGGATATATTCATGAGCGATCAGATATATACCCAGGTAGTACGAAATCGATTTGAAATTGATACGGTATCGATTACGTATAATCATGTAGTCGAAACATGTTTCGATATAGTTTCGATACTGTATCGATTACATTTAGAACAACGTGTTCGCCCTAGTAAGCGAATATGTGATCGATACCAAATCGAAACTATAATCGATACCTAATCGGAACACGTAATCGAAACATACTCACAACCTGTTTCGATAAAAATCGAAACTACTAGTGACAATGTGATCGAAAGTTTAGAGTTCGTATTTTTGGTTGTACGTTTTAAAATATTTGGAATAATTTTTATTAATAAATTTATTTATTATAACACAAAACACATATTTTACATATTTTTATTTATAATAAATATAAAAATTTCAACAAAAAACCTCCAAATTGAAATGTGAACTTGAAATCAGAAAAAATACCCTTAAAAGAAATAGTTCAAAGAATTATATAGATACATATATATGCATATGTATATCAAAATGTGAACCTGAAATGAGCAAAAATACAATTAAAAATAGTTTATAGAAATATATCATATCAATAAATACTGCAACTTCAAATTATAGGTTATGTAATGTAATGATGCAAATAAAATGAAAACAATTCAAGACAGAATACATATTTTCTTATATATACATAACATTAAAAATGTACTTACTGTTGAAATATATTATGTTCAAAAGATTTTAATTTTAAATCATATATTGTTTGATTTAACCACAAATATATGTTTCGCGCAACTGTAAATGAAAAATGTACAATTTTAAATGTCAAAACGCCATTTTTTTTTGTCATGTTGAGATGACAATATTTAATAGCTATGCGTCTTTTTCTCCAGTTCGAAACTATCGATTACAAAACGATTTCGATTACAGTTTCTTGCCTGGGTAGACTTTCTTGTAAAGGCGATCCCAGCCGAGTATCGTGTCTACCGAACTCCAAGACAAACGGATTGGGTGTGTGTTATGATTTCATATTAAGTTCAATTATATTTCTTAGTTGCTCGTAGGGTTTGTACATTGTTATTACCGAAATGTCAAACTAAAATGTTGTAGTAGTATTACCCACTTATAAGCGACATCAACCTGTAAATATAAATTAATGTTACTAAACTAATATATGTTCTACCAAAGTGTTTTTACTTACAATAAACTTACGATACAATTACTACTATTACAACAGATTGGCGACGAGGATGTTAGGTATACAAATTACAATTTTACAACTATTACTGGATGATATATAAAATTTTCAAAAATACGTTGATTTTTTTGGTTAGAACAAAATTTTTAGTGCTGCAAATACAGGTGGTATACAAAATACATAAAAAATTTTACAAAATCTGATTACAACAGATTACAACGCTACTCATACAATATTTAAAATCAACAAAAAGTTACAAATAAAGTTGATTCAACAAGATTCCAAAATCATTACAAGCCGATTTATATGGATTACAAAAAGTGAGGTTAGTCAAATTACAGTTGCTACATCTTACAAATTACAAATCACAAGTACTACAAATTGTGAATTACAAGTTACAAAATTACAAATTAAAGGTAATAAATTGCAAATTATAAATTACAAATATAGCATATACAAAAAAAGCTATTAAAATGGAAAAGTTACAACCAGCCTTTACAATTGATAAGTTCGATAAAATCCAAACTAAGTGGGATCGCTGGCGTCTCCGTTTTGAAGGTGCTTTAGAATTATTTGAAGTAAAACCTAAAAATAAAATAAATTTACTGCTTCATTATATAAGTCAAGACTCATTTGATTTATTTAGTCTGTGACAAATTAGCTCCTACATCACCGTACAAAAAAACATATGAGGATATTTTAAAATTATGGGACGAATTTTACAATACAAAACCTTTGGAAATTATGGAAACATATAGAATGCATTTGCGAAAACAAAAAAAAGGAGAAAATATACAACAATTTATACTGGCATCACAAAAATTAGCCATTAATTGCAACTTCGGAAAGTACCTGCAGACACCATTACGAAACTACTTTGTATTTGGATTACGGAGCGAAATAATACAAAGTCAGTCGCGTTTTATCTTCGAACTGGCTGTCCAGGACAGAGAAAAATATTGGTAAAATACAGGGAGATTTTTAGAACTAAATTGTAGCTAACTTCAAGTGAATATTTTGACAATCGCCATTAATGTTTGTTTACACTTGTGTTATATTTGTTTATTTCATGAAGAGCCATATATTTTAATTTAAACGACGAGATTCGAACTAAAAAAAAAATAAATTAAAGATTAAATTTAATTTTTTGTTTTGTACGTATATACGTATGTACATATATGTAATGTTTTTGACATCTAAAAATAAACATACATGAAGATAGTGTTAATTTCAAAAATAGTACTAAAAATGTCCCATTGTTTATTTCCCTCACCTGTTCTGAACTGCTCTCGATAAAACACAAGATTTGTTGCGAACTGGTGAAAATAAATTTAATTTGCCAATTTATTTTAAAGAGATTAATTAAAATGGATGGATAAACGATAAATATTTAATATTTATGCAATCAAAATTGAAATAATTTTAATTTGAACGAAAAAATATAAATAAAACAATCGCTGTCCCGGACAGTTGTCCGAAGAAAAAACGCGACTGTCGTTTATTGGAACAAAAGGATTTGACGTTAGAAAAAGCAGTGGAGTTAGCAACCACCATGGCAATTTCAACAAAGGATGTAGCTCAACTTCATCAAGGAAATTTTAAATCCTCAGTAAGTGCGATTCACACTAATAAATTTAAAAATATTGCAAATAAAAATACTAATGTTTTAAATAGAATTAAATTTTCAAATAATAGAAATAATTTTCCTAAAAATAATTTTAAGAATACAAATCATTCAAGATTGTGTTTTAGATGTGGTTCTAAATACCATTTAGCAAATATTTGCAAATATGTAAATTCCTTTTGTGAGTTTTGTAAAGTTAAAGGTCATATAAAAATTGTGTGTGCAAAATTTAAAAATACGTATAAAAATTCCACACATTTAATCGAAGAAAGGGAAACCGAGTTTCTCAATAACGCGAATATAAATTCAAATTCCGATATACAATTACGCGAAAATTTTGAAAATTTTGATGAGGAGGAGGAAGAAAATAATTTTAATAAATTAGAAATTTGTAAAATAGATTCTGATTATCACGGCAAAATTTGGCTTGATATTCTGGTAAATGAACATAAAATTAAATTTGAAGTGGATACGGGAAGTCCAGTTTCGATTCTTAGTTTAAAAGAAAAAAATGAATTATTTTCTAATACAAAATTAAATTACACAAATTTAGAACTAGTTAGTTACTGCGGTACTGACATTAAAGTTATTGGATTTATCAGTGCTACAGTGTCGTACAATGACAAAATACAAAAATTACCAATATATATAGTAGATTCTCCATACAAAAGCAAACATGCTTTATTAGGACGCGAGTGGATACAAAAATTACAATTAGATTGGACGAATATTTATAAATAAAAGTACGAAAGACGTAAATTCTCTAAACATTCCATTAAATGACGTTCGAATTACCTCCTTTATTGATAAATATAAGGAAGTTTTTTGTGAATCGAGAGGGAAAATAGAAGGGATGGAAGCTTCTATTACACTTAAACCCAATTCTTCTCCGGTATTTTGCAAAGCAAGACCAGTACCTTTCGAAATCGACAGTTTAGTGAAGGACGGTGTTTTAGAGAAAATTAATAATAGCCAATGGGCAACACCACTAGTACCTGTACTTAAGGCTAACGGTACCATACGATTATGTGGTGACTTTAAAATTACGGTAAATCCAAACATACTTATTGACGATCATCCCCTTCCTACAATGGAGGAACTTTTTACTTCTATGGCTGGAGGTGAAAAATTTACAAAATTGGACTTGAGCCAAGCATACTTACAACTACCGGTTAAAACCGAAGATCAACATTTATTGACGTTGAATACACATAAAGATTATAAATATAGATTATAAATATGAAGAAGCCGATGTAGTGGAAATGAACTTAATTGAAACCTTACCAGTGAGTGTAAAGGAACTTGGAGACATTACAAAGCGAGACAAATTTTTAAATAATTTGATACAAGGGTTAAGAACAGGAAGAGAAGTTCCAGGTTGCGATCGATTTGGAATCGAGCAAACAGAGTTCTCATTACGAGGAGACTGTTTGATGCGAGGATTAAGAGTATACGTACCATCAGTATTACGAAATCGTATTTTAAATGAACTACATTCCACTTACTTTGGAATAAGTCGCATGAAATCACTAGCACGTAGTTATTGTTGGTGGGAAGGAATCGATAAAGACATTGAAAATATGGCGAAAGATTGCTCAAATTGTCAACTACTACAATCGGATCCAATTAAAGTTCCACTTCATTGTTGGGAAACACCAACCAAACCTTTTGAACATGTACATGCGGATTTTGCGGGACCATTCATGGGAGTCTATTTTTTTATAATAGTCGATGCATACTCCAAATGGCCCTAAGTTCACATTTTAAAAAACATTACGTTAAATGGTATTACATTACGTTAAATGGTATTACGCATAAAATGGCAGGTTAAATGGTATTACGCATACCACCCTGCTACAAATGGACAAGCGGAACGTTACGTAAGGACAATTAAACAGAAACTTAAAACTTTAAATTGTTCACGCGATGATTTCATTGCACAATTGTGTCATATCTTACTGAATTATAGAAAGACGGTTCATCCTGCAACAGGCAAATTGCCTGCTATGCTTGTTTTCAATAGAGACATACGGTCAAGACTTGATTTGATGTTACCTAATAATACAATACGAAAAGGTAATCTCACAAATAAAAAGGTACGAGCGTTACAAACAGGACAAAGTGTTACTGTACGAGAGTACCTACACAAAATAAAATGGAATTTTGGATACATTACAGAAGTAATCGGTGAATTACATTACTTAATTAAATTAGATGACGGTAGGATCTGGAAGCGTCATATAGACCAAATTAGGGAAATAGGTTCAAATTAATACAAATGCTAATCAGTTTTCGTCTATACAAAATGACTATACTACAAAGGAATTGATTACTAGTGAGCAAAATTTTCTACAGCCTGAAATTACACAGGAAAATACTTCTACTATAACAATCGAACAATCTACAATACATAACGAAAATACTACACAAGAAAACACTGATAAAACAAATAAATCCACTAACGATAATGATAATCAAAGAACTGAAAATATAACCAATAATCAACAAACTAATTTTACTCCAATCTTACGGAGATCCTCAAGAATAATAAAACCATTAAAAAGATTGGATCTATAAAAATAGGTAACTTTGAAATAAAAACAATAAAACTAAAATTACATACAATTATATTATTTAAATAAAATTTTTATTTTTTTTGGTGGGAAGAAAATATTACAGTACAATTATTGAATTAAAATTTTATTAAGTTCACAAAAGGAATGCTTTTCTTTAAATTTATTCATGTAATTAATTACAACTCTTCTTTTAAGTAATACTATTTTGAAATCTTATTTAGAGGGGAAGAGCTGTTATGATTTCATATTAAGTACATTATATTTCTTAGTTGCTCGTAGGGTTTGTACATTGTTATAATCGAAATGTCAAACTAAAATGTTGTAGTAGCATTACCCGCGTATAAGCGACATCAACCTGTAAATATAAATTAATGTTAATAAACTAATATATGTTCTACCAAAGTGTTTTTATTTACAATAAACTTACGATACAATTATTACAATTACAACACAGGCTGCTCTAAAATCTCTGGGAAACTACACTATTAAGTCAAAAGTAGTGCAAGAATGTTCTAGGTCACCAGGGCATAGTTGGAATCCAAAGAGCCCCGCAGGGAGGCTCATAGGCCCTGAACCAGCAATTGGTATATCGAAAGGTAGGATAAAATCGCTAGTCGAACAAGTTTTCTTTCGGTCCAACTCTTAATGGAGGAGCACAGAAGGCTGCAAGGTCTCCGAGATGTTCACTACAGAGTTGAGCCAGAAATCCACCAAATTCCTGTTAAATCTGACTCGGTCAGACTATACAGGCTAATGGTGGGACTACTAACAAGGTCATTATAATGTGAACAAACATATGGTAATGCTTCGAGTAGAAAATGATCCAACATACCGCTTTTTTCTTGAAGAGGATGAAGCAGTCCCTCACATAGTGGGAGATTGTTTGGCTCGCTCAGGACGCCGAAGGGTCATATTAGGATCAAACTATCTAAGGATAGAAGATTTCTGTAAAGCATACCATTCAAGGCTGCTGGCTTTTTTCAAAAAGGTCTTCAGCTCTTGAATATGTGGATGGCATAAAGGACTTAGTAGTCTACATGTATGGCAAGACCTCGCCAAAAAAAAAATATTATTTAAAAATAAAAACATAACTTACGGCAAGATATCGAAGACTAATATTTTAAACCAAACAAATTTACAAATTGGACGTGCAACACGCACGAAATTATTTAATAACTATCTAGGAAATATAACGTTTTTAGAGAATTGCACACGCTATAGGCGGGAAAAAAAAAGTTGCCTATGTGGAAACAAACAAAAGTTGTACAATTGTACAGTTGTACAAACAATAAAGTGATACAATTTTGAGGTAGATCAGTGGTATACTTGAAAGTGTACTTGAAAGTATACTCATAGCTACAAATCTTCATAAAGAAATTCGTTTTGTTTACTGTTTGCTTTCAGGTAAGTTTTTTAAATATTGAAAAACAACTAATTTATAAATTATAAAAATAAGTTTTTAATATTTATAGAATTAAAAATTGTTTAGATATTGATAATTTATGGAAAGTTACCTTTATTTTTAAATCCAGCCATTTCAT
The DNA here is from genome assembly GCA_963693315.1 of Diogma glabrata. Lineage (NCBI taxonomy): Eukaryota > Metazoa > Arthropoda > Insecta > Diptera > Cylindrotomidae > Diogma > Diogma glabrata. The sequence goes on from OY856187.1 coordinate 404,028,234, forward strand.
TTCATTTTATTTCCTATATTCAAAACTATTCGTTGGCCGGATATTTAAAACCCCATATCCAAGCTTAGGTGCTATTCATAAAAATTTTGTTTTATTTTTAATTAATTATTTAGGTATAAACAAGTAATTATTGATTAAAATAAAAGTCCGAAAACACCGCAAAAAAAAGATATGGCCATTTGAAAAATAAATATTTCATACAAAAAAGGGAAATATAGGGTATGTGGTAGCTCGGATGAGGTCGAAATGGTATCATTGTAAAGGTCTTGACGAGACAAGCTCAAAACAATTGAAAAATTGCCGCGGTCTCATCCCTGGAAAAAATTGTGAGTGTTTAAAGTTTAACTTTTTTTATGCATTTTTGGATAATATAGGGTATATAGGGGTAGCTCGGATCGTGTCGAGAATTATCATTTAAAGAAACGAAGAATTATACAACCCTATCCATCCCATTTTGGCTAATATAGGTTACCCGACCCGAATATACCCAACCCGATCCGAGCTATTTATAAAGGATCATACTATCAATTCTACATCAATGAATAAGGTTATATAATAATTCATTTTTATATTAACTATTTGCCAAGATTCTGCGACCTTGCAAACCTTCGATCGAAAATAGCCGGGGAGGGAAGGTGGGGAGGGAAGTAAAAATATAAAAATTTAAAATATAAAACATATGAAGCAAATTGATTGTCATTTTGAAATATAAATCTTTAAAATTTTATTAATTATTGATGTTAAATTTCACATTTGTTTTCTATTTTTATAGTAACTAAAATTATTAAACATAACAGTTACTTTGAAAACAAAAACTAGTTTAAATTCAGACATTTTGATTATTAAAAAAAAAACAAAAATAAATGTTTTTCTTCAGCGATGGTAAAATTTTTTAAAAATAAAATTTTCCTGTTCTCTTTAATAAAGACTATCCGTGTTGGATGAACGTGGTTTCTTTAATTTTTCAAGATTTTTAATAACAATATCATGCAACGAGCAATAACGGTTTCGTACTTCACTCATCACTAGCCATAAACTTAAAAACTCTTTTTCATCCAATTCTTGTACGCCCCGCCGGTAATCTTCGATATGAGGATATTTTGCAACCTTCGACACAACTTTAGCACGTGATACAAAATATCTAGAAATTTGATCAAAAAATGCAGCAGCTTCTGATTCGACTGATTGAATTTCAGCTAATGTATCTTCTTGAATTGAAACACCAAAATTATTGCCATCTTCAATTTTTGGAATTAAAAATGAAATCCACATTTTTAAGAGATTGGCTGAAATTTTTGAATAAAACAAATTTTTAAGAATTTATATTTTCAAAGAATTTATACTTACAATCTTCAACTAGCGATCTAATAACGGGTTTGACAATTTTGATAAGCTCACAAATAGAAGTGTTACAAGTAACTATTCCCGATGGTAGTGACATTACTTTGGTACCACTAACATTTGAAATTTCGACACGTATTCTTTTAGCAGGAGGTGGTTCTTCACTTGTATCTCCATCGGCAAAGTTAATAACTGGAATTGGGTCGGGAACTGGAATGTTCAGATCCTTAAAACCAAAATAAACAATAAATCAATAACTGTTCAAACTTATTTTTTTTACATTAATCCTTACTTGATGGACATCTGAAAAGTTTCTATCGGCAAACATTGGTGTCGACAACAAATCATTGAGTTTAACAATTTTCTCTGGAAATCCAGTTATTATTAAGGTTTCAGCTTTTTTGATTAAACTATCTTTATACTCTTGAACCTAAAAATGCGGCACAGACAAAAGTATTTCCAATTAAAAAATGTGATTTCATCAATATTTAATATTAATAAAGATGCATTAAATTTACCATTTTAACATCAGGATGATTCATGTTTTGGCCGCGTAAAATCTGAAATTTAGTTATCTAGACTATTAAACAGTTTTGTCATAATTTTGTAGATATTGATGCTTTTGTGCAAGCACAATGCATAATGTTAGCGGCAACATAACCTCACAAACAAGTTTAATTGTAATTGTAGAAATTCCGATATATAATCGATTTGTTTTACATAGTTCTGACAAAAAAATAATAATCTTTACAAGTTTAATAGTTAATTTTAAAGTAGGACATATGTTTGTGGAAATAAAACTTATGACTTTAATTTTTAACACGCTAACATGATTCCTATGCAAACGCGAGACTCATTATACATTTTTAGCAACTTACTTTTTTTATAGTATCCTCTTCCATTATTACTGGTTATTTATTATCACAACTTCTATTATATTTTACTATTAACACCACTGCAGCTTATACAGAATTTATAAAACTATTAGATCGCTATTTATATACGACAACCAATTGTCTACCTTGTAATGAGGTGACCTGTCAAATTGTCAAACAATCTTTGTTTGTAAGAAAAATTAATATTTTTTATACACCAACAAAAGATAGTTTTATATAAATTTAATAATATTTATTAGTTTTATTTTAGATAAAACTAAAACGTTTTAAAAGAATTGAACTTTCTTATTCAAAACGTTTCAAAAGAGTTTTTTGTAAATGTGTTTCGCTTTAAATTGCTTGAAAATCTACTTTATCTTAAAAGCGATCAAATCAATACAGCGTTAAGTTAGCTACAATTTCATTAAAAGAAGTTAACTTTTTAAAATTATCTCGATTTTCCATTTTGGCAGAGGTTTAGGCGCGCTATACACTTGGGCTAGGCTATGCGAACTATGTTTTTTGTTTATAAAGTAATTATAAAAAAAAAAACATTACAGAAACATAACATTTAAAAAATAAAATCAAAACAGAAACATTACATTTTTTTTAAAAATTATTATTTGCATTAAAACATTTTTTTAAATATATGTTCGCATAGTTCGCATAGTTTAGTCCAAGTGTATAGCGCGCCTTGGGCTTAGGGAAGGTACGTTTTTAAAAGTGCGGCTTTTACGAAAATAAACAATTTTACTAGATTAGATTAGATTAGAAAGGGTTGGACAGGTTGCATGAGGCAGAACTTGTCCTGGCACACATACTCTACGGTCCATAGCGACGTAAATTTAAACGCAATAAACAATTTTACTATATATTTAGATAAAATGAACACACTTCACTTTAAAATTTGTTATCAAATGTCTAGAAATTGATCAAACATACCATACACTATTATAATTGACAGTCATGCTTATTACTTACAGTTTATATGAACCCTTTGACATGCAAAGTACATTTCTAGAACCATAATTTTAGATTTTTTGGTGACAGAAACCAACTAGAAAATGTTCAATCCTCGCTTAAAAATAAAATTTGGAGTTTATTTATATTTTCCGTTATAAATCAAAAAAATAACTACTTTTTTTTTCTTAGGGTTGGTACTTAACAGAAAAAATTGGGATAAAAACTAAATAGTTAGTTTAAACAAAAGTGAATATGGCAGACGTCAGCATTGAGCTTATATTTGAAGAAGTTAGAGAAATTTAAAAATGAAATATTTGTGTAAAAAGCAGTTTCGCATTGTTTAAACTTTGTTTTCAGTTAAAAAATTATTTATTTATCATATTAAAACCAAATTAATAACATTTTCTCCATGCTTCTGATATTATAAATTTAATATACAGTTTGTGTGGTTATTGTGATAGTGTGAAAAAAATAAGTTGGATGTGTAAATAATACATAACAATTTTATTCACTTTAGGTTATATTATTTTAAATTAATAAGAAAAATATTTGAATTAAACATGGATATTACTTGTAATACAACAGAAAATATGTTAGGAACAGATAGTACAAACGCAGATTTTTCTCATATAAAAAATGAATCGGAAGGTAATTAAAAATTGTTTATTAATAGGATAAATTAGTAAAAACAATTAAAATTATTCAATTATCGCTAACAATAATAATTGTAGTAGGTGTAAGGCAGATAGCTATAAATTTTGACAATGACATTTGATGGCGAAAATTATTAATATAAATTTTACACGAAATTCTAATCATAGAAAATTATTACAGTTATGTTCTATAATTAACTGTTGAAAGTGACACATTCTATTTACAATTTCAAACAGATGTTTAAAAAAGAAATGATAACGAAAAGTTTTGATTTTTTTTAAACAAATTTATAAAGATTATGTTGATTAGCTGAGATATGATTGTTTCCGTTGATTAAAATTTTTTTCGTTTGAATCAAATAAAATATAACGGACACGATGAAATAATGATTATGTGCTTTTTTTGTGTATATAAACATAAGTTTATCAATATTAAAATTATAAACAATTTAATAATTGATAATATTTCGTGGGAAACACTAAATTGACGAATGATCAAAAAATTTGCTATTTCAAATGTCAACGTATGAGATCACAAAAATTTTGTTTGTATATTTTTAAATCTTCTATTTTTTGAAGAATTTGTTGAAATTTTTTTTTTTGAATAATTTTTGTTTTGTTTTAAATTTTACTATGGTCAGTAATTTTGTTTGTTTGTTTGTTCTTGAAATGAATGACAGGTACAAAAAAATGTTGCAATAACATAATCTGATAATGCTTTAACGAGAGGTCAGAACATGGATTATATATTCATTTGAAATTATGAAATTAAATAATTTTCGAGGAAAATGAAATTAGGGGTTAATGTTTGTAACGCTTTGTGATCACTAAAAAAATGCATTTCGGATATTTCAATGTTAAAGTAGCGTATAAAACAGTGATCGCAAATACTTGGCACGCGTGCCAGACTTGGCACATTCGAAAAATTGTCTGGCACGGCAAAAATTCTGAAACTGTGTCCAAAATTATCCTTAAATTATCCTACTTATCCTTCATGCTCGCGTCGGGACAAACAAATTTGACAAACATATCATCAGGCTCTTGCATAATGCATTGGCTTCTTCATGGTCAGTGACAGCTCACTTGTTAAGGAAAGCAATCAGTTCTGGGTTCCAGGTATCTCTCACCATGCCCTTATTATCATGTCGCTTGCCATCAACAAAGACAACTATATTGCTCGTAAGAGTGTGGCAGACTACAACCGCACCAATGTTGAGGGGCTGTTACTTGAGTTCAATTCGTTGGACTTTGGTCCTCTTTATTCTTCCACTAATATTGATCTAAAGCTGGACTACCTAAATTAAGTTCTGCTGTCGCTCTTTGGTAGGTTTGTTTCAATTCTCTCTGTAGGTGGACGAGAAGCGACTTCTATCGTCCTCACTTTAGAAATGGGTAACATTAAAGCCCTGCGTGATTTTGCATATGCAGCTTATCTTCATGATGGCTCCCAGTATAACTGGGATTCTTTCTGTTCATACCGCAACCGTTTTAGATCAATGGTACGCAGGGCGAAAATTGATTTAGGAACTAAATTGTTTAGTCCGACTCGATGAATGGTTTGTGGAGAAAGATTAGGAATATTGGCCTGATTAAGTCCCAAGACGACTCTGTCCCTTAGTGAGGCAGAACTGAATTAGATTAATAAGTCATTTGTCAGCCCACCTCAATTTCCTCCTCTTGCCAGGTCTATTAGTCTCCCTGAGTCTGAATGCTCCTTTTTGTTTCAGTCGGTATCACATTCGAAACTGGAGCCGGTTTTTTCCATAATTGGCTCCAATGCTGCTGGTCTTGATAATATTACCCTTAAATTTTTTTAATTAATATTTCCCTCTCTAGTTCCGCATGTCTGCCACATTATTAACTATTCGATTATAGTGGGTCATTTTCCAGCGGCCTGGAAGTCTGGCCAAGGTTCTTCCGATTCCCCAAAAAAATAGTATTGAATTTCGCCCTATTAGCATCCTGCCAGTTTTATCCAAAGTTTTTGAGCGGCTCATCTATGTACAAATCTCTGATCATATAGCGAAGTCTAATTTGTTATATAGTAGGCAATCTGGCTTTAGGAAGCGAATCCGCATGGAGGGATCAGTTTTTATTTTTTTGAAATTTTTTTTATTTTGGGGAGTGACAACCCCGCGTACTCCAGTCCCTGCTATTGACATACGAGTTCACGTGAGATATCAAATACCACTAGCAAAAGCAGTGAGATATCACTAGCCAAGGTGACATCTTAGGGGTGGTGGCGGATGAACTGTATTCAGTCAACGGTAGCACCCTCAATCTTAGCTGTGAAATAATCCTTGTTGATGAGACGCTATTGCTTCCTTGAAGTAACGAGCCTTCATATATATATGTATAGGCTTTAATCTTCAAGAAAGACGGTGCGTCACAGCATCAAGGAATATGAAACCGGCTGGATTATTGGCAACTACATTTTTGTTTTGTTTCAGCAATTTTTTGTAAAAATTTGCTATTTACTTTTATTTTCTCTATTCTATCATAAAATATTGGCCTATGTCATATTTTGTCAGTTATAGGATTTTTTGTTTAGTTATCCATTCTTTAACAAAAAATATAAAAAAACAAAAAAAGAAAGATTTACGTCCATCAACACCTTTGAACGTATGTTGTTGTGGGACCTTGGTCTTAATTAAAAGGTTTTTTTGTGTTATTGTGACACATATTGTAATTCCTACTACACAACACATTTTATTTAAAAAAATAGTACAACATCGACATTGTTGGACGTCTCTGACCAAATAAGACTTAACATTAACAAGAAGATGGTGTCGATTCTTCTGCTTCTTGACTTCCGCAAGGCTTTCGACTCTGTGGATAATTCTTTTCTTTGGCTCAGAACTCAGAACAAAGCTCAAAACTCAGTTCTTTTTATCGTCCAGTGCTTGTAATCTGATATATTCATTCTTAACAGGGCGGTATCAGTCTGTTTGCTCTCTAGATAAGATCTCGGATGCGCTTCCCATTGCTAAGGGTGTTCCACAGGGTTCCATCTTGCGATTCTTGTTGTTTTCAATGTTTATCAACGATGTTCCTAAATCCTGTCGCTTCTCTATGGTTCATATTTTTGCTGATGATGTACAATTTCTTCAGGCTAAGCCCCGTTTGAATTTACATGGCTGTCCATTTTTATCTCTGGATTAATTTTATTAATCAGATAAAATTCTCACCCGTAGCCAAAGTATGCAGTTAAGTGCAAATACCGTAAGAGATAGAATTATACAAATACGTAAAAAATATTTCTAAATAGTTAAAATCTGATCTTCATGCGGTTGAAGTGTTTCCATTGGCAGTTAATGAGAGTACAGATATTAACTCTGATGCCAGACTGGTAAGTTCTTTGCGTTGTGCTACACTTTGGAAAATACGACCAACTCCTAAAACTGGAAACATTGCAGGAACGAATTTTTATTTACACATTTTACGTTCGTGAAATTGTCTCCCTCAACGCTAACGCGGCTCGTAAACAAAAGTGTCATTCACGAAAAAGCAACGTTTTCATCTCTTGCATCTCTTGTAGTGAAATTTCATAATTAGATTGTCACGCGAAAATAGCGATTATTAGAAAAAAAAAATTAAAATTCAATTGCGAACCCTGGTATATAAAATTATGTGACTGCCTTGAACAAAAATTTTTGATTTTTGTTTTAAAGTCAAAACGGGCGTGTTTATAGGAAACAGATACTTCAGAAAAGTAAAATTGCACAATTATTTATTTATTTATTTCAGTAACAACATACAAATTAAAACCTATAGGTCTTATTACAATTTGCTCAATATAAAAAAAATAGAAAAACAGCTAAATAAGACTAGCATTAGCAATACAATCTATAATACTCATAATAAATCACTATCTAACAACAGTTCACCTACGTTCCACGACGAACTGGCCCACTATCTACACGCGTATACGAAGTACAACAAAAGAGAGAAGAAATGCAATAATTTGTGTCACAACTCACAATCCATATTCCACCACACAACAAGACAGTAACTAAAATTAAAGCAAACAAGCAACAGCCAACTGTAACAGCTCAAAAAGCAGCATTCAACGAGACCAAATTAAAGATTGCCAAGAGTATTGAAGTGAGCCAAGCAAAGATTTAAAAAAATTCGAACAGAACTAGCCTCCCTGATTGCCAAAGGCAAGAGATTCCAGAGCATAAAAGTCCTCAAAGCAAACGACATCTTCATAGCAGAAGAAGTGTGAAATGGAATGATGAGATGCCTCTTCCTCTAGATGCCTCCAGCTCTAAATTCCTTTTTAGCTTTTTTAATCAGTTTATTCACTTTATTGCTATGTGAACAGTAAACGTTCCATCTATGCTCTGATATAAGCTCACTAAAAGCACGAAATGCTAGATTAGATCACGCATTAAAATAACATTAGAAAGAAAACAAAAAGGATTCAAATTTCAAATCCAATTACTATCATTTATTTATTTTTATTTACACCAGCATCCGTAATCCTGAACTCTTCCATTTAAGACATTTACCTTTTTGAGTAACAGCTTCTTTTCTTTTGTTTTGAGTGCAGCAATGTCTGGATTAAGATTGTCATTAAAATAAATCCTGGACTGCTGCTTAGAATCCACAACTTGTGACAACCTTAGATTATTATCCTTGAAGTATTTGGACATGATCCTATCACGCAAACAAACGATTCTGAATTAACAGCTTAACAGCTATTGTCAGTTGTGACACAGCTTCGACTATTATATCTTTAATATTAGGACTAGATACAGGTAGTCCGATGATCAGAATATCTTGACTCTGCCAATGCAACCACTCCAGTGTTGCAGAATTAGTAGCAAGTACACCAGCATTCGGAACCAGTTCTTCAAAAACAGCAATATGTTTTTTAAGAGCATCAACCTCAGTACAAGCAGTATGCGGCCGCAATTGAATCAGCCACAACATTTTTACACTCCGTCAGTATGCTACTATGAAAATCCAGTGAAATAATGTGGTAAAAGTGATAAAAGTAATAGTGGATGCTCTTCGACTGTACCGAATTATCGAAAATTGTATTCTTTTGGATGAAGCGCAATACAAATTCCGATAATTCGATGTCGGAATTTGTTCGGTACAATCAAAAAACTATTTGGGTGTGTTGCTGTGAAGTTGTTTAGTGATTAGCACGTTGGACTTGAAGTCAGAGGACCCAGTTTTGACTCCATCTAGTTAGGCCAAAGTGTTTTAAACAATACCTTTAAAACCATCAACACACCGGTTGTGCAATGAACCCAATTGGGACACAATTAAATTAAGTCTTCAAGTGAAAATCGACCACAAAATTGAGTGAATTGAAATGAATACAGGTGAGAGGGGCAAGTTTCTGGGAACGTAGGAAAAAAAACACACGATAGTCGGTTGACCCAAAGAGAAACACAGTTGTCAGCAAATATTCTTTTTTTTCTTTGTGGTATGATTTCTCAAAACAATGGAGGCAATTAACTGATTTATGATTTTAAGGAAAATAATGCATATTTAAAAGATTGTTTTACATGAGGTCAAATCTCAACATTGGTTGATGCGGATACTGTAGTCTGTCATTTAATTTATTCTTTAAAAATATAATTCGTTGTTCAGGCTGATCATTGTAAAATCAGTTCTGATCGGTTATTGGTAGTGCCGAGTCGTCAAGTATAATTTTGCTCGGTTGTGTATAGTTTCCATTATCCCTCTACTATTCCATTATCTGCTCCTCTTCCGGCTCCATCTTCAGATTCAGAAACTCTGCTACTGCCCTTAGGCGGTACCACGAATCTTCCTTCGTCAGGTCGGTTGGTTTTTCTGGACAATTGAAAAGGCGGTCTGCATCATGCGGCGTGCCCTCACATGCGGGACACTTGTCAACAATGTTCTGGTCAATTTTATTTATGTAGTTATTTAAAATGCGTCACCAAACGGAACTTAACTGCGCTAGAATGGATCTGGTGCTGCGCGGTAATTTGACCTCTTCCGCAGCGACTAGTGGTGGCTTACTATTGAGAACTCGATTTGGGGGCGTAGTTCTTTATTGTGTCTTCAACAACTTTCGTATTTATTATTTTTAAGCCCATTTTATACATAAGCTTGTCGAAGTTACCGGTTACTTAATTGTTTCTGACATCATTCAAGAAACATTTCGCAGTACGCCTTATGTCATGTCTAAGGATAAGGTGTCATGGATAGTCATGGATAAGGTGTCATGGATAGTCATGGATAAGGTGTCATTGCTGGGATATTGCTCTTTGTGACAGACCCATATATATTGTTTGGTAAGCATTTCAGTATGTTGACTGCCCGGCAATATGTTATATTCTTGGTGTGGGTGATCTTGATCCATCAAATGACATCCGGTTGCTGTTCGCAAGGCTGCGTTTTGTGTATAGCTTTGTACGTACTTGTTATGATTGTGTTTTTATCTTTGCCCCATAAACTACCAGCTAGTGCTTTCATAGCATTGTTTCTGTTTTTCAATCTCGCGTTCACCTGTTGAGCATGACCATTGAATTTTGTAACGAGAAAATTGTAACGGTGGACTTTTCGGTTGGAAGTTTCAGTTTTCTGGTTTTAAACCGTTCGATCAGGATGTTAAGGTAGGTGTTCAGAACATTTGTGAGTTGTTTCAGGTCGTTTCCTGTTGCAAGTACCGTGCAGTCGTCTACATATGACGTGATGGTTATATCTTCTGGTGCGGTAAGTAAACTGCTTAGGTAGAGATTGAATAGTGAAGGTGGGAGAACTCCATCTTGTGGAACTTCTTGTCTGAGTACTCTCATCTTAGATTTGCAGTTACGGAACTCAAAACAAAGGATCCAAAACGATAAAATAAAATTTGGAGTAAATTTTTTTTTTTCGACCGATTGGCATTAATTACTTCAGCAATTTTTAACTGTGGTGAAGTAAACAATATGGTCACGCGCCTTTAATGTGATTTTTTATCCTGTTTTAATATTACATATCTATACTTATATTCTCCAAGACTGACGTTATTTAGTAATAATTATTTTTTTTTTTTTTTGCTATTTCGAGTGAATTATATATTGATAATAATTTCATAATTTTCAAACAAAAAAGGAAATGAAAACAACACAACATAACATAGGCTAGGTTGCAATGGCTGTCATCAAAAACACAGAGAACAGCCATTCATAAAATATAATAAAATTTAAGTCTTCAAATAATTTAGCTTCAACAATGGGGCCTATTTAGTAAAATCTTCTATCGAAAATTTCTGCTATTCTTCCATTTTTTGTATGAAATTTTATTTTCCTGTTGTAAAGTTGCATACAAATTCCCCAATATAATTAAATTAAAAATAATTACAATAAAAACATCAAATTTTTGGACAAATGGGCGGAGTTTAATTTTTACTTTTGTAATGAGAAATATTCTTAATATTTTATGAACAGTTTTGTTTGTTTTGTTTTCTTTTTTATATGAAAATTTAAAAAAAAAAGTCTATAGACCCATCGAAAGGGTTCAGGGACGAGCTGGTCATTGGCCATCTTCCAGCACGAAATAAAAATACCAGATTTATAGGATTTGTAGAAAATTTTAGGAAGAATTGGTGCAAGCTCTTCGAAAATTGTTTTAGAAAAATAGGAGGAATGTTATCTAGACCGGAGGCGTTGTTGATATTTAACCCTTTAAAAGTTTTGCGACAATTTTTGGGTTAAAATGAAGTTTTTTCAGATTAACTCCTCCACATCTAGGAGTATTAGGATAGGATATCTAGGATATTTCTTTAGGAGTCGAATGTCGAATTTGAAGTAAAGCGTTCCTCAAACAAATTAGCTTTCCTGGCAGCGTCAGTGACGTTTAAATCACCGTCACTGATAGGAGAAATAGAAGATTTAGTTCCAGAATTTAAAAAATTAATGGGTTCGTAAAAGCTTTTGCAAGAAATGTATGTGTTTTGTGGCTTTCGCTCTGTCAATTGCTTATCTTGTTTGATATTTTATTTGCCTTTAGATATTGGGAACGATTTACGAGATTTTTGTTATGAATCCAAATATATACGCCTTCGAAAACAAATATCTTTGTTGGGGTTTTATTATTGAGAATCGTTCCCTTCTATCAATAGCGAATGAAGTAAAGGTTTGAGTTGATACATTTTCATCGTCGGTATAAAAACAATGACGATCGACAAGCAAATCTTGAAAAATTTTCAAGAAACTGAAAACTATAAGGTTTCGAGTGGTCAGACATAGACCTCTCTAGTGAGATATAGAGATCTAGAAGTCAACTTATCACTGCAATTACGAGTAGTGAATGTTGGGCTTTTTATAATTTGGTATAGGGCCTGTGATGCGGCAAATATTTCTGCCTGCCTTCCATTGTTGTCGGTCGTCCTAGAAAATTCTAACCACGATTTATTGTGAAAGTTGAAGTCATCGTTAACAATAACCTCACAATTATGAAATTTGTTATGATTCCTTGATGATGGTGCGCTATTGCTTGCCCGAAAAACAAAGTTTCAAATAACTCCATATCTGTATTTTATTTAATGAGGAATACAGTACTCTGAAGATTATGATCAAGGAACACGCAATTACCTGGATTATTGGCAACTCCTATTTTATTTTTGTTCCCGTAAATTTTTCATATTTTGTTATTTTTTCATATTTCTCTGTCATATTTTTGTCTTTTTGGTTTGAAAGCACTGAAGTTGTTATAAAAGAAATTCTACGTTTACATTCCAAAAAGTCAAAATGTTTGACAAATGGGCGGAGTTTACTTATAATTTTACAATTAAAAATTTCACATAGATTTATAAATTATTAAATATGTTTGGTGGTCCTGGTCACTAATGTAGATTGAAATTAATTGTCCGAATTTCCTGAAGTCGAACTGCGTTGAATACGTGTCTAGAGACAGTTTGTTAATTTTTAGTGTTTTGGACCATTCTTGACTCCACGACTATCTTGCATCTCTGTCATATTTCATATCTTACATCTACCAGCCGATTTGTATCAATTGAAAACTAGGTCCAATGTCGGCATCTACCTAAAGGAATGAATCTGTTTTACGATTTTTGAGGTCATTGCGAAACGCTCATTCTTTAGCATAGGGAGTAGATGGTCTGTTGGTTAACAACCCACACTCTATACTTAAATACGCCCAAATTTTCTTTAAAAAAAATTAGTTTACAGATTTACACTGTTGCTTGAATCGAGATTATTATTGGAATATGAATACTGTTTTTGGCTCAAAATCAAGCCGATTAGGAATGATGCGCTGGCAAGTCAGAAGAGTTGTTGCTGTTTGTGGTGATAAGTGCGGATGGTGTGTTATTGTATATACTGACGGGATAGTGATCATTTTGTTCTGATTAATGGAAGTGTATACTATAAGCCAACAGGTTGGCGACGGTATATAAACATTTACCAGCATGTTTGGATTTATATAAACATTTACCAGCATGTTTGGATTTATATAAACATTTACCAGCATGCTTGATTACGTTTCTATGATTCTTTGTAGTGAAGAATCTTACGGGTAGTTTCAGTGCTAAGAATCCATCGTTGAATCTTCAGTCCCGTTTTTCCTACCACTTGTGTGATTATTTTTTTTATTAACTTGTTAACTAGGAATTATTTAGTAACTTTATTTATTCATTTATTCAATTACAGATAAAATAAATACAAAACCAACATATAGAATACGAATATGTCTAGTTGGTAGTGTTATAGATGATCAGTCAACGATAGAAACCGCAAAATCGTTTGGGGTTCCAATTGTAACATCAGAAACAGGAACTGAATTTATTGAAGATTCATTATGGACTACTTATTTTATCATGAACGATTTTCACAGTCCTGTTTTTGATGCTATTCACAAATCAAAACATAAGTATTTTTTTAATTAAATTTTAATAATATTTCATTTTGTTTTTTAATTATTTATTTTATTATTATTATTAGAATTCTTGGACCACCAGCCTTTCAACAAGCATTACAAACACAAACCAGTTTAGAAAATATAAACCGTCCAATATACAGTTATGCTATGAAAGGAGTTATTACATGTTTTACAGGAATACGTAAAAAAGATGAATTAGTAAGTCGAAAATGGAGAGAGAATTTTTTTTTAATGTTTATAATAATTTGACGTTTTTGTTTTGAGTTTTGACTAAACAGTAAAAATTGATCAAAATATCATAATCATTTTTCAGTTTCCAAGTAACGGTAAAACAATTAAAATGTTGTTGAATGTTTTGTTTATATAATCTTATTATAAACTTAAGCATATTTTTTAATATAATAGTTTTAATTTTAAAAGATATTTTACCGAAAAAGTTCAACGTAAATTAAGTTTATGTCTAGTTTGGACAATAATCTAAATCTTTTTAATTTGTTGTAGACAAGACTGGTTCATTTAATACATTCAATGGGTGGTTCAATTCGTAAAGATATGAACTCAAAAGTAACTCATCTTATATGTAATTCAAGTGGTGGAGATAAATATCAGTAAATAAGTATTATTTATAAAATATCGCAAATAATTTATAAAAAAATTTATTCTAGATATGCGATGACATTTAGGTTATCGGTGGTGAAACCATCATGGGTATATGAGGCATGGGAAAAACGACATGATGTTAGTTTTTGTGCCACGAATGAAATATTCGCTTTAACTCACAAATTAAAAGCATTCGAAGGACAACGAATTTGTTTTCTTGGTTTTCCACCTGAAGATAAACAACATATGGTAGATGTACTAATTACAAATGGTGGAATAAATTGTGATATCGATGATCCTGAATGTTCTCATGTGGTAAGTATTTTAACCATTTGTTTATTTGTTCAACGAATAAATGTTCATATAGTCTCTAATCTTTTAACATCACATAATTAATTTATTGCATGAAATCACATACTTTTAATTTTTTAATAAATTCACTTTTATTTTTATAAACCTTCAAATATGCATTATATGATTATTACTAAAAAATAAAAGGTATTCCATTCATTTTCTATTAATTGTATTTGTACCAATGCATTGCATCCACAATTTTCTGAAATTCTCTCCTTATTTGGGTTGTTATTAGATAAATTTTCAATGGGATATCTAAACGTAGATGCTATTACGATTTGCACTTATCTATATTTGAAATTTATTTATTTCATTTCTCTTGTTTTCGGTTATCCTGATGTTGGCTCAATTGATGCACGAGTATGTGCAAATTAAATTTATTTTCGTTATCAGAAAATATTCAGTTGATTTTTTTTAGAGATTAGCTCATGGTTAGTGATTTGTCTTTATTTTTAATATTTTACTGTCAAAGCTATAATAAATTAAATGTTTTAATCCAATGTTTGTTGATTCTTGTTGTCCGTAGGCATTAAAATCCGTAATCTGTGTTGAAAAAACAAAAGCTTAATAACTGCAATTAGGAAGATACACTACCCTTTTCACAATTTTGCTTTATCAGTTTCACACATTTGTTTCTTTTTTTGGTTTTGTGACCTTGAATATGAATTTTGGCTACCTTTCAGCTAACTATTATAGACCACAACCATTAAGAGAAAGCTCCGCCTTGACCTAATGTCAATAGTTACATGTTAATTTTCCATGCTAAACACTTTATATATAGGACACTACGTCGACTTTAACTTTTTCTTTTTTATTTTTAAGAGTGAAACTTTTATTTTTCCTAAATCCTTAATAAATATGTGAAATAGACAAGGATGGTTCCAATCACCTGATGGCTCCCAACCAGAAAGAATAAAAACTCCACAATATCTCATTTAGATACACTACTAGTTTGGCAATTCACATTTGAAGTTTTATCTCATCTTAAGATTTTCTAAGATGATTCCTTCTGATTCAACTGTCATTCAAATTTTATTCATTTAATACTCTACCTAGTGTCCCAATCCACCTTATGCCATTTTTTATTAAATTAATCCTTCAAAGCTTAAATTCTTTTTATTGACGGAGTTTCAAATTTTTTTGTCAGTCAGTCCTAATTTTTCTATTCATCAGGGGCCCTATTCCCGAACACATAAATGTGAATTTTGACAATATTGTGAAGTTTGTATTGCATAGCATTAAATGGTAACGGTAACGATTTTTCGAAAAATGAATTTCACAATATTGTCTAATTTTAATTTTGACAATATTGTGAAATTTGTTTTTCGTAAAATCGTTACCGTTACCGTTGAATGTGATGAAATACAAACGTTACAATATTGTAAAAATTCACATTTATGTGTTACGGAATAGGGCCTCAGGTATGATAGTAGATGAGAGCCGATGGTTTCCGTTAATTTATAAACGAACAACAATGAGTAAACCAGTATACTCATGAAATAAAATCTGATTCTAGATGTAAGACGTTCAGACATCCTTGTCAAAGCACATCGCTGTAATCTTTTTTGTAGTTTTAGGTTCATATAATATGAGATTGTTGACCTTTTTTCAATTTTTTAACAGAATGTGATATGTTGGATAAGTTTTAAATTCTCTTCGGGACAGGTTTGTTATGAATTTAAATCGATCAATAATATCTACGGATCTCATTTAAATTAAACGGGCAGCTTGGACCTAATTATTTTCCTATATAATAAAATGTGCCATATTGGTGAACTAACAATAATACATATGTTACAATTATTTTTAATAAAAATCATAATCATTTGTAATAATTAACACTCATAGTTCAGATGTTGTATGTTGGTTAATTATGAAAAAAATCTAGAAAACTAATTTTATGTTTGGATTATGGTATCTTTTTGGCTAGGTGGTTGGTACTGATACCAAAAATTGCAAAAATTGATATTATTTTGATATTAATAAAAATGTTAAAGTCAATGTGTAAAATTGTCAAAGGATATAATCTGATAAATTAATATTTTTCATGAACCGTTAAAAGTTGCGGTTTAATGCCTCTTTACTTCAAATGAGGAATCTTTTACCTGATCCGGTTAATTCTTTAATGTTTTTAATTGGATAGATGAACTTTTATCCTTTAGAAATAGAATATGTATATAGATAGATGTTCCGTAGCTAAAAACTAATACATCGTCGGTTGGCCGACAAATACAAACGCCATCCAAACATCGAATTTGTTTCATAACAAATGTAGTAACAAAACAACAAAATAAAATGAATGTTCATAAAATATTTAAAAAAATTTATTTCAAATTATAATTCACCTAAAATAGTAGAAAAATGGGCAATGTTTTAATACAATTTATACAATTCAGTAGTTTTATCAGTTCAAAAGTTACAATTAAAGTATTCCAATTTGTCGAAGATTTTACATTTTTTGTTTGATAAATTCTTTTTATTTTAATTTATTTATTTTAGGTGAATAATTTGGCTTCTATTCACTTTTGGTAAATTATATTTTGATATAAATTTAACTAAATATTTAATGAACTGATCCCTTCAATTTTGTTTTGTGTTGATTTATTGTTTGTTTGAAAATTGTTATGAAAGAAATTTGATGTTAGCGTTCCAAAACATCAAATTCTTAAACAAATCGGTTGAGTTTAATTATATTTTTTGTTATGGGAAATACCAAATTTCTAAAACAAATGTGCTCAAATAAAATTAAAACTTTATATAAAAATTATATAAAATATTTCTGAGACCATTAAGTCTCTACCCTACTTAGGTAGAAAATAGAAATTCATAAACTTATTATATTAAATTTTTGTTTTTTTTTTCTATTATCTAAAATTAAATAATATCAAATTTTAATAAATTTAAATAAATACGTATAAACTACAATTTCAGTTATAACATCAACATTGTTCTCTTGGAAAAAAGTCTCCCTCTTTAACATTATAGATTAATGTCTTTCAATATCCGAAAATACCATGCTAACTATGGAACTAGGGCTCGAAAGTATTTATCAATTTTCTTTGAGGAATTTATTAACGTTGATCTTAGAGTTTTGAGAATTAAAATTATCAGCAGAGACCGACGCCTGTAAGGCATTGGAGAGATGAGAAACTCTGTTAAAAAATCGCGTTAAAAAATCTACATCTTGTCACGGTTCATATGAGGATGGGCTGCTATTAATGTTCTGATGAAACGTACGAAGTATGTTGGCTCAGGTAAAATCAATTTGATCTCCGCAGACATCCATAATATTTTTTTTTTTTAAATAAAAAGTGTTGTGTTATAGAGTTTAGAATATGTATCACAACAACAAACAAATACCTTTTAAGACCTAGGTCCCACAACAACCTGCGTTCCAAGGTATTGATGAACGCTTTTTTTACACCTCTGTGGGTTGAAGCCACCTGAGACAATAGATTCCGGCAAACTATTCCATTTGTATGCAGTTCGGACAAAGAAGTCTTTCTCCGATCTGCCAGTATGCGACTATATACTTGTAAAATACCGTCAAATCAGCGACTTCTCTTCTATATTGCAAGCAATCAAGCTCGTTAGTAAGATTTAAGTTGCCGATCAATTTAACGCTCTTCGCTGTATAGAATCAAGACATTTCAAACTACTTATGTAGGCTCCACCCCATATGTAAGAACAATATAACACTATTCCATGCAGTGACGAATAAATAATTTATATATTAAAAGAAGCTGCTCGCTATTAAAAACCTTACGACATCGACCCAAAAATCCTAATTTTTGAACAGCGTTCTTAACTAGGCTAAAAATATGAGAATTCCATTTCTTATTATTTTCAATCTCAATTCATAGAAGTCTAACAGATTCTTTTTCTTCAAGATCATTTAAATCAAACTTTAATGAAAACGTTAGGTGTTGATAACTTAGAAAAATGACAAACTTGGGTTTTACTTGTGTTGAATTCAACACTGTTAGCAACTCCCCAATCTAAGATTGTTTTTAAATCAATATTTAATGACTCTATCAAGTTTGATCTAGCGACATTAAGATTTGATGGTGCAAAAAAATTTGGCATTTCATATGACGCATGCAGTGTGCTATCATCAGCAAAACTATGGATGGGATTAACTGATGAATCTAGCAAGTCATTAATATGGAGAAGAAAAAGAGTAGGTGATAAAGCGGAACCTTGAGGAACACCAATATTAGTAAAAAAGGTGTCTGATGAGACACCATCATCATTAACTCGAAAATTACGCTCATAAGTTGCTCGTCTAAGCCGTAGCATATCAATTTGCAAATAAGATTGTTATGCCATACTTTGTCAAATGCTTTGGCAATATCAAGAGCAATCCCGAAAGATTCACCATGGTTTTCAAGCTACTTGTTCCAGATATGCGTGATATAAAAGAAAGTAAATCTTGTAAAAACATTTTCCGGATTATGTTTTTACGAAACATGATCCACCCCATTTTGTTAGAAACTCTAGGAATTGGTATAGGTAGGAAATTGGGTTCTAGTGTAGAATTTAACGAAAAACAGTTACCCAATAAATTAGATTTTTCTTTAGGGTCAATAACAGATATATATCTATCAATAAGAGGAGGTATAAAAGACTTACAAAAATTTCCTTGTACAGTCTTGGCGGCTTTATAAAAATTTCGTGCTCAGCAATTTTATAAGCTTTTCCCCTAATAAATAGATGTTTCTCTGCATCTATTAAATTTCTACATATATTTCTTTCTATTCGGTATAACCTAAGATTTTCATCTGTTTTGTGAATACACTTTTGAAAGGCCTTTTTTAAAAAATTTTATAGCATTTTTGCATTTACTTGAAAACCATCGATCAATTTCGGAACAATCAAACTATTTGGAACACTACGCATACCCCATTTTTGAAAAATTAAAAGCACCAATGTTTGGTGGTTTCCAGGGAAACCATTTAAAGAAATCTCTAAGCCCCTGCCAATTTGCAGCTTTATAATCCCAAACAAGACGAGAATTAGCTTTAAACTGTTTAGGTACTTGTATATTTAAATGTGTGGAGATCAAATCATGATCCGATCCACCCAAAGGCTCTGAAATTTTAAATTGAACCAACGAAGGATTATTTATCAAAAACAACTCGAACAAGTTAAATTACTACTTTGGCCAGGAATGTCAGGAACTCTGGTAGGCTGATCTGTTATCTGAGTGAAATTATGATAAAGACCAAAAAGTTCGACTTCTTTACCTTATCAGTTTTAAGAGTTTTTCATCAGTTTTAGAGCGTTATGTAAGCCATTCTTTATTATGAACATTGAAATCACCAAGAACTATAATTTTAGCATTAGGATACACAGCTAATTCTATCTCTTTAGATAGGTCATGAAATAAATCTATGTTATCAGGTGAGTTGGGCGAGCGATACAATCCAAAGACAAACAGAGTTTGATTACAGCAGGTAATCTTAAAGGAAACCATATTGTGAAATTTTGAATTTAATTCTAAATTATTTTGTCTCACATATGGTACAGAATTTCTAATAAACGCACAAATGTCCAAATTGTTTCTCTATATTTTGTGTTATCTGAAAACCTTTTTGGACACATATATAGGACACCAGTCGATTACTACTTTCGACCATTTATCGTTCTGCATGCGAACAATATGACCTACTCAATCCCATTTTAACCGGTTTAGTTTGTATATAATATCTTGGACTAAGAGATATAATATCTTTGAAACCAGTTCTTCTTCTAATTGCATTGATTTTGAATTTTTTCATGATAATTACGAGTACTCCTAAGCCTAATTCAGAATTTCATTGTTCATCATGATACAAGATTTTTCTGTGCTAGTCATCAATTTAGATTTGGACATTGACTTGCAAGATCATTTACAATTATTTACAGTTCTCTTGCATAAGAACTTATTAGAACAATATTCTCAAATCGTAAATTTTCACCTTCATTTCAATTTGGATCACCTTGGCGCACCCCGCGGCCTTGTACGAACGACTCTTCCAAGCAGTAGTTTTTAATTTTCTTTTTACGTCCCCTAATCATAGATCTATTTAAGGCTTGAAACCACATACAACGGAAACAGAAACCGAAACCGAATTTCATACAAATTTTACAGAAACCGAATTTTTATCTGTCAAATTTGTATGAAATTCGGTTTCTGTTTCTGTTTCCGTTGTATGTGAATGCCCGGCTTTAAATAGTTTGAAGACGTTCGGTAGTTGAGTATCCTATTTTAAACCCTGCTTGATCGGGTGTTTGATTGTCATCAAGTCATTTTCCAATTCTCTGTTCTATACATTTTGCAAAAACTTTGTATATGTTCGTGAGAGATCGTTTTTTTATACTGTATAGTTATTTATGTTGTTCTCCATTGATGTGGTAGTTTCATATTCAATGATTTCATTAAACAATTCTATCAAATCACTACAGTACAGTTTCACCGCCAAGAAATTCTCTCTTTATCCAGTCACTACTTGAGCTTTTCTCGTTATCTAAATTAGCAATTGCATAATGTATTTCGGATTTGGAAGATGGAATTTAAAAGAAATTTAAACTTGTTTTGGTCGGCAGATAATGTAGTTTTATAGATGTTTATATAGAAATCAGTTGTCATTTTTGAGAGGCAAGTTCAAGAAGCTATTCTTTTCCAATCGTATTATATTTAGCTTTTTGATTTCGTATTTACGCTCTGATATTCTTAATTGGCTTTTGCTTGATTAACTGCTTGATATCCGTGTAGTCAAAATTAGTCGAAATAAGACGATTATTACATAAATGTAGTCATAAATCGATAATAATACTTAGGCTATCGCCATTTTTACTTAGAAAACGAAAATATCCACAAAACATGCTGGCATTCTTAAATCCATGGTTCGATTGAGCTCAACTAATCTATTCTCCAACAATTGTCCAACACATGCACGTGTTCCTGTGGTAACATGTTCGTCCAGCATATCATCAGGCTCTTACATTGATTTCTTTATGATGAGTGACAGTTCGCTGGTCAAAGCAAGCAATCAATTTTGGGTGTTAGGCATTTCTAATCATGCCTTTGTTGTCATGTCACTCGCTGCACTTCAATGCTGCCAACTTTTGCGGCCTTTATTGCTCCTCTGATATTAAGTTTAAACATAATTTCTTAAATAAAACTCCTATCGCTTTTTGACAAATTTGTTCCCTATGTGAGTGTGTGGGCGGAAGGCAGTTTCTATTTCTCTCACTTCAGAAATGCTGAGTATTAGAGTCCAGCGTGACTGCTTATCTAAATGATGGATCGCAAGACAACTGGGATTCCTTCTGTTCATACCATAATTTATGGCAAAGGAACGTAGGGCTAAACTTGATTTGGTAATTAAATTATTTGGTCGAATTGATTCAACAAATAATTTGAAGAACATAAGAACATCCGAAGATAACTCCAGTTGTCCTTAGTAAGGTTGAACTGCGTCAGATTAACAACAACTTTGTTAAACCCAATCAATTTCCTCCTCTCACAAAGTCCGATATTGGTCTACCAGAGACTGGGCGGTACTTTTTGTTTCGCATGAGGTACTGGAGACTGCCTGTTACTCGATTACTTTTAACGCAGGTTGTCTTGACAATATCACGCTTATATTTTTGAAATTTAGATTCTCTTCTGTAATTTCTCATGTCTGTCATATCGTGAATTATTTATTCTATAATGATGGGTTGCATTCGCAAAAATTCTTTACATTCCTAACTTTAGCAAAGGCTTTGAGTCTGTGGACCATTTTCTTTTGGTGACTAAGCTCAAGGTTCAATTTTTCTTTTCGGTCAGTGCTTGTAATCTCATATATTTATATTTGACAGGGCGTTTTCAGTCTGTTTGCTCTCTTGATAAGATCTCAAGTGAACTTTCCATCACCAAAGGTGTTCCACAGGGTTCCATTTTAGGATCCCTATTGTTTTCAATGTTTATCAATGATATTGCCAAATCTCGCCTTTATGCCACGGTCCATCCCTTCGTTGATGGCGTTCAACTTCTTCATGCTAAGCCTCGATCTCAAGTCTATTCCAGTACGGCCCCAAACCGGTTTTCCTTAAACTGTGCTAAATTCCATTTTTGTACAACTTTTGCTCTGAAGCAGCTACAAGCAGATCATCTATTCGGTGGGGAAGTGATGTCATTGGCTTCTTATAACATGACAAAAATATTGGAGTTATTTTTGCCGACAACTTAAACTGGAAACCTCATGTTAACTCGCTGGCTGGTAAGATCTTTGGTATTCTGCAAAGGCTTCGTAGTGCCAATTATTACCTACCGATGCATATTAGTAGGGAACTAGTATTGTCACTTATATTACCCTTATTGACTATGGTCTTATAATTTCAAGCCTCGTGATCATGTATCTCTTTTTGTCCATGATCTTCATGGAACTTCTTTTCCTGGCCATGCTAAGATACGGCTTCTATCTCACATCTACCGCGTCGTCAAGTTTTAGTCTCCTCCGTAACTTAATCTCCTCCGTATACTGGGACTCCAAGATCCACTCTTAGTCCTTCCAGTGTCCTTTTCTTCTTTCTCCTCTCCCTCTTTTTTTGTTCTTTTTTTTATTATTATTTTATTCACACTTTCCTGCACCATTTATAGCATAGAACTATTTCTCATTTATCTTATCCACACTTCCTCTAGCATGAGGCCTTCATGTTTATTTTTGTCTATGCAACTTGCTGTGTTTATCCATGTGAGGTGATACTTGCTGTTTCCTATTTTCTCTGTGCAATATTATGGGACAATGGCCTTATTGCAGAATTGTTAATCGTATATTGGATGCCTTTCCCATCCAGTAGTCTGGTCTTAGGATGCTTTCTTGGCTCTTTGTCACTAAGTCTCCATCCTATAACTCATTTGTCCTGTTTGATAGCCTCTTTCCGTTTTTCTGTTGCCTATATCAGAATCATAGTTTTTAACAATATATGTCTCCAGGGTAGTTATTTTGTAGTGTTCTCACTAGGTGAGATAAATAGTGAGATAAAGAAATTATGTTTAAATGATTTCTTTTATCTAATATAATCGATTAAAGACAAATATTTTATCTCAGTTTTTATCTCACCTAGTGAGATAACAGTAGAAAATAACCACCCAGCTCTTAATGAAATCCTGTTTTATAACTAAATGAATATAGGCCAATAGAATTACGGATTGTACGTGTTGTTGTCGGGAGCAGGTCAGAAATTTTTTTAATCTCTGGGATAGGGTACTCACATAATGGACATGCCGAGTCCACTCGCCCGGCACCTGGAGACTGGAGTTATTCAAGAAAGTGTGCTAGACATTTTTTTTGCTTCCTTGTAAGCGATATAACTCGTAAATGGTGCACTTTAAGATACTGGTGCCATGGAACTTTTTTGTTCCTTAAATGTTTTTCTATAACTTAAAATAAAAAAAAACAAAAATAATTGGTTTTGTTGTAAATTTTTGCGAAAAAATGTCTAAAAATCGATATTTTTCAATTGAATTTAGTTATTTGCAAATAATTGTTTATGACATAATTGACCCCTTTATCTTGTAGCTGAAATCTCAACGAAAAAAATAAGCTTCAGAACGTTTCATTCGGCTTGATAGTTTTTGCACAATTCCATTTTGCACTTAATGCCTGAAAAAAAGTTTTTAACTTTGGGCAGACCGCAAGGTCTGAGTTTTCATCCAATCGCAATCTGCTTGACAGGAATCGAAAGGGTGTTATAGAAAAACATTTAAGGAACAAAAAAGTTTACGAGTTATATCGCTTACAAGGAAGCAAAAAAAAATTCCAGCACACTTAGTTGAATAACTCCAGTCCCCAGGTGCCGGGCGAGTGGACTCGACATGTCCATTATGTTAGTACCCTACCCCAGAGATTAAAAAAATTTCTGACCTGTTACCGACAACAACACGTAAGCCATATCTTTTTCCGTTATTCTATGGACCTAATATGCAATTCGAAATATGTAACACTGAAATATGCCTCAGAAATTCTTTAATGTTTTGAATTATTTAATTTTTATTTTCTGGTAGTAAGCCATATAGTGATTATAGATTATTAATGCATCAATGCTTTAGCGGAATAAGATAATATTTTTCATTTTTCTTCTTTTTTTTTTCTCTGGTTGTTCTTCGGTACATTGTAATGGGCCACGGGCTTATTTGTAAACTTTTGTTAATAAATAAATAAATCAAAGTCGTAGTCCGGGTACAGTTTCTGAGGTCGTTCTTGTAATTTGTCCGAGATAATCCGAGGTCAACCCGAAATAATTTCTTAACGAAAAAGAGGGGGTTAGCCCTTCGCCTAGCCCCAATTTTCGTTCTCAGAAAAACGGTTTCACACGTTTATATAGCGATCCGCTTGATCCAAGATAGATGCCAGCTCCAAACCGCCATTAACATGGAGAACGGATGCGTGAGTTGCATTGGTATAAAGGAGCCAATGAGCCGTTGTGTAGAATCATATAGTATAAGGATTATTTGCAACACCCCTCTCAACTAGACCAACCTAAATCTGTCAGCGTTACCCAGGTAGCACGGCGTGGGCGTAGAATTTCGAATCTCGCTACCCGCGAATTGAGTTGATTGCTTTAGTGTAATCGCTTTAGTCTACTGTGTCGCACTGAATGTTGTAGTTAAAAGTTTGTGGGATCAGATTTCTGTCATGAATTTTGGGATATGCTTTTCTGTTTTATTGTCATAATAACGACTGATCTGAGTGATATCAACGGACCGAAAATAATCATTCCGATTTCTTATTTAATTTGATAAACATGCTGTGTACTGTTAAATGTGGTGTTCCCTCATACATTCTGTCTGCATCTATGGTTTGCTGCGAATATCATTGGTGATAATTGTTTGTATTTTACAGTATGTTTCGGCAGTTTGAGTAAATCCATCGAGTCTACAGTTATAAGCCTTTTAATGAACTATTGGTAGATATTGTTGGTCTATAAGACAACTAGCTGCTTAGTCTTCGAGAGTAAAGTTAAACCAAATGGTACGGAAACGTTGAGCTCGAAATTGGAAGTTGATTAAATGGAATATAATGCTACATAATTTAATTTGCATTAGATCGATCAAAGTTAATTTATTTATCCGTATAAAACGGAAGATACAAGAAATAAGCATTCAACAAATACCACAACTATCGCCAATCGTGTTCAACGACAAATAAACTTTGATAAATATGTTGATAACTTCTGAACAGTATTTATACGTGTTTTTGGTATGTACCGTATGTGGTAGTGTTGTTAGAATTTAATCTGACTACAATCTATTCAATTAAACAATTTTTAAAATAGTTTGAATTTTCTATTTATCAAATTTAAATAATTTAACCAAATATTATTTTTATTTAAATTAATTTAAAGAAACTTTATGATACTTTTTGTTTATTTCGAACTACATATTATTTTTATAATCGCAACCTCTTTAACGGTGAATTTGTTTGTACGGAGACTGAAACGATTTAATCTATAGCAAATATTATATCAGATATCAATTCTTTTTTCTCATCAATTAAGTAAATTTTAATTCAAATATTAAAATAATTATGTCTAATATAAAATCTACCGATTATCCCGAGTGCATCTGAAACCGGTTTTGGATACAACTCTGAATAGAGAGCTTGGCATTCTTCTAATGTAGAATAATTATCTATTCGGCCTTGCGTTGCTTTAGCCCGGTTGGTAACAATAACAAATAAAACTATACTTCTCGAGACATATTATTACTGCCAGTGTGGTATACAATAAAGGGCGTAAAACGATCAACTTAGCCGGAATTTGTCAATCACCAACCATATTAGTAGACCGTAATTACCACAGGTGGCTCAATTCAAACATTGAATTTTTTCTAGGTCAACCAACCAAGCTAGTTAGCAAACCATACTCGTGCTGAGTAATTGGCTTATGTTGGCCAGTTGGCTCATTTCAATCCAAGAGAAGGTTTCTAATACATACCTACGAGCTAAAAAGCATTAGGCATTCAACTAAACTTATTCAAATTGACCAGTTGAACTAACCGATTCCGAACACCCAATAGCTAAGGGATATGTTTTTCAATTAATCTGGTTTTACCAAACATACTGGTGTTGGATCCTCAGTTATGTTTAGACTTCCCAAAATGTTAAATCGCCAAAATGTTGGAGATGTTCAGATGAGTTGTAGATGTAATTAATAACACTCAGAACTTAAATTGAATAACAAATTTCTTAAATTCCTGTTACAACTTTTAATAATAAAAACCAAAAATTAGAGCTTCTTAGCTCACACAAAACCACACCACAACTGACTCTGATTAGCTTCAGCAAAATCAATTTTAAATGTTTGACCAATCAGCGGTCAGGTGAACTCATATTTCGTTTTATAAAATAAGTTGATTACGTGCTTAAAATTGCAACTAAGCATTTTTGAACTACTAAGAAATTGAATTCTTGTTTATTATTTGAATTAAGAAATCTTAAATATGAAATTGTTTAATTAACGAAATTTGATTTAGGTGAATACCTTATACAATGTATGTTTATACACCGGGTGTATAATGTGTAAAGAACTTTAGAATTGTACATGACTAAGGGACTGGTGTGGTGGACCACAACATTACCCCGTTATTATAAAAAGATATTCCTTACAATTATGCTAAGGAATATCTTATAGATAGCACTATTTCATTTTAGACATTTTAATTGCTGGTTGGTCAGTTGTAGCGTTTACAAAATTCTTTTGCCTCCCTTGAATTTACATAAAAATTTCACAGGGATTAATATTAAAATTCAGTATCATAAAATATTACCTTAAAATACAATGTTTATTCTTAAATCTAAGTACAATAAGATTTTATGTAATTATCAAATATTATTATTTAATTATTCATTTCAGATAATAGTAAGTCAAATAACAACAATAAAACCATCAATTAAGCAAAAGGTTCTTTCATTTATTCATCTTATTCCCTTTTCTTCACTGAGACCACTATAATCTATACTATATTTTGAGCTTTCAAATGGGTTACAGTGGCTTTAACAAATCTTTGTTTTAAATATTTTATAAAAAAATAAGCGAGTCCTAAGAACATCAAACATAGGAATATCCCCATTAGAGTGTATGCAGTGAAACGTCCCCCTTCGACGGGACTATTTGTTAACTGATTATTGCTCACCGACTGAGGTGCAATGATTACCTCCTTGTCTTTAGTACTTTGGTTTCCCATAATGAATCCCAATTTAAAATAAATGCTCCGGAATACCTATGTAAGATAAATAAATTCTGGTAATTACACGAAATTTTAACGTGACACAAGCTTTAGCACGTGTATAAGCAAGAGGTAGGTTAGTGAGTTTAAGTAAAGTATGGTTTCAACCTGTTGTTGTGGATTGTTTTCCTTTTGCCCTTAATCCACAATGTAGAAGTAACTTCTGTGGGGACTTGTATCACTTCGAAAAACACATTCGGCTTATTATCTAAGTATATATTCTCTTTGAGCAAGCTAACATTGATAACAGGATTAAGTCTTGACAAGGTTAAGTGTCAAAGAGAACAGAATTAAACAATCTGTGTGTATTAGAGTGATGACATTGAACCCCTATATATGATAAAATAGCTCACTCTTTTTTCTCATAGGTTAACATCTTCAATTTTTTAGCCTTTCCAGATGCATTAAATGTGACCAAATCCTTTCCAATCCTATCCAATCCTATCCAATCCTATCCAATCCTATCCAATCCTATCCAATCCTATCCAATCCTATCCAATCTTATCCAATCCTATCCAATCCTATCCAATCCTATCCAATCCTATCCAATACTATCCAATCCTATCCAATTCTATCCAATCCTATCCAATCCTATCCAATCCTATCCAATCCTATCCAATCCTATCCAGTACTATCCAATCCTATCCAATTCTATCCAATCCTATCCAATCCTATCCAATCCTATCCAATCCTATCCAATCCTATCCAATCCTATCCAATCCTATCCAATCCAATGCAATCCTATCCAATCCTATCCAATCCAATGCAATCCTATCCAATCCTATCCAATCCTATCCAATCTTATCCAATCCTATCCAATCCTATCCAATCCTATCCAATCCTATCCAATCCAATGCAATCCTATCCAATCCTATCCAATCCAATGCAATCCTATCCAACCCTATCCAATACTATCCAATCCTATCCAATTCTATCCAATCCTATCCAATCCTATCCAATCCTATCCAATCCTATCCAATCCTATCCAATCCTATCCAATCCAATGCAATCCTATCCAATCCTATCCAATCCAATGCAATCCTATCCAACCCTATCCAATACTATCCAATCCTATCCAATTCTATCCAATCCTATCCAATCCTATCCAATCCTATCCAATCCTATCCAATCCTATCCAATCCTATCCAATCCAATGCAATCCTATCCAATCCTATCCAATCCAATGCAATCCTATCCAACCCTATCCAATACTATCCAATCCTATCCAATTCTATCCAATCCTATCCAATCCTATCCAATCCTATCCAATCCTATCCAATCCTATCCACAGGTCAGTTGTGGTATTGTGCCCCTCTAAGAAGCCTACTTCCTTTTTTAAAACTCCCCCATGGAGAGGTACCGATTGTTGCTCTTCATCAACGGCTGCTTCGATGGCATCCTTTAAGTTTTTGAAACGACCTGTTTTGATATACAGCCGGGTGGGCTCTCTCAGTCCTTCAATGAAAACCTTGAGAGCAGTTTTTTCATTAATGGTTTCGATGAATTTTCTGTACTCTTCGCCTTGGCTCATTACCATAGTAGAGTTCAATTCCTCAACTATCAACTCCAAATTAGTTGCAAATTCTCTTACTGTTCGGTTATTCTGCCTTTGTCTAAATAATTCCATTTGGAGCTGTTCCGAAGATCTTGCAGGTTTGCACAATTGTTTTAGCTCTTGTCCTAGTGCAGCTATATCTTTGAACTTTTTCCCTTTAATACTGTCGGCAACCGTACCAGTTATCTTCACAATCTGCACAACGATAGACAGCTTTCACGCTGAGGTACCGGTGTCAAGTCATACAAAAATTTCGCGCATCCTAGAAAGTGATCTAAGTCCTTCGGATTTCCACTAAAAATAGGGATAACGGTTGACGCAAGTTTAATATCGAAGGTAGACATGTCTGTGCTATCGTCAAAACCCAAAAATCCAGAACCAGACCAGTCTTCGTTGACAGAGGATTCTAGGACTGATTCGTTACTAGTATCTGTAAAAATTGAATTCTCAGCACGTTCATTCATAAAGTGGGTCTGAGCGGTTGTTTTTCGGGTGTAATGTCACGGCAGTGATTGCAATTAACGTACCATACGCAAGAGAAACCCAGCAACTATAATTATTCCATACAGATACCCTTATTCTGAATCAATTATAATAATTATTATCAACCCCAAACCCTTTTTTTTTCCAAAATGAACCCAAAACTGAATGTAATATTTATTTACTAACTCAACTCTTTTAATGGAACAAATTCTTAAAAATTTTTCCACTTTCACCAATGAAACCGACAATTGACAACCAATTCTTAAGCCATTATTTATAATAAAACAAATTAAATTAATTTTCACCAATTTGATTATTGTTATTTGATTATTAATGACGATTATTTGATTATTAAAGACTATTAATATTTCACCAAATTGATAATTTAAAAAAAAAATTTTTTCCAATCTAATTCATGAAACTTTACTTAAAAGCTTGCTACCTTATACATGACATTAAATATTTAAACTTTTCAAAATTCCAAAAAAAATTGTAACAGATCAAAAATTCAAACTTCCTTTCCCAATTCCAAAATATTGCAACGCTTATTACAGAAAAATTTCCAATTCCCTTCCACCAATTCGATAGTTAAAAAGTTTTAATTAACTAATTTAAGACACATCGAATTATTTATTATTTACTTAAAACCCCAAAAATTTTTGATTAATTAATGAAATATTTTTAATTAATTATTATTCCTTATTATTATCATTATCATTATTCATTATTTATAATAAAAATCCTGTAAAAATTTATTTATAATAAAAATCCTTTCTTCCTTCTTTTCTAACTATTAAATTATTTCCACCAATTTGACAATTGAAAATTACCATTATAAAACTTTCCAACTAATAATTTTCCAAATTTTCCAATCTAATTCATGAACTTTACTTAAAAGCTTGCCACCGTATACATGCCATTAAATATTTAAACTTTTCAAAATTCCAAAAAAAAGGTTATAATTAATCAAAAATTCAAACTTCCTTTCCAAATTCCAAAATATTGCAACGCTTATTACAGAAAAATTTCCAATTCCCTTCCACCAATTCGATAGTTAAAAAGTTTTAATTAACTAATTTAAGACACATCGAATTATTTATTATTTACTTAAAACCCCAAAATTTTTTGATTAATTCATGAACTACTTTTAATTAATTATTATTCATTATTATTATCATTATCATTATTCATTATTCATAATAAAAATTTTCTTTCTTCTTTCTTTTCAAACTATTAAATTATTTTTCACCAATTTGACAATGGGAAATTACCATTATAAAACTTTCTAACAATAAAAAAAAATTTTTTCAATCTAATTCATGAAACTTTACTTAAAAGCTTACCACTTTATAGATGACATTAAATATTTAAACTTTTCAAATTCCAAAAAAAAAAATTATAATAAAATCAAAAACTCGAACTTCCTTTCCAAATTCCAAAATGTTGCAAAGCTTATTACAAAAAAAAAAAATTTCCAATTCCCTTCCACCAATTCGATAGTTAAAAAGTTTTAATTAACTAATTTAAGACACATCGAATTATTTATTATTTACTTAAAACCCCAAAATTTTTTGATTAATTCATGAACTACTTTTAATTAATTATTATTCATTATTATTATCATTATCATTATTCATTATTTATAATAAAAATTTTCTTTCTTCTTTCTTTTCAAACTATTAAATTATTTTTCACCAATTTGACAATGGGAAATTACCATTATACAACTTTCTAACTAATAATTTCTCACTAAATAGACAATTAAAAAAAATTTTTCCAATCTAATTCATGAAACTTTACTTAAAAGCTTACCACTTTATAGATGACATTAAATATTTAAACTTTTCAAATTCCAAAAAAAATTATAATAAAATCAAAAACTCGAACTTCCTTTCCAAATTCCAAAATGTTGCAAAGCTTATTACAAAAAAAAAATTCCAATTCCCTTCCACCAATTCGATAGTTAAAAAGTTTTAATTAACTAATTTACGACACGTTGAATTATTTTTTTATTTACTTAAAACCCGAAAAATTTTTGATTAATTCATGAAAAATTTTTAATTAATTTTATTCATTATTATTATCATTATCATTATTCGTTATTTATACCAAAAATTTTCTTTCTTCTTTCTTTTCTAACTATTAAATTATTTTTCACTAATTTGACAATTAAAAATTACCATTACAAAACTTCACTAAATTGATAATTAAAATTTTCCAATTCAATTTATGAACTTTACTTTATTATTATTTAAGCTCCAACCCTCAACAAATTCTCATGGAATTTTTGGTGATTGGTTGGTTACCTTATATTACTTCCTTGTTAGTCTGGCAACCACCCCGTCCAATTGTTGAGTTGTGGTGTGGTTTTATACTGCGCTCCTGGCAAGGTCGCCAAAAATGTTGGATCCTCAGTTATGTTTAGACTTCCCAAAATGTTAAATCGCCAAAATGTTGGAGATGTTCAGATGAGTTGTAGATGTAATTAATAACACTCAGAACTTAAATTGAATAACAAATTTCTTAAATTCCTGTTACAACTTTTAATAATAAAAACCAAAAATTAGAGCTTCTTAGCTCACACAAAACCACACCACAACTGACTCTGATTAGCTTCAGCAAAATCAATTTTAAATGTTTGACCAATCAGCGGTCAGGTGAACTCATATTTCGTTTTATAAAATAAGTTGATTACGTGCTTAAAATTGCAACTAAGCATTTTTGAACTACTAAGAAATTGAATTCTTGTTTATTATTTGAATTAAGAAATCTTAAATATGAAATTGTTTAATTAACGAAATTTGATTTAGGTGAATACCTTATACAATGTATGTTTATACACCGGGTGTATAATGTGTAAAGAACTTTAGAATTGTACATGACTAAGGGACTGGTGTGGTGGACCACAACACTGGTTTATGCATATCCGATAGGTTAATTCGTACCAATAAACAATACCAGAAAAAATTGCACATTTCATCAGTCGGAATCATCTTAACATAAGCTAAGAGCGATACTATAAGTTTTGTTCACACCACTTCGGTTGGTTTGGTCATGCAACGATTGATTATCTGTGTAAAATATCCTGCTGCGAAATACTTGATCAAATAGAATGAAATGGAATATCTCTTATTACATAAAATTCGTCAATTCAAATCCGTTCGATTTATAAACTCAAATGTGAATTGATTTTCACTTAAACTCTTTGTAAATTAAATTCCCCAAATTTTCATTATAATAAGTTGTTTGAATTGGTTTTGAAACATTGTGTCTACATGAACAAATTTGTTTTAATACCTAATTCATTTTTTAATAGTATCAATTATAATTTCAGATAATATCAAACACTGTCGCTAGATTTCCTGAAATTTTGTGTTCTTCTCCTGATCCACCGGTTTCTAACGATCAACAATGTTCAAACGAATTAAATGACAAAAAACGAACAGATTTCACTGTTCGTCGTGTTA
This sequence comes from Diogma glabrata, assembly GCA_963693315.1. NCBI lineage: Eukaryota > Metazoa > Arthropoda > Insecta > Diptera > Cylindrotomidae > Diogma > Diogma glabrata. The sequence continues at coordinate 404,061,653 of OY856187.1, forward strand.
TTGATTTCGATAAAGATTCATCTAACGAAGAAAATTCGGAACAAGAAAATTTAGAAAAGAGAAATTTAAATGTACAAAACTGTACAAGTACTCATTGTGATGAAAATTCAATATTTGATTTATGTTCAACGCCATCGAGAAAAGATGGTTTTGGAAATTCTGATGATGGTATTGTGTTACATGCAAATGAGGAAAATCAATTTATTAATCCGAATAATATATCTCCCATTTTATATTCAAATGAAATAAATAATATTGGACTCAATAAAATTCCTGAGGAGGAAGATGAGTTGGTTAAGAAACGCAAGCGTGATAGTTTTGAAGATATTTCAATAACTTCTACAGAATCATTCGCTCCAAATTTTAGTTCAGCGAAAAAACCAAAACTACGACGAACTGGATCAATAACACGTACATTACGTCGTAGCTTAAGTTTTGTTTCAATGAAAACACCCGTTTCAAATTTATTTCGTTTTCGTCGTAATTCTGTCGATCCAAACGCTTCTTATTCATCAGTAATTTCTACTGAAAGTACGTTCAATGAACAGTTAATGGAAAATTTACACGGAATTAAAGAACAAATTTCAAAAAAATTTCGTAAAAGTGACAAAAATTCATCGAAGATTTTTAATCAACAATCGAATGTTGATCGTTTTAATGAACAAGAAAATTCGAATTTTAAAACTCCTAAAGCTCCAGATGCTACACCGAAAACATCATATTCAATATATGATAAAGTTGTTAAGACGAAAGAAGTAGAAGTAGGATCACCGTTAGGAAGAACTTCCGTTAAATTATGTAAAGACTATCCTAGTGATATTACGAAAACAACAGCTGTTCAGGATAATGAAATTAGTGCACATCGCACAATACTTCCGGTATTATTATTTCTTAAATATGTTTTTTTTATTTTTAAACAAAATAATGAATGTGTATATTTTTTGATAGCCAGACATAACATCTAGCTTTACAATGCATGTTATATGATATGTAATATCAAAGCATCTTATTAAAACTCTTAACCATAGATGACATTCCATGTAATATAAAATTTGTTTTCGAAGCTAAACCCTCCGTTGTATGCCAAATAACTATAACCAAAATATGAAAATGTTCTAATATTGACAACTTCCACGCTACTAGTATATTTGTTCATACATTTATTTTAAATATGTTAAATTAGTAAAATTTAATTTTTTTTCAACTACTATTTGTACTCAATTATGAGTTCGTATTTTTGAAGTTTATCCATTTATTAGCTAAACATCATCTTATAGTTATAATTTTACACCTGTGGAAAAATTGGGATAATCTGAATGACCGCCGTACTCAAAGGTGGACTTACTTAGGGCGCCACTTTTGGTTATTGTTATTCTCATTTGTTTTATAACAACTGCAATCTTTATAAAGCTATCAAAAAACCAAAGTTATGGATTGTTTTCGAAAACCGAACAAGATTAGTAGAATTTTTTAAAAAACCCCATAACTTTATTTCTTCTCATACAATGTACGCCTCAAACTTCAACCCCTAAATAAAGAAAAATAAAATAAACCGCTTGATTTTCATCGGAACAAACCTTGGGGATGTTCATATCCTAAGAATTTTAAAACTGGCCCACTTTCGACCAATGCCAATAAAAATAAGTGATAGGAATTTGTGTTTGAGATTGTGACCTGTTTCACGTCTACGCTTTGAATTTACAATTTTACTAACTAGTTACTAAATATAGTTTCTATTCATTGTTTGTAGCTTACTGTAAAAATATAACATTTTTTGATTAAATATTGAATAATTGAACAAGAAAGAGTAACTTAAAATTATGTCTTCTAGATTGTTGACGAACAACCGGTTCAAACAGTTCCAGAGTTAAATAACAACAAAACACACATATTAAAAGCGGAATGGTTTTGGTATACAATACAAAATGGTTTTGCAACAGAAAGTGATTACAAATTTGAAGACGTTAGTGAAATATAATTAAAACCAATTTAGAATGAATTTTGAAAATAATGATTATTTTTAGTATCTTAATAGTATAGCAAACACTCCCAGTCGACGAGATTCACATCCTAGTTTAAATAAAAGAAAACGAAAACGGTTATCACAGCGACTAGGATTTGCAGATGGGGTCTCAATTGTTCCGGGGAAACGACGATCTTCTGTATCCGATGCTGGCTTATTATCTATGTCTGGTAGTTTTTTAGACTGTACTGGTAGCCCGGATACACAAGAAAGTAGGAATAAACATCATCCTGTAGAGGAGATAATAAAAGAAGAAAAGAGTAAAAATAGATCTATGAGATATAATCATTTTATGGATTTTTTTCATACAGAATCAAATTATGTTGGGATTTTGGATACAATTTTAACTGTAAGTATATTGATAAGTTTTTATTTTATATGAATCTATGCAATAACTACTAAACTTGATATAACAGTAGTACGTTTACTAAGCATATTTTAATATTTTCATGCTTCTCACTCGAAGAAAAGGAATTTAACGTGTAAGTTAATGTAACAAACATATTTTCGTATTTTCATCAAATTGCAAATAAGTCCACCGGTCCAGTGTAGACTAGATCTGCCTGTTAGTCACACAAGTGGTGTCCTATGACCATCTTGTATTTGTTTGCGTACACGCCTTATTTTTTAGTATCAGTTTGCAAGAAGCAAGTGGTATTCCCAACCTAGCCAAGATTAGTACCACAAGACAAAAAGTGCCTTGCCGAGAGTTCTTCGGCCTTCAAATTCCCCGTTATACCGAAATGCCCTGGCATCCAAACAAGTTTGATATTGAACTAATCATTTATCTCGTTAAGAGATGCCATACAGATCCGAGTTACTTTCGATGTGGTGTGGCTCTACTCTAAAACCTTTATTACAGTCTGACCCTCCGTAAAAATGCCGATACATGCTGTCCACCAGGTATGGAATTCTGGAAAGGATTTTTTTGGTCAGGGAAAGTCATGGAAAGTCATGAAAATTTATTATTTTTCTGGAAAAAAATTTATTTTAACACAACCTTTGTCTATTAAAATTATTTTTCGTATATCCTTAATAATTTACTTAAATAGTTTTGCAAGCGACTCAACTTAAAATGCAATCTATAACTTAAATGTTTTGAATTTCAATACTTAGAAATTTTATGATACTCAAAAACTTTAAGTAAACGTTCGACATAATATTTTTTCGTTTATGTACAAAGAAAGCCTTTTGCATTCTATCACTATGACAGTATATGATCTCAATAGTTTGCCTGTTTGCACTAACTAACTGACAAGAGTAAAAGAATATGCTTGAGGTAATGATGCACCCGAATCCCGAATTCTTCCGACTACTGTTGGTGACTATATTTATAAAAAACAACGAGATCAGCAACAGTGCGATGACGTTGTAAGATGGCAAAACTTGATTCAAATTTCGATCATCGTGTTGCACAGTTTTGAACAAAGTCCAAACAGCTAGAATGGAAACAGATACAGCGTCCAAACTTGACGATAATACTCAATTGATATTGGGTGAATCGTTAGAGAACTCAATTTTCAATCTAGAAAGAATCAATATACTGCTTTCCAACCTTCTTTCGAATTGGCCTTACTCTCAATTCGATAAACGCAATTCCCAAATCTCTTCCGAGTTCGATCACTGATTATTAAGCACAAATACCAGGTTATATTAAGTATTCGTCCCCGTTTGAAGCTGTTTGAACCACTTTATTTACGTTCCTCACTTCGTTATGGACCTGAACTTGATTCCTTTTAAACATTGTTTACACGTCTGCGTCGGTTGACGTTTCTTTCCCTCATCAGTTTGGATGATGGTTCTGGATTTTCCTCTGTACTGCATAGTTTCTCATCGCTGCCAATATCTGTGAACTCTGCTTCATTCACAAGTAGTGGTATCAACATTAATAACCTTTAGGATTCCACGTCCAAAATCGATGACGAATCCGTTAGCCTTCAAGAAATCCATCCCCAAAACGACTTCATCCATAATGTTTGCCATTAGCACCTCTTGTTGATAGCAGTTGTTCCCTAATTGTATTTCAGCGATTCTTTTCCCAGTTATATTAGCCCATTCTCCAGTTACCGTTTGCAGTATTAATCCATCGGATGGTTCCAAAATGACGCCAATCAAACCTTTGCAAACGAATGTTCGAACTGATCCTGTATTCAGTGGCTTCATGACACGCTTTTACCTTCAATTTGTCCTACGATACCCAAACTTTCACCATTTACTGCTATTTTCGAAATTAGGATGTAGGTACCATTCACCTCACCTCTTGGCTTCACAGTTCTATCTTCAACGGGCTTTCGTTGAATAGGAGACGAAGATCTTTCACGCTTCCTGTTCCAGCAGTCCTGTGAGATATGGCCCAATTTCCTAATTATCTAGCACAGGAGTTTTCTACTGCTGTTTCTGAATCCTGCGTGCTCCGTTTCTTCGGCTCCTCTGTTCTTCACAGAAGACGACAATCTCTCTGCTTCGCCATTTTTCTTGCACTCCCGTGTCATGTGATCCTCTTCATCACATACTCAGTATCTGATGTCGTTTCCACTTCTGTGTGCCAATTCCTCTCCTTGGATGTTTCCCTCAGAATTCCTTTTTACTACATCCACCAGATGGCATACACATCCTCTACTATCTCATATTGCATTGCGTATGGGACTGTTTCATGGGAAGTCGCCTTAGGTATAGTCATTACTTTTTTCCTGGTTTCTGGATCTTGGATACCATCAATGAATGCCGTTTTCCCGTACTGCCTGTAATGCTTCAGCTGCTTCCCCCTTAAGAGCAACTATCAATGCAACTAGACGATTTGCAGCGTTCCAAACGTTTTGATCTGCTGCGGTCTCGAGCTGGAACTTACCGTCATTCGATTGTGGCTTTAATTTAATATTTGCTACTTGTTGTACCACATGTGAAGTCACTTTAGCCGTTTCAACATCTTGCAAACGTTTTTCGAAATTATCAACTTTCGATAAAACTTGATGCTCAAAATCTTGAATTTCTCTTTGAATCTTCTCAACATTTCCATCAAATGCCGTTGAGATTTGGAGAAGTTTTTTTATTCATAATTTGCTTAACTTCATCGCGATTTAAAGCTAATTGCTGGCTGATTGTTTCACTAATTTCTTCCTTGGTTGAAGCCAATCTGTTGGTTGATGTTGAGGCGGATTTGTTTCTTAGTTGCAGCCATTTGTTGATTGATGTTACAGCTGACTACACTACAACGCGTAACTGAACAGAATATCAGGTTTAGCATAATTTCAGCTTAAACCTCGGCTGAACTGCAATTGTACAACCGGCCCTCAATAACACTTAAAACTTTATTCACAAAAACTATTTAAAAATCACTTTTATAATTTTAACTTTACCGTTGCAGGTTTAAAATAAAACTAATTTAGTCTTGCAAGACATCCCTCCTTATATGCAATTCTGTGTAATCTCGATCATTCGAGGTCACTTTTTAGAAACCTTGCGAAAACACTAGAATATTCGATTATTTTACGTTATGATGATTTGATTCATAAAGAAATTTTATGTTGACCCTAGTTCTAAGAATACAACAACAACACTTCATTTCATTAATTTGTTGTTGTGTTTTGTTATGATTTTGCTATAACCGTAACAATACCAATATACTTTGCTGTGTTTGTTTTTTGCAATTTAAATTGAACAAATCGTCAGCTTTTTTTTAGGTCCTCGTTTACATTTATCGCAGCTCCGAGCGGAATTTAATCGTGCATATATTTTACGCATCATTTGTGGAGTGTAATAGTAGTTTTCAACAGCTCTTTGATATAGAGTGAACTGAGTCTAGATTGGGGATGACAAACAGAGCCTTGGGTGCACCAGCGTTCATTAACTTAAGCCGCAATTAGACTATTGCAGAACTCTGCAATATTTCTGCAATGGTAGTGTGTAAAATATTCATTGCAGAAAAGTTTGGCAATGAACTCATTGCAAAACATTGCAATGACTCATTGCAATGTTTTGTAATGAGTTCATTGCCAAACTTTTCTGCAATGAATATTTTACACACTACCATTGCACGACTATTGCAGAAATATTGCAGAGTTCTGCAATAGTCTAATTGCGGCTTAAGACTCAAAAGAAAATCCATCTACGTTGAAAAGTTTCAGATTTGAAAATATTCAACAAATACATTTTGGTTGCGTATTCTCTTATGAGGTCAAATCAATGCCTACCTCTTCGCTGTTCATATAACTAAATCTAGAACAGTGGCATTTCAGCGTGATTTTTTTAATTCTTTGGATTTCTTAACAATTTTGGGGTTTTTATAACAAATTGTATTCCCAGATTAAGGTCAATGCCTTAAAACGAATATAAATGGTTTACAAAAACCTCAGTTATTGTATCTTTCGATATTCAGAGACTTTAATTTATAATTTATTGTTCCACAAACACGACTAACTTTGTATAAAGAAAGCAAATGGAAACCAATTTATATCATTCAGAAAACTTTGAAGTAGCTTGTCGATCAAGTTGGAATCCCACCCAGATTCGATCAAATGATTTTGCAATGTCTAATGCGATAACGTAGTTGCCCCACCTTTTTCAAGGTGTGCGTGGTCACACCGTCAATGATAGACGAGATAGAAGATTTGATAGGCAAGTATTCATGTAAATGCGGCAGACCAGATAGTTTGCACCACATATCAAAGCAACTTAGCTTTCATTAGATTGAAACGTTTGAAATCGAATGCACTACGTGCTGAAATCGGAACCTTACTTTTCTGGAATTTCTGAGGTGATTATAATTTCTTGTATGCATCAAAATTAAGTTACATTTTCTAGCCAAAGTAATCAAATAGCAAAACAACGAGAACATCTGAACACCAAATCGTTAAGTAAACGTTTTAGCTAAGGGTAAATATACCAAACCATAAAACGGACACACAACAAATTAAAAACTGTCTGAAAATATTGATGCAACTTCGCTAGTTAATAGAAAAAGGTGATAGCAGCCAACTCGACAACAAATCTCCTGATGGCAATTTTGTTGTGCATCATAAGTGTGATTTTTTTTTTTGAAAGTGAAAGCATCAGTTGGCAAAAGTCCCCCCTCTACCAAATTAAAAACAATTAAATTCGTCATTGTCAAAACATTTTATTTAAGCAAAACCTATTCCAACCGTAGGAGTAAGTCCTCTATTAAAAATAATCTGGCTCTGATTTGCTTGCTAGGAGAGTTAAAGGCGATACATGCGATAACGTAGCTTCCCCACATTTAGTGTGCGTGGCCAGCAACGATTAAATCCCCGTCAATGATAGACGAGATAGCAAATTTGGTAACAGAATTTAAAAAATTAATTCTTTTATCTCAATTTGACACATTCGAAAGGTTTGCCACTTTTACTCGGTCAATTTCTGGGTATTGGGAGTAATTTATTTAATTTCAATTATGAATCCAAATTTTATATAAGTAATTTACGTTTGTTTCTAAAGAATCAATTTTTCCGCCTTCAAAAACAAATATTCTTGTTGGGGTTTTATTATTGAAAAGAACGTTACTAAAAAGTGGTCAGAATTGCCAATTTTTTTCTAATACCTTTGTATACATTTGTTGGAAATAAAATACATAAATTCCTCGCAAAGTGCACATAAAATGTCCTTAAATAAAATTTCCTGTGTAGCGTATAGTAGATAAAATGCCTCGTTTGTGTTAGTTACAACAACACATAAAATCTTTTAAAACCTTGGTCCCACAACAACAGGCGTTCTTAAGTGTTGATGGGCGCAAACCATTTTCTAAAGAATGGATAACGAAACTAATATTTAATTAATAATAGGATAGAGGCAATAAAATTAAATAAGAGATAAAACGTTTTTTTTTTCTAAATTTGGAGGCAGAAAACTAAAATAGAGCTCCCGATAATCCAGCTAGTGGCATATTACTTGATCATGGGACGCACTGTCTTCCCCAATGATTAAAGCAACACATAGAGTAATTTGAGGGCTCGTTTCTTCGAGCAACCAATAACGTACCAGAAATATTCATTAGCTAAAATTGATTATGCTATTATCGACTGACTATAATTCGTTCGCCAGTTACCCTAAGATACCACCTTCAGTAGTGATATCTCAATGCTATTGCCAAATGTATGTGATATCTCAGGCTAACTTATACGTCAATCAGACCTTTTTACAAAATTATTTGTAAAACAACAATTATTTGTAAGTTCACCCTGAAATTCAGAAATTACCAGAATATGCCTTATAATTTATATTACTACAACTCCATATTCCGGAAGACTTTAGCATGTCATGTTGGCGGCTATCTGTCTGGCTAAGATATCGATCGAGTAAAGTAAAAGAGAATTTCTAGTGCTGCGGTGGGTGTGCTCCTTACAGCTCCACTAATGCACAACCATGCGCACCCCTGAACTTTCATCAAGAGTTTCGGATTGACTATTTTATTTAAGGCCGGTCATCAAACCGTGACCCCATCCAGTGGACAATTGGGTTCGAGACCTCATCTTCGTCCAACTGTTACAGAAGTAAAGTGCAATAGATGCTTTCTTTAATCCTTCGACAGTGTAGTGTTGTCCGCTTAGTTTAATATCCAGAATGAGCCCCAAATAATTAGCCTGGTCTCCGACACCCAGGGTGGCGCCATTGAGAGTTATGGGGTAACGTTCAGGTTGTTTACGCTTTCTAGAATAGAGAACCTTTTCCGATTTCAGAGGATTTACCGCCATTCCTCAGCTATTAGTCCATTTGGAGATAACAGCGCACTTTGCATTAGATCCATATGAGTTACCAAATAGGCCAATAGCAACATCATTCGCATAAACGGTCACCTTAAAGCCACGTCCTACTAGGTTTAGAAAGAGTTTTTGAATATCCAAGTCCAAAGAGGGATTGGAGTATTTACATTTGCACTGCACCTTGCGAGTAAAGTACTCACCGAGCCAGACTCTGACAACCTTGGCACAAGCAGGTCAATTCAGCTGACCAGTGAATCCGCCACTCCCAAATCACAAGCGTATGGATGATCGCCACGGGACTAATGTTGTTGAAGGCCCCGAAGCGTAGAGTGCAAGCCTGTTTCCACAGCCTGTTGATATGCTGAAAGAGAGAGAGAGAGAGAGAGAGAGGGGGGGGGAGAAATTTATCTGTGTTTTTTGTGTGATGTTAATTGAATATGTGTAACCGAAACCTAACTTTTAAATTTGATAATTTTCTTTCTCCTTACAGTTTTTTAAAATTCCTCTAGAAGAGAAGGCTGATGCAAATGAAAACGAAGCTCTATTAAATAAATCTGAAATAAAAGCAATTTTTAGTAATTTTTTACCAATCCATCATGTACATAAAAAAATGTTAAATTCGTTAAGAGAATTGAAAGGCTCATGGTTAGAAGATTGCTTAATAGGACAAATAATTTTAGACAATCGTAATGATTTAATAAAAGCATATCCTCCTTATGTAAATTTTTTTGAACAAATGAAAGAAGTGTTATTGCAATGTGATAAAGAAAAACCACGATTTCATGCATTTTTAAAAATAAATCAATCGAAACCGGAATGTGGAAGGCAATCATTGCAGGATTTAATGATTCGACCTGTCCAAAGGCTGCCAAGTATAAGTTTGTTGTTAAATGGTAGGTTAAGATAAAATAATTATAAAATCCTACTACTAATTTTTTTTTTTTTTTCTTTTGAAGATATTTTAAAACACACAACTAAAAATAATCCAGACTATAAAAAATTAGATGATGCACTGAAAGCAATAAAGGAAGTAATGACATATATTAATGAAGATAAAAGAAAAACAGAAGGACAATTAGCAATGTTTGATATATTTAATGATATAGATAACTGTCCGGTAGGACTACATTTTATTCTGAATCGAATGAATGTCATAATAAAAATATTATTTTTTTTCAGCCTCATTTAGTATCCTCCCATCGTAGTTTTATTTTAAAATGTGAAGTAACGGAGTTGTCGGACAGTTTAAGTGGACGTGGTGATCATTTAATGTTATTTTTATTTAATGACACGCTAGAAGTGTGTAAAAAACGGACACGTTCATTTAATACTGTGAAATCACCTTCAACGACAATTAACAGTTTGAATAATATGCGTGTTACTACCACAAAACCTTACAAACATATTAAATTAATGTCACTTAATACTATAAGAATAGTTTATGATATTCGTGACAGTTCACGTTCTTTTGCCATAGGTTGTCGTTTTAATCAAGATATTAAAGAAAAATTATATTCGTTTAATATTTATGATGAAGAAATCGATAAAATCATATTTCTTAAATGCTTTTGTAAGCAGTTGGCGGAGAATGCTTGCAGGACAGATACTGTATGTAGTAAAAATATGATTACATTTATTTTACTTTATTATTTTTACTGTTTTTATAATTTTAGGATAATTTTATGACAGCAGTTGAATCACAGGAAATTGATGTAGACATCAGTGAAGTTAATTTAGGAACACTGTCAAAGGCGTTTAAATTTGCTACAAGAACTAGGCTAAAGGTTAGTGATTATGCATCATTTTTATTATAAACTTATTCTTTGTTTCCGTAAAAATTACAAGCTTTAAAAAAAATTAAGTTCCATATAAGATTAAAAATCTAAGCGGACTTATCGTTCGGTTTATGAAAGAATCTTTTGGGAGCCACAATGAGCCATGTAATATAGTTCTTCAAATCTCATAGATTTGTCCATACTATTGAAAGGCCCGATTCGCTTTTTTCGTCATAAGCTCAGAAGAATTTAATCGTGGAATCAATATCTCAGAACACATGTTGTTCGACCTAGGCCTTAAAAGGTTTTTAATGAGTATGAGATAACATAACATAACAACTATTCCACAAACCTTTCCGTAAGCTTAATGGAATCTAAAACCAACTGTATTGGCGACAGTTTCATTATGCCAGCCTCTACAGTTTCTGTGCCAAAAATCCTAGCTCTGACCCTAGAAAAGGCTGGGCATACACACAAAAAGTGCTCCAAGTCGTCCTCCTCTTCAATACAACAACCACACACAAGACTTTTACTAAGTCCCATGGTAAAAAGATGTTTATTTAGATAACCCTACAAACGTTTTAGATAACCCTAAGGCGGGTTCTGGACCTGAATATTTCATGCCCGCTCCAGCTCTTGCAAGTTCATCTTCTTTTATGTTGCCCGGAATGCCACTATGACCTGGAACCCAGCGCAGTGTAATGTTGTTGAATTGCGGTATCCTACAAAGATTTTTCCTGCACTCGTTGAAGAGTTTGGAAGTAGTCTCCGGGTTAACCAGTTCAGATGCAGATCCTTTTCCCTTGCAGACACAGACGAGTTATTACATGCGTGCATTCATTGATAGCATACACCTCCGCTTGAAGAACTGTACTAAACCGTCCAAGCGGAAATTTCTTGCTACTTATGACATTATCTGCTTCCTCGGTATACGCCAGCCCCTGCATTTCCATTCAACAGTGAGCCATCTGTATAGAAAACAAATCTCGCTGGAGGACCATTAGTACCAAGATACTTCACATTCATCTCTAGAAGAGATGATCAGTTCAGCGAGCTTCTCAAAGTTATATACTTTGGTCATAACTTCACTATGCATATCTATTTCCGAATCTATGCTCTTAAATCCGATTCGCAACATTTTCAATGTCTAGTGTACGTACACTTGATTGACGGATCAAAGTCCAAAAACATTTGGTTAAGAAGTAGTTTGTACATGTTCAAATCAGTAGATTTGGAATTTCGAAAACTGTCTTTTACCACTCTATCGACTTTAAAGTCAAAATTAATGCAATTATCAGTCCGACCGTCAGTCAGACCGACGTGAGAATATCTTGCGATACTCTCTAATTTCGAACCCTTTCAGCCAAAACTAGGCTAGCGAGGGTAATGTCAATTACTTGCTCTCTATTTGCATTTGAAAAGGTCGGAGCATTCCCCTTATTTAGAATTTCTAGATCTGTACCAAGTAGAAACTCAACGAGGTTTGTTCCTCGTCTGTTGTTATCTGAACTGCCCCAAATTCCATGATGCGCATTTGCATCGCACCCTAGGATAGACAGGTCCTTGTTACTGCAGAACTCCACCACGTTAACAAAATCTTGGGTTGGAATAGTACCATCATACGGTAGATATATGGATGCGAAAACTAGTCAGTATCAACACCCTCAATCTTTACCGTCACTTTAATAGCAACGACATCTTTGCCAATACATTGGGGTATAAGTATACCGAATATGTCATGTGACAAGTAAACGCACCAACGAGGGTTTTCCGTAACTGTACCGACAACCTGCCCTGTTTACAATTCAGGCCAAGTATACGTTTTTTATTTACCCATGGTTCCTGAATCAGGACTGTATTTGTATGCTGCATAACAATTTCTTGACATAATTCAGCGGAAGTAGATTTGTGCTGCAAATTCATTTGAGGTATTTTTAAGCAACCCATCAGATAATCTTAAAAAAGAAAACCAAAACCAGCGCTTCAGCTTAATCGTTAGACTATGCCGTCGTGCTGTTTACTGGGGAAGGACCTCCACATACGACTGTTACCGATTCAGCTTCGACTTTGCGAAAAGACGTCACCGTCGTGGCACCAACCAAATTGTAGGTCCCTCCATCACCTAACAAATCGTCTTGTTTGACAAGATTTGCCACGCATTATGATTTGAGGGATTACCCTCATAATCCGTTCCCATTTTACTATTGCCAGCTCCATATTTCGATGTCACTGTAATGTCATCATCAACTGAGACACTAAGTCATTGCTTCGCCTCTAGTTTTAGCTCTGTGTTTTGACATAGCTGTCTGTGAGATCTCCGTATTTGGTGCAGTGTCTCCTGTAACCTTGTTATCCAGGGTAAAATTACCCGTTGCATGCCATAGTATAGCCTCAGATCAATACCTTTTATATCCTGTGCAGATTTCTCATCTATATCACAGATACAGGCCATTGCTTTTTGTTTTTTCAACTGACTATAGACCTTCCATCCGGAAGTGTCCATGCCAGGATTGTATCTTTGCAGTCTAGAAAGAATTTTTCCAGAATCCTCTGGAGGACCAGGAATAAACACCGATGCTCTGACCGGTTTTGGGAGTTCACTTTACTTGAAGATTGGCTCCATCCCACACAGAAAGTTTAGGAACAGTCTCCTTAAGGAAGGTGACTGCCCGTTCGTTTTCACAAACAACTAAATGTTCTCCTGTAGGAAAAGATGAGAAGCGATTAAACTCAGTTGTGCTTACAACCTCCTCATCCAAACGTAAAATTAACGCAGCTCGAAGAGGAGCGCTATGTTGATCTTCAGTTAATGCTCCATTAGCTACTGAGCCGTCAACGATCGCGTACTCTACCACCGTATTTGCTACACTCTTTGCATAGCACAAGGAGGCTGTTGTACAGCCACGATGCGTCAATTGAGGTCTGACACGATCGTCAGTTGAGACAACTCTGCCACCTGCCGTTTTTTTAGCAGACTTTTCCATCTGTGGTGGAGTATTCCCACTGCTTTTCCTTTTTATGTCAATGTAATTGGCAGTTCTGGTGGGGACAATTCTGGTTCATACAGGTAGTATGAACTTTTCTTTGAACTATGACATTCACCGCTACTGATGCAAATTCTTCAATTATATTTCGACCGTTTCTACTTATTTTGATTTTCAAGATTTATTTAACGTTGTACGAAAAATTATTGAATCAATTTTCATATTCATAGAATGAGTCAACCCCATTTAACACAAAATAGTTTTAATAAAAATATTTTGTAATATTTGGACAACATCCAAATTTATTAAATGAGTTTTCTAGATTTTTTTTAATGAATTTATAATTTTTTTCATTGAGTTAAATGTCTTTAATTTATGTTTCAGAATTTAATTGCCAAATAATATTAATAATAATAATTCATATTTCAAATTTATTTTAACAATAAATTATATTAATAGGTTGGTCGGGCATTTTCATTTAGTAAAACTCCGTCTAAACTAAAACGTGCAGTTTCAACAATGACCACATCACCATTCGGAAGTACAAATTCAATTCAAGCAGCATCACAATTAGCAAATATGAAACTAGGAAGTTGTACAAATATTAGTGTAAATATTTAGTTTTTTAAAATTGAATTGATATAAAATAGATTTTTTTTATTTTTATCCAACAGGAAATTCATGAAGAAGAAAATGGAGATTCACCGACATCTACAGATATATTGATAGCACCATTAACTGTACAACCAACGAGAAAAGCAAAAGCATCGACGTTATCAAATTTAAGGCATTTGTAATCATAGAGATTATTTTTTAATATAAATACATTTTTTGATTTATATAAATCAGTTTTTTATTTGTTTTATTAAACTGCAAACTTCAAAAAAACAATTCAATCAATTCTATGATATTGATGAATTACACCACGAGCACAATATATAAATGGAGAAAAAGCTGCAACTAATAATCCTGTTGCTAAATACGGACGATGAAATATCCATGCAAACGATGTCATTAGAAATGCATATGAAAAAGAGATAATAAGATTACATGATACTGGATATTTCAAATCCGGTGCAAGATTGCTAAGATATCTTGTTTTTAAAAATAAATAATTAACTAAAGGTGTAAAACATGTTGTAGAAAAAAATAATATTATCCATCCACAAAAACGAAAACCCCATGTCGTTATTCTTTTCGTATGATGTTCTTTTTTTAATATTTCATTTAGGTTCAATGATCCGCGATGAACTAAAAGAATGTTCGAGTTAACATTGGTTTCATACGGAATAATAACTCCATTCTTTAATTTTCCGACAATACTATACGCATCTCCTTCTAATCCAGCAAAAGAGAATTGTATTCGAATGTCTCCAATTTCAGGATTCCAGACATCATTACAATGATAATACAACCCTGAATGCAATTTCACGTCGGAATCATAAGGACGACTATCTGATGTTATTTCAATAAAGTTTGTCATCTTATCTTTAATTTCAGTACCTGAAGTTATAAAACAAAAAATGTAAATATTTTATATTCGTTATTCTATTATATATTTAAATCGCAAACCTAATTCGTATGGTCCAATATATACATGTTCCGATACTTGTATCCGACTTTCAATAGGAAAACTTTTCGGATTACTATGACTGGCACTACTGTAAAAACTTCTTGATTCTATTAATTTATCTTTCCAATCCATTGTATAATAATATGTTCGTTCTTCCGAATGCACGGAAGATACACTTTCTCCGTACCTATGTTCGACAGTTTCTTCAACCCATTGATACATTTGTACTCTTCGTTTCAATTTAACAGCCATTACCTGTATACCATAATCCGGCTCTGTTAATGGTTCAGCACATAAGAGTTGGCCTTTTAAATGTATTAATTTACCGTCATATACATTTTGAAATTTATTTTCTGGATTAACCGTAATGGCCGTATTAAGAGCTTCATTTAACGAAATTGTAATACGAACTGCATTGCTCTGAAACAAATTTTAAAATATGATTAATATCAGTTACTGTATCATGTAAAGAAGTTAAACTACTTCATTCCATATAAGTATACCGGTTCCGCAAAATAATAAAATTCCACCAATTAAAAGTGTTAGCCAACATGTTTTTAATATATCATTAAAAGTTCTGGGAATCATTGTTGAAATCATTTAATATTTCAACATTTTAAATAATTTTAAAACTGAAAAAATTTAATCAACCATTATCGCTTATTATTGTAAGGACCTAGATATCGTCATTCATATGTTAATATTTTTGGCTGAAACCAGTGTTTGGTTTACACCTATTTTATTTTGTGTGGCTCAGTTTAATCGCAATTTGGTTTTGGATGCGTACCTAGTTTACACGAGACTAGTGTGTTTTTTTCTATAGAGCGATTTTTCTGTTCCGGTGTTTACCGCAATGGCGCTGCAAAAAGGGGATAAGAGAATAAATTCAAAAAATTTTATATGGGATTTCATACAAAACACAACTTGTATAATTTTAAAAATTATCTATGAAATTTCTTGCAGCGCCCTTGCGGCCAACACCGAAACAGAAAAATCGCTCTATATTGGAGAGATCGGAGCGATAAAATAATAGTATATTATTGAATTAGGAGCTAAAGTTGTACTTTTTGTGTTTAGTCTATAGTTTGGCGGAAAATTATAGATGTAACACAAAAAGTCACTTTAGCTCCGAATTCAATACACTATTTTTTCGGCAAACGTTTAAATTTGTTTAAAAATATGAAATTAATGCATCAAAGTTAAACTTTACAGCCGTATGCCGAAAAAATTTGTATCATACATATATCGCATAATTTTTTCCTCCGATAATTAACTGTCAGATAAAAAATATATTCTCTCAGTTTTTTCCGCCAAAAAAAAATAAATTAAATAAATTTAAATTTTATTAAATAATTTACTTAAATTTGTTTTTAATCGAAACTTTACCTACAATTTTTTAAATTTATCCTTTAAACGATGACTTCCAGTCCGTAAAAAAAATATCTGTAAATATCTGTAAAAGTTTTCAGAGAGAAAATATATGATCTGAGATATATCCGAGAATGCAAAAAAACACAGATAATTTGTTTGACGTTTAAAATATCACCGATGTCTCCGATATAGATTCTTGGACTGCGATTACAGCTGAAAGTTACTGTTACGGTACTGCCGGTGGAGCAGTTGGTCAAAATACGTCAACGTTTAGGCGCGCTATGCACTTGAGCTAAACTATGCGAACGATGCGAACTGTGTTTTTAAAAAAAATAATGTTTTAACGCGAATAATATTTTTTAAACAAAATGTAATGAATGTAATGTTTTCTGTTTTATTTTCTTTTTTAAAATGTTTTGTTTCCGTAATGTTTTTTTGTATAATTACGTTGTATACAAAAAACATAGTTCACATAGTTTAGCTCAAGTGTATAGCACGCCTTTTAGGTCACTTTTATTTCAATTAATTTTAACACAAAAGATATATTTAGCCCGAAAATCACAAATCAATTTTATCAATAATAGTTATCACAAAAATGTAAGCATAAACAAAACCAAAAGCGTTAACAACCAAAATAAAATATTTTTACTGTCACCTAAATTAAAAATATTTTAACATTTAAAACCAGCAAAAAATCTGATTTTTTCGTGATAAATGGCTGCTTATAGTACTTCGAAAAATTATGATTTATTTTATCACGTTGTCTCGACCGAACACTATGTTACAATGCATGCACAATGAAAATACTTTTACTCATGAGATCCAAATTTGTATGAAAATTTATTTTGAGAAAAAAAAAATTTATTTTTGAAATACTTTTTCCTCAATGAAAAAGTTAAAAATTTCGTAACTTTTTCCTCGCATGATTAATAGAGAATTGAGCTACCTACATTTTAAAGCATTATATTTCTAATTTTTACTTTTCAACTAGTTGAAGTGTAATTTAAATTTGATTATTTTGAATTTTTTTGAATGAAACTAAGACTTTATCACTTTAATATTTTATTTTATTTTTCCAAATATATTTTCGATCTCTAGGAGATCTTCTTCAGGGAAGAAGTTTCTATTTCTAGAAGTTCAAAGAAACTTCTTCTCTGAAGAAGATCTCCTAGAGATCGAAAATATATTTGGAAAAATAAAATAAAATATTAAAGTGATAAAGTCTTAGTTTCATTCAAAAAATATTTAAAATAATCAAATTATATTTCTATTAAAAAAGAATAATAAAAAGTTGCTCAAATCTCATGATGAAAAACCTCATACATTGTGCATGCACCGAAGCGCTGTGTCAAACTAAAGCTGAGCCGCAAACAGTTTACAAACAAGCTGAAATCAGTTTCATAAATTTTACCCTCGTATTTACAGATTTGCTCAATATATACAATTTTTAAACCTCCATAAATGTCAAATTTTCCTTACCGTCACAGTTATTTAAACCAAATCATTTCTTTTACATTACAAATTCTTCCAATCCTTCTCGGGAATAAACTATAGTTTTTACGAATTTTTAAATCTAGTATTTAAGTGGTAAGCTATTGATTATGGATGATTACAATTTGGCAAAAAAAATACAAGCAGCATTAAACGCTGGTACTCTGGTAAAACAAAAATAAAAAATTTCTCAAACAGAAACAAATTAAATCATAATTTATTTTAGTCATTAAATCAAAATAAAGATAATTCTTGTGATAGTTTTAAGAATCGTCCTGATTTAAACTCCACCATGAATATTGCACATCCTGATTGGGAATTTCTCGACCCAACACCTGATATCCATTGCATGTTTGGTGCGTTTGATTTAAAATTCTTTCAAGGTAAACTACAATGTGTTCAACTAGAATGGAGCAAGAGAATGTACAGTTGTGCTGGAATTTGTTATTCGAGAAAAAATCGATATGGAATACAATGTACGATCCGCTTAAGTGAACCGTTACTTAAGCTACGCTCAAGAAAAAATCTAGTCGAAACTCTTTTGGTAAATCAGTTTTTTGAAATATTTATTTTTCCTTTTCTTATCTTTCAATTATTTATAGCACGAAATGATCCATGCCTATTTGTTTGTATTAGGAATACGAGAGGAAAATGGAGGTCATGGACCGAATTTCAAACGAAAAATGAGCGAAATTAATTCGGCCGCTGGTACAAATATAACAGTTTATCATACGTTTTATGATGAAGTTCAAAATTATAAGCAACATTGGTGGCGTTGCAATGGTATCTGTCAACATCGCCGTCCTTTTTTTGGTTATGTTCGACGAACATCCAATCGTGCTCCAGGACCCAATGATCGATGGTGGAAACAACATCATGATACCTGCTCTGGAACTTTCGAGAAAATAAAAGAGCCAGAGAAAACAGCAAAAAAGGCATCAAACAAAACTGCCGGTTCCAGTTCCAGTATGCCAAAGGGAGAAATAAAAGCTAATAATGTTCCAAGTATTCGTAATTTTTTTGATATGACCAAAACACCACCAAATCGAACAGGTAAACAAGTCTTGCTTAAAACCATTTCTTTTAACCATCAGTACATTTTTTTAATTTAAGGATTAGCTAATCGCGGAGGAAATACTCTCGTTATAAGAACTCCAGAGATTAGTAAAAACCGAAACAACACTTCCACTGCACCAACAAACAAGAAAAATAATACACAAAATTTAGGAAATGTTGTAAGTCTTAAAGATTTCGATGAGGATAGACCTCCGAATTCGGATAAATCTAAAAATATTTCTTTGTTCAGTGGCACTGGACAAAGTCTTTCAAGTATTGGTACATCTCAATCGAAACATAGCACTGTAAATAATACAAATGTTCAGAGAGATATAAGAAATATTTGGAACAAAAGATATGACGCAAGCAGTGAGAGTGAGGAGGAAAGTAAAAAAAAGAAGTCAAAAATAACAGAAATCAACATTGATGACGATTTAATACTTGTTGAACATAATCATACCGTTATTAATTTATCAGATAGTGATGATGAAATTCCGATTAAAAAGTTGCCCAAACAGTCATCCAAGGAACTACGTGATATTATTTTAGAAGAAATCAAGGAAGAAGATAGCGACGATATTATAACTTTTCTTGATGATGATTATAATGATAACATCCTCAATGAATCTCAAGAGGTTTTAGATGCTGTTAATTTTGGTGCAACATCATCTTCGGTTCAAATAATTACAAGTGATAAAATAAATTGTCCTTTGTGTCAGGAAAGTATGTTACGAATTGATTTATCAGCACATTTAGAAGGTTGTATGGGAGTACAAGTATCTGTGAAACCATTAATTCCAAACTACAAAAAGCAAGAAACTACAGAAAACAAAAGGCTGCCATTTTATAAAAGAAAATCCAAAGTTAACGAATTTAAATCAATATTATCAGACGCTGGTTATAATGAACAAGAGATTGTAGCCGCTCGAGACGATAGTTCTGATAATTATAGTTCAATAAACATCAGTAATATTGAAGATAGTTCGAGTAATATTCAAACAAATATTTGTCCAGTTTGTAATACAAAACAATCTGGTGATATTAACGAACATCTTGATGTTTGTCTTACAAACAATTTTGATTAAAATTTAACTTCAATGTGAAATCTAACTTCGTTTATTTTCAAATATCGTTCATAAAATTGAATTGAATATATATTTATATAAAAATCATTTATTTCGGAGACTTGCATGAGAACTTATTATTTAATTACAATAGTTTAAACTTTTCGGTTTAAATAAACGAAACAAAAAATTCAACTAAAGGTTCAGGTTATTTTAATTTTAAATATCGAAACATTTTGTGTTAAAAATTAAAATTAACTTAAATATTATTTGGTAACTTTTGCTTATTAAATTAAACGAAAATTAGGAGCTTTAGTAATCAAATACACTCATTATATTATATGTATTTCGTAAAACTTTTTTATTATGTTTGTCAGTTATTTCTTGTTTTAGGATATTATATAAAATAAAATATTTTTCAAAGAGAATTGGAGAACCAAAACTTTTGTTGTTTGTGAATGAATTTACTTTAAAGTTTTAATTTTTTAGTGTAAATAAAAATCGCTTATAAACTGTTTAAATATTGTCACGTTTTTCTATTCCTCGAATTGGCCCCTCAATTCGATAAACGTAATTCCCAAATCTCGTTCTGGATTAAATAACTGATTAGTAAACAAAAACACCAGGATTTATTAAGTTTTTATAACATTGTGGGGTAAAATTTGGGGTTTCATATTACATTATGGGGTAAAATAAAAATTTAAACTAAATCTAATTGAAATATACATTTATAAAACTTTTGTTTTTCAGGTGTTTTGTTAAAATTACTAGAATTGTACATAAAAAGAATATTAAACATATTATCCTGATGAATGGAAAGGCGATATAAGAATCGATGCTTTGTTCGCTCCATTCAGAGTTCGAACATTAAATCCTGTTAATTACGATTCTAAATTAAAATTTTGGAAAAATGCCATAACAAAATATTGTTTGTATAAAGGTGAAAGCAATATAAATATAAAAGAATTGAAAAATGCATTTCAGCGTAATAATAAAATTCCTTATGTATTAAATTTGCTTTCTGATTCGGGAACTACGCTGGATAGCGTTGATGAGGCATTGGCAGATGTCCAAGAAAAGCATGAGGTACATGATGATATCCAATCAACGTTGGGCGGTGATAACACATTTAATACAATTGATGATTCTATTCTGGAAAAAGAATTAGAGGAATTGTTATTAGAAGATGCCTTCCCTGATGTTGTAGTCTGATATTAATAAAAACGGCGGAAACGAAAAGGAGAAACCAAAGGATGCAATATTAAATATGGATGACTCGATAGAACGTCGTATGAATGAATTAAGAATTGAGTTTGGTGATGGATGTTTTTTTTAAAGCAGCCTCAGTGATGATAATTATCTCCTATACTGATGTAACACCCCTTTCAAATATTCAAGCAATAAACAGGAACTAAATTATGTTTGCACCAAAATAAGAAGCAATGACTGATGACGCTCATACAGAGTGGTGATTTAATTCTAACAAGTATCATATATCATATACCTCACCATCAAATAATCTAGAAAAAAATAAACGTGATGTATAAAATCGTTTAAATTTGTTGGTTCTTATTCTTCATTTTAACAATAAGTTTCACTAATCCACTTTAACATTTCGAAAGTTTAATGTTTTATTGTTTATTTTTACTAAGTCATTGTATTTTTAAATTGTTATAAAATTAAAAATATTGTGTAAAATATTGAAATTTAATTTTGCCCTCAAATACACAGAAAATATACTTCTGTGAAAATCTTATATGGGAGTACTAGTTACAAAACCTGCCACCAGCAGCTCGATTTTTTAGATTCCAATCGTCAATAAAAAGTTGCTCAAATCTCATGAGGAAAAACAAAGGAAAAACCTCATACATAATTGTGCATGCACCGTAATATAGTACCCTCTGTAGAAGGAGATTACAATTGGTCTAAATTTAACAGAATGCCTAAATGTTTATATGTATGAAAAAACTTCGAAGATTTTTTACGGAGGGCAGCGCTACTTTTTGTTTGATACTTTGACAGTTAGTTGTTGTTATATAAGGTGCGTTCGATTTGACTGAAACAACTGAAAAAACAACAACAATTGCATTTAATTTTTCAGTTGCTTCAGTTGTTTCAGTCAAATCGAACACGGCTATAGTTTTCTAAAAATTGATGTTGAGAATTGAGATTGATTATGAGATTAAAACAATGAATAAAACTAAAAAAATATGTAAATCTTGTTTAACAGAAGATTTTGAAATGATTAACATTTTGTTGGCATGCGATGAAGAGCATAAGATTAAATTTTGTGAAGAATATCTCCTTTGCACCGGTATTGCAACTCAATTATATGATGGATTACCAAACTCGATATGCCAAAAATGTTTAATAGAGTTAAACATTGCGTATAATTTTAGGATAAGATCTCAGAAATCTGATGAGTTCTTACGTCAGAAATGTACAAAAGTTAGCAAACCGTTAGGTAAAGTTGTACTAATGTTTTAAAAGTTTAGTTGATTTTTTTGTTTTGTTTATAGATGCAACAGTTTTGCCTAGAGAGGTTTCTCAAAACCGGGATATGTTTGTAGACGATCTTGTCGAAAGTAAATTAAAATTTGTATGTAATATCTAATAACTGTTTATACTCTTTTATTATGTACCAGCATACCGTTTATTTATAGAGACTTACAAAAACAAATCAATTAGTTTCCGAAAAACGAAAATCTAATTCTTTCGAATCAATCAACGGCGAAGAATACAATTTACAAAATGAAGAAGAATATGAAATATTAAATGAAAATGAAACGGAGTATAATTCCCCGCTAAATGAAGAATTTCTAATTTCAGATCTCGAAGGAAATGAAGGTATTTTTTTATATAAAAAATACGATAAACAAATAATTTGTTTTTATAAATTTAGAGCGAAAACCACTACAATGTGATCAATGTGATAAGTCTTACTTTTCTAGGAATGGTTTGAGTAGCCACCGACAAACACACAAACCAGATTATAAACCACCACCAGCCGAGTAGGTCATTGCTTCCACCTCTACAAATATTTTGATTTAAATTAAACCAGAATAAAATTTACATTGTGTATTATAGATTTTTATGTGCAACATGTGGAAAAGGATTCAAAACAGCCACAAAATTACGTGAACATTCGTACGTACATACAGGAGAACGAAGATTTCCGTGTGACCTTTGTAGTAAATATTATAATTACTGATATGCGTATACATTTCTCTAGTTCATTTCTTATCCTTTTACAGACAAAGCATTTCAAACAGGATTTCGTTTAAGATCCCATCGCAGAATTCATACGGGAGAGAAACCATATAAATGTCAAGTGTGTGGATTAAGATTTGCTCAAAGAAACGCTTTACTGTGCCATAAACGTATTCATACGGGTGAAAAACCTTATGAGTGTAAAATTTGTTTTAAAAGATTTTCACAGCTCGGTATTTTACACACTCATATGGCTTTACACACAGGAAAAACAGTTGAATGCCCTGACTGTGATAAAATGTTTTGTCGACCATCTCAACTAATAACACATAGACGAGAACATACTGGTGAAAAACCATATGTGTGTACAATTTGTCCAAACCGTTATCGACAAAAAAACCATCTTGATCGCCATATGGATCTTCATAATGGAATTAAATATAATTGTGTTATTTGTCAGAGACCTTTTACGAGAAAATATGCGTTAAAGTCACACATGTATACACATACAAATGAACGCCCATATAAATGTTCCGAATGTCCAAAATCTTTTATAAGGAAAGACAAGTAAGTTTTGACAGATTTTAATTTTTAACTATACGAAAGTAAAAGTTACTATAGCCTTCTGATAATCACATGAAAGTTAACATTGGTTTCATAACCTTCCCTTTTAGGCATACGGCACATACAAAACAATGTCACCCAGTTGGGAACGATCAATTTTAAAATAAGCTGAAGGGTCATTTTTTGGTTTAAATTTACTGAGGTTTTATGTCCAATTGTAAATATTACAATAAAAAACAGAATAAATAAATGTTTATACAAATAATAATGAATGGCCATGTTAAATGCTTACCAATCCAAAAACCTAAAAACCAAAAAAAATTATCTGATATAAATATCAGATGTTCAATCACTTTGATACCAATTTAGGAACACGATATGAATTTATTCCGACTTGGCGTTCTTTTTAAGGGGTTCTTACATTTATAAGGTAAAATAAAGATCTCTGCAGTTCATTACATTACCGACTCTTAGTTTGGGATCCTATAGTATGAAGATCTTGAGTGATGTACGCCAGCAATCCAATGTTATCTGGCTCGATGGTTTTTATCATTGTGTGATGTAAACTTTTCCAAATAACCAAGCCATCTAATTCAACATCGCAGCCTTCAAGCAGTTATTTGTTAATCACTATTATCTACCTCCGGGACACATCCAAAACTGTTGTTGTTTGTTGTTCTTAAAGCAACGGGTGCGTTGCTAATCCTCCTAAAAACAAAAATCAGTTAATGAAAATTATCTGTAAGCTGTTATTAAGAAAATATGGAGGAACTGAAATCTCAAGCTCTGAGATATCAAGACTTCGGTCTCTCTCTCTCTCTCTCTCTCTCTCTCTCTCTCTCTCTCTCTCTCTCTCTCTCTCTCTCTCTCTCTCTCTCTCTCTCTCTCTCTCTCTCTCTCTCTCTCTCTCTCCTTTTCTCTCCCTCCCTCTCTCTCACTCCCTCTCTTTCTTTCTCCCTCTCTCTCTCGCTTTCTGTAGAAAGTTTAGTTTGACCTTTAGAATCCTACCAGGAATGCAGCGAGTTCTAGTTTTATTAAAAATCTCTCTGTTCTTTTACCCAGAGATCCAAAACTGAAAACAATTATAGTGAATTCTTTTCGACCGTACCGAACAAGTTCCAACACCGAATTATCAAAATTTGTATTCTTTTGGAATGAATTTCAATACAAAAAAAAATAATTCGGTGTTGGAACTGTACTGAAATTTGTTCGGTATACAGTTGAAAAGAATTCAAATGTCCAAACAGAATAGAGCCGTTCCATCCGCTCCGTTATATTTGAACAGTCAGTTTATATGTAAAACGAAAATTAAAATACAATGAACGGAGGGGAAAAAAGCGGAACGGAAACTAAACACACAAGGCTCAAACAGAATAGATCCGTTCCGTTCGTTTTTTATCCGCCTCAATCCTTTTGTTTTATAAAACACAATACAACCGTTCCGTCTTTAACTATCCAAAAACTTATATTTTATTTATATTTATATGTTTTATTTTATAGATTTGCTAAATTATATTCCTTTTTTATGAAATTTGTTGAAATCTGCTCATTTATATAAATGTGTAGAAAAAATAAAAAATATTTGAGGTTATGTCTTCCGTCAAAGTTTGAATTTAGGTTCAAACACAATAGATCCGTTCCGTTTGTTTTTTATCCGACTCAATCCGTTCGATTTGTTAAACACAATACAACCGCTCCGTCTTTAATTATCCAAAAACTTATATTTTATTTATATTTTTATGTATTATTTTATATATCTGCTAAATTATATTCATATTTTATGAAATTTGTTGAAATCTGCTTATTTATATAAATATGTAGAAAAAATAAACAATATTTGAGGTTATGTCTTCCGTAAAAGTTTGAATTTGTGTTTAGTGTCCGTTCCGCTTTTTTCGCCTCCGTTCATTGTGTTTTAATTTCCGTTTTACATATAAACTAACTAACGGAGCGGATCTATTCTGTTTGCTAACCTAAATTCAAACTTTTACGGAAGACATAACCTCAAATATTGTTTATTTTTTCTACACATTTATATAAATGAGCAGATTTCAACAAATTTCATAGCATATAAAAGTAAGTTGTTCTATAGAGTAATAAATAAAAAATAAGATATAAATCTTTGGATAGTTAAAGTTAGAACGGAGCGGTTGTATTGTGTTTTAAAAAACGAACGGCAGTCGGCATAAAGCGGATAAAAAATAAATGGAACGGAGCGAGTTCGTGATTGGGTTAAAAATAAGTCTAAATTGTGGTCAATTGGTCGAAATTTAACAGCGGCAGCACTATTTAATATTTATTGTTTGACAATTGACTGACGTTTGATTGTTAATTCAGTGTTCCTGTTCATAAAAATTGAATTGATGTTGATAACATTTGATAAAAGCGATGAGTAAAACTAAAAAAATTTGTAAATCTTGCTTAACAGAAGATTATGAAATGATTAACATTTTGTTGGCATACGATAACGACAGTAATATTAAATTTTCTGAACAATATTTTTTGTGCACTGATATCGAAGTTCAATTGTATGATGGATTACCAAACTCGTTATGTAGAAAATGCTTAATCGAGTTAAACAATGCATATAATTTTAAGATAAGATCACAGAAATCTGATGAGATTTTGCGTGGAAAATGTACAAAAATTAGCAAACCGTTGGGTAAATTTGTGTTATTGTTTTAAAAGTTTATATGATATTTTTGTTTTTTTGTAGATGAAACAACACCGAACGATGAAACTTCTCAAAATTCATTTTTGTTTTTTGATGATCTTGACGAAAGTAACATATCATATGTATGTAATATACAATAATGGTTTATACCCATTTATTAACTATCGTAAGCTATATAGATAGTTTATCTTATTACAATCCTGTCCGTGTGTGTGTCTATGGACAAGATATCTCACAAAATACTTGATCTATTGACTCCAAATTCGGTACACAGGTATCATAGGGCAATAACCTATTTTGATATTTTGTTGTATTCAGCAATGTGTCTAGTATTCTCTTGGCTTTCGATAGTTTCTTATCACTGGTTTACACCATTCTAGTTAATTTACTAACTACTACACTCATTTATAGGATTTTACAGAAAGTTATCAATCGGTTTCCGGTCAACGAACACCTAATAAATTGGAATCATCGAACGGAGAAGAAAATATCTTAGCAGATGAAGATTTTAATGAAGAAGAATATGAAATATTGTATGAAACTGATACAGATCTATCTAAATCCATGCCAGATGAAGATACTTTAGAACCAGATCTCGTTGAAAATAAAGGTATTTTTGTTTAATTTAAACTAGAAATACGTTCTAAATTTTTTTTTTGAACTTTTAGGGCTAAAACCAATCAAGTGTGAGCATTGTGATAAGTCTTACTTTTCTAAAGGTGGTTTTTATGCTCATCTACAAACACATAAACCAGGTTATAAACCACCATCGGCTGAGTAAGTAACTACTAATTGAAAACCTACCGAAAACAGATTTATTTACTTTTTAAATTATAGATATTTATGTTCAACATGTGGAAGAAGTTACACATCATCCACAAAATTACGATTACATTCTTATGTACATACAGGAGAAAAAAAATTTGCGTGTGACCTTTGCAGTATTAACATAACAGAAAAATGTATATATCTCTTTAACCCGCTCTTTTACTGTTACAGGCAAAGCTTTTCAGACAAAATTTCGATTGCAAGCTCACCGCCGAAGTCATACGGGAGAGAAACCATACAAATGTGATGTGTGTGGTTCTGGTTTTGCTCGAAGTAACAGTTTAGCTGGTCACAAACGTGTTCATACGGGTGAAAGGCCATATGAGTGTAAAATTTGTTTTAAAAGATTTTCGCAACTCAATATTTTACGCACCCATATGTTTTTACATACAGGAAAAACAATTGAATGTCCTGATTGTGATAAAATGTTCTGTCGAATATCTCAATTAAAAGTACATAGAAGAGAGCATACCGGTGAAAAACCATATGTGTGTACTATGTGTCCAAATCGGTACCGACAAAAAACCCATCTTAATAGTCATATGAGTGTTCATAATGGAATTAAATATGAATGCCCTATTTGTCAGAAATCATTTATGAGAAAATATACGTTAAATACACATATGTATACACATAAAGACGATCGTCCTTATAAATGTTCCAAATGTCCAATGAAGTTTATAAGAAAGGATAAGTAAGTTTAAAAAAAAAATCAATAAAAATTACGAATTCACCTATTATTCATATTAATGTTTTTATAAAGATTTTGGGATATAATCATAAATTTTGCTTTCAGTTATACAGCACATCAAACTGCTCATGAAAAGCCTGCAAAAAAATTAATGAATATTGAGAGTCTAGACAGTGGCTTTGTTAAACAAGAAATAAATAGTTAAAGAAGACAGCATAAAATATTTTCTCAATAACAGAAACAACGAAAGTAGAAGTACTATATTTACTTAATATAAGTTTAACACATATTTAAATTTTGTTTCTTTTTTTTAAATATTTTTTTTTTTGTTAACATTTTATTTGTTTCATTGGTCTCAATTTTCCAAATTGCAATAATTTTTTAACTTTTTCTAGTCGTCAGTGAAAAACAAACGGCCTAGATATATTGTTAATAAGAGGTTCGCAATTTAACCACAGTTCATACCACACCACAAAACTCAGGATAAAGCGTATATAAATAACACCCGAAAGAAAATTTACATCTAGCCACAGGACGTTGCATGAAGTTTATTGAAAAGAATGTCAAGTTAAGCAATCAAGTTTACTAGAACCTCCCAACCCCTTTGACGAAAAGCAATATCACATGTCATCATATGCCAAGGAACATGGACTTTATTAGTTTCAAGCTTTACATGCACGGTTGGCATGATTTAAATCACTTTGACTTTTTTTTGTTAAAGTCATTGATTTAATTAAATCAATTTATATTTTTTGTATAAAACTAAAATTTTTATACGTAAAGCATTAAATATTTTAACGTTGGTGTATATCGGAACGCCAGTGTAAATATATCAATATATCAACAGTTAACGTAAATCCAGCAGTGAGCGCAAACGAATTAATTTTATTATATTTTCTTTTTATAAATAGTTTTATAAACTTTTATGAGGACATTGTTTTTAGTTTTGGGCAGCGATGTATATCAAACGTAAACCTCTTTGTTAAAGCACAAGTATTTTTTATCTCTAATTAGAAATTTATTACAAAACAAACACGAAATATTAATACATACGTTGCGCAAAATTATAACAGATCATAACTTAATGAAAAGATGATACACCCAGCAAACTGTTCAAAAACCTCTCCATTTAACGTTTCCAAAAATTATTACAAAATTAAAAATACAAATTTTTTTCTACATTTCAAAAATTATAATAAAATCAAAAATTTTAATTTTTTCAAAATTTTAAAAATATTGCAAAAATTCATAATTCAAACAAACTTTTTTCAAAATTCTAAAAATATTCCAAAAATTATAACAAAATCAAAAGAACAAACTTTTTTCAAAATTCCAAAAATTATAATAAAATCAAACATTTAAACTTTTTCAAAATTCTAAAAATATTCTGAAAATTCATAAAAACTCAAAATAAGTCTAAAATTATTGCAAAATTTCTTAATTCAAAAATTCAAACTTTTTCCAAAATTCTAAAAATATTGTAAAAAATATAACTTTTTTCAAAACGCCAAAAATATTTAAAAAATTATAATAAAATCAAAAATTGAAACTTTTTCAAAACTCCAAAAATATTCCGAAAATTCTTACAAAATCAAAAATACAAACTTTTTTCAAAATTCCAAAAATATTTCAAAAATTATAACAAACTCAAAAATTTCCATGTCGAATTTCATGTTCGATCACATTTCATGTCAAACCAATTATTAATTTCAATTTTTTTCCAAACAAATGAGTAAAAAAAAAATGAAAATGATTCTTTTGATACACTTGACAACATTTTTTGACATACTTATAATGCAATAATCTAGTTTTTGGTCTCACCTACCAATCCCGACCATCAAGATTTCTCCAAATTCAATGTTCCTATTCGTAATCACTTAAAATGAACGTTTTTTAAGTAAAAAATATGGAAATTTCCTTGTGCTGACACACTTGACGATTTTTTGGACACACTTCCGGTACAGCTATTGAACACATCGTCCTTTCGGCTCTTACCATTGAGTGATTTCAAACATGTTTGAAATCCCTTCAACCGTTTTCTAGATTTCGTCGGTTCTGCCGGCCGGCCGGAAGACACATTTTTTTTGCGTTTTTGGAATCGTTATGACCTAAAACGTCGAGAAATGCCAAAAAAGTGGGGGTAAGAATTTCACTTTTGGCTCGAATACTTAGGGTCTTTCAGACCGAAGTAATAAATTATTCGAATTCTCTTTCTGTTGAAAATTTAACAACAGCCTCGTATCTCGAAGGTCAATCCTTTTCCAACGACGAACTAAAGCTCACGTTAATTCATCAACATCAATCTCATTGGGCATGGTAAAAGTTAGTGCAGGCAATATGATGAACATACAAAATTTTATAGTAATTACCTACTGCAAAAAATAATATGAAATTGATTTTCAAGTTGCACGATTTCTTTTTTTCAGCAAATGGAGCGATCAATTTTTTTATTTATCTACGGATGTGACAACCTCGCGCACTCCATTCTCTGCTATTGATAAACGAGCTAACGTGAGATATCACATACCACTGGCAATAGCAGTGAGATATCACTTTCACTAGCCAAGGTGATATCTTAGGGGTGCTGGCGGATGAACTCTTCAGTCAACGGAAGTGACCCCAGTCTTAGCTATGGAGTATTCCTTGACGATTCCGTGTTATTGTTTACTCGAAGAATCGAGCCTTCATATGACTCTATGTATGGGCTTTAATTATTGAGGAAGGAAGTGCGTGGCATGATGTTGTTGTATAACAAACCAAAAGAATTTGCCATCCATCAACACCTTAGAACGCATGTTGTTGTAGCGACAGTTTTGGTGCTAATCCTCCGGCTCCATGTCCAGGTTCATTAACTCTGCCACTGCCCTTGGGCGGTACCACAAATTGGACAATTGAATAGGTGGTCTACATCGTGTGGCGTGCCCTCACATGCGGGACACTTGTCAATAATTTCAGAATCAATTCTACTCATGTAGTTGTTTAGGATGCGTGACCAACCGGATCTAAGTTGAGTTAGGATGGATCTAGTGCTACGGGGCAATTGGACCTCTTCGGCAGCGACTTTTGGTGGCTTTTTATTTAGGACACGATTTTAATATAGTTCTTTATTGCATTTTCGACCGTTTTGGTGTGGAGTGTTTTTAAGCCTGTTCTATATGTAGATTCGTCGATGTTACCAGTAACCTGGCTATCTCTGATATCTTGCAGAAAGCATCTTGCTGTCTTCCTTATGTCTCTGGGTGGTTCTATCATAGTTGTCATTGCAAGGATGTTGCTCTTTGTGACAGGCCAATAGATATTGTTTGGTTAGCATTTCATTATGTTCACGGATCGGCAATATGTTACTGTGCTCGTGTAAATGATGGCGGTTGGCCATCAGGTGACATCCGGTTGCGGTTCGCAAGGCAGCATTATGTGTTGTTTGTAGCTTATTCCAGTGAGTGTTGGCAACTTGAGGGGTCCATATGGGTGCAGCATAATTTATAATTGGTCTTCCTATTGCTTTGTACGTTGTTAAGATAGTATCTTTATCTTTGCCCCATGAACTCCCCGCTTGTGCTTTCCATGCGTTGTTCCTGTTTTTCAAAGTTGAGTTTATTTATTGTGCATGAGCATTGAATTTAAGCAGTGGGTCGAATGTTATAACTGCTGGAGTCTCGGATTTTTCACTGTAGGAATAAGTATGTTGTCTATGTAGACGCTTAGTGTTGAATTTACCTCCTTCGTCCATGTGGTGAAAAGTGTAGAAGTGGACTTTTCAGTGGAAAGTTTTAGTTTTCTGGTTTTAAACCAATCATTCAGAATATTAAGGTAGGTATTCAGGATATTTGTGAGTTACTGCAGGTTATTTCCTGTTGCAAGCACTGTGCAGTCGTCTGCATATGACGTGGTAGTTATTCCTTCTGGTGGGGTAGGCAAACTGCTTAGGTAGAGATTGAATAATGACGGTGAGAGAACTCCGCCTTGAGGAACTCCTTGTCTTAGCACTCTCATTTTGGACTTGCTGTTACGAAACTCAACATATTGTTACGATTACAGAAAAATCTAGACGATTACGGTCACTTCCAGGAAAATCAAATCAACAAAATACTACAACAAATTAATGAAATGAATAGTGTTGTTGTTGTACTTCGTGGAACTTGGGTCGACAAAATAAATAAAATTGAATGATTTTATGAATCAGGTCAGCATAACGTAAATTAATCGAATATTCTACTATTTTCTCAAGGTTTCTAAAAATATACCTCGAATTTTCTAGAACTTAAGCAGAATTGTATAAAAGCGACTGCCTCTTGTAGATTAATAATTAGTTTTATTTTAAACCTGCGATAGTGAAGTGAAAACTATAAAAGTGATATTTAAATTAGTTTTTGTGAATAAAGTTTTAAGTTTTATTGAGTAGAAATAATTTGTGTATTATTTTGAACGTTGTGTTAATGGAATTTTCTACAATCAACCGTTGGAGTTTCTGAAGCTGTTAAAAGAATATTCTATTCTTGAATACTTAATAAAACCTGGTGTTTGTGCTTACTAATCAGTGATCGAACTCCAAAGAGATTTGGGAATTGCGTTTATCGAATTGTGAGTTAGGCCAATTCGAAGTAAGGCTGGAAAAACGTATCAATATGTTTGGCGACCTCTGAGGTAATTGCACAACCAGTGCTTCATTAAACCTGGCAAGTTAGTATTGAAGATATGATCCAATAGAGCAGCGTGCGACACTGTGTCGAATGCTTTTGACAGGTCAAGTGCGACTAAAATTGTTCTAGCGCATGGTTGTTTTTGATTCAGACCATCACTGATCCGGTTTTGTATTCTGTGTAGCGCGGTGGTTGTACTGTAAGCTCGCCGGAAGCCATGTTGGTGTGGCGCCAAATCGCAGGATCTTGTCAGCTGAGGGAGCAGAAGTGCTTCGATGAGTTTTGCGACCGATGAAAGAATGAATATTGGTCTGTAGGACTCTTCCTTTTCTTCCGGTTTTCCTGGTTTCAAAATGGGGCTTATTCTGGCCGTTTTCCAGATATTTGGTATCTGTAGAGTATTTAAAGATGTATTAAGTGTAGTAGTGAGGAAGTTCAAACTTTTGGGTCCGATGTGTTTGAGCATGATGGATGAGATGACGTCGGGTCCTATAGCTTTTGATGGCTTCATTTTCCTTATTGCATTCTCCACCTCTTCTTCGGACAATATAGTATCCTCCAAGATGTCAGTGTTAAGTTTGCGCATGTGTCGAGCACTGATCTGGTCTCTTTCTCGTGCTTACGTTGCTTTTCTGTAAACTGAATGTTAAATTTGTTTGCGCATTTCCTGTGGTTTTCAATGAGGATATCGTCGAAGCATGTTGAACGCATGTTGTGCGACCTTAGTCTTAAAAGCTTTTTATGTGTTGTTGTGACACATACTGTAATTCCTACTACACAACACATTTTATTAAAAAAAAAATAGTTTCGAACAATAGAAAATCAAGAATTGAATAAAAGAGTAGAATAAAATCAAAGTGCAATTTAATGTTTTAAATTACGCCGTCTGTAAAGACTTGAAACCACATACAACAGAAACCGAATTTCATACAAATTTTACAGAAACCGAATTTTTATCTGTCAAATTTGTATGAAATTCGGTTTCTGTTTCTGTTTCCGTTGTATGTGAATGCCCGGCTTAACTGATAATGCAAGTAATATGGTAAATATACGATAAAATCAAGAACCTCAGAAGATCATACAATATCGTACGGATGCGCCTGTTGGCTTAAACTTAAGTCATCCTAGCAGAATCATACCACACAAAAAAATTGTTCAACAAGTTACAAGGCCAATTAAATATTTAAAATCATGATACTCAATAAGCATGTTTCGAGAAAGCTGGAGAATCTACTCTTGTTTTATTTTCCATACTAAAGTTCGATGGATTACAAATTACGATTTTCTTATCTGGTAAATTGTATATAAATTGTATACTGAGCTAAAATTACGGGTCAATGTTGATGGTGTCTCATCGGATGTCTCCAACTAGACGTTCCTCAAAGTTAAGTTTTGTCGACAATCCTCATTCTTATTTATATTTTATATTAATGATTTGTTGGATTCAACAGTTAAGGAGTAGAAGTTGAAAATGAAATGAAATTCTCATATTTTCAACCTAGCTAAGATCGCTATTCAAAAATTGAACTTTTTGTGTTGATACCGTAAGTTTTTCAACAGCGAACATTTTCTGTTAATATACAAATCATTTATACGTACTTGCATTTTAGTATATAGTTTAAAGTATCTTGATTCTGTTCAGCGTAGAGCTGTCAATCTCATTGGTAACTTCATTCTTATTAATGAGCTTAATTCCTTGCCGCACAGAAGAAATGTTGCTAATCTAATAATTGTCTGCAAATACAATATGGATGAACGAATTTCTACAGAGATTTTTCAACAGAGTTTCTCTGGAATGCCTTACCTTTTATATGTTTTCCTTAATAGCTTCAATTTTAAAGCCAGTTTTATAAACACAAATTTCTTATCTTTAATTTATTTAAAGTTAATACTAATTCCTATGTCGCATGGTATCATCGGATATTCAGAGCCGTTAATTTATATAACAATTAACGTTAAAAATGCCTAAGTTTGGATAAAAAAATATAATAAACTACCACAAAACTCAGAATAAAGCGTATAATACACTTTAAGAAGAATTCACAAGTAGCAATTGGACGATTTCACGAAGTTTACTGACAATGAACCAGTCGAATCGAACCAGAAAAAACGTAATCAATATGCCAAGGAATATATAGCATGCTCAAAAACAAATAGGCGGTTGCCTGTCCTAACCAGAAAAACTTCGAAAGGTTGTAAAACAACGAATTAAATTACATTTATGTAAATATAAGGAGAAAAATCAGAAAACATTTTGTAACAATTTTTTCTAACGAACTATCTTATCTAAAAGTTTGAAGAAAATTTTCAACATACGCACCTTTAGTAACAATTAGCAAAACCCCCGATATATCATAGCCATACACATTCACGCCATTTGCAATAAACAATGAACATTGCCATATGCAAAAAATTAGATTAGTGTTTTTGATTAAATATTTTTGAATTTTTTTTATATGGAGTTTTATTTTTCCAGATGGCGTTATGAGCGTTATGGCGATTTTTTGAATTTTTTTTATATTGAGTTTTAATTTCAAAATGGCGCTACAAGTTCACGATTTTTATTGTGCTAAAAAATGTAGATGGCTTCTATACCGGGGGTTTTGACAATTAGCAAAACCCCCGGTATAGAAGCCATCTACATTTTTTAGCACAATAAAAATCGTGAACTTGTAGCGCCATTTTGAAATTAAAACTCAATATAAAAAAAATTCAAAAAATCGCCATAACGCTCATAACGCCATCTGGAAAAATAAAACTCCATATAAAAAAAATTCAAAAATATTTAATCAAAAACACTAATCCAATTTTTTGCATATGGCAATGTTCATTGTTTATTGCAAATGGCGTGAAAGTGTATGGCTATGATATATCGGGGGTTTTGCAATTAGTCTAAATTGTGGTACAATTGGTCGAAATTTAACAACGGCAGCACTATTTATTGTTTGACATATGTCAAATATATAACATATTTGTTTATTTCAGCATTAAAAAAATTGATGTTGATTACATGCGAAAAAAATAATGAGTAAAACTAAAAAAATTTGTAAATCTTGTTTAACGGAAGATTATGAAATGATAAACATTTTGTTGGCATACGATAACGGAAATAAGATCAAATTTTCTGAAGAATATTTTTTGTGCACCGACATTGAAGTTCAATTGTATGATGGATTACCAAACTCATTATGTACAAAATGCTTAATCGAGTTAAACAATGCATATAATTTTAAGATAAGATCTCAGAAATCTGATGAGATTTTGCGTAGGAAATGTGCAAAAATTAACAAACCGTTAGGTGAATTTGTATTATTGTTTTAAAAGTTTAGATGATAGTTTTGTTTGTTTATAGATGAAACAACAGCGAACGATGAAAATTCTCAAAATTCATTTTTATTTCTTGACGAAAGTAACATATCATATGTATGAAATATTTAACAATTGTTAATAGGACTGTGAACCTGATACACCACTTTAACAAAAGAAATTTCAAGAATGTCTCAATCGTATTTTGATAGTAATTTACTGTAGTAATAGGTATTTTGAATGGAGCTCAATAATTTTCCAGAAATAGGAGGTGAAAATGATCCACTTTGGAAGTATAAGCCTAGCCTAATTCCGATAATTCCCGAGGAATAGGGAATAAAGATTTTATAGCAGTTTTATATTTTCTTGGAAAAATGTTGGGAAAAATTTATTCCACATAATACAAATTTTTGGCATTTGTGTTCCATACCTACTTTGTTAAATAATGTATGTGGGAAAAGGGAAAAAGTAGGTGATATGGACTTAAAAAAACAAATGTCATGGGCCATGGCATGTCCAAGCCAAATAAATAAAATAAATTAGAAAAAAAGGGGCAAGATTACTTTTACTTAGGTGCCTGCCAATTTTTTTTTCTATTTAGGATACTTTTATAAGCATATTACAAAAAATTTTTTTTAAAACTCAGTCCCGGGGACCAAGATATAGGCCTAGAAAAAAAAATATATAAAAGTATACTTTTTTTTACCAAATGTTGCAATCTAAATGGGGTTTAATGTTATTTTTGATATATAATTTCAAAGAATCAACATGAACAACTTAAAAAAAAATAATTATAACCTTAGGGGGGCCACGTTATGGCAAGATTACTTGAACTAAGGCGCAAGTAGATTTTTTTTTATTATTTTTATCGTAAATTAAGAAAATTTAGTAAAAGGGACAGTTTTAATCTGTTTATCTTATAAGCACATAGGAAATAAAGCAAAAATTAAAAAAAAACAAAAAATTCTTGCCAAAACAGTAATTTTGTATGGATTTTGATATTTTCAAAGGGCTGTATCTTGGACCCCGGGGCTCCGATACAACTCGTTTTGGTTTTATTTGCTTCAGTGAGTGATTCTTTATCAAATAAAAAAAAATTCTTGGCGCCTAAGTAAAAGTTATATCCCCAAAAAGGGGAAAAGTATGAGCAATAAATAGTTTCGTTAAGAATTTTTTATATTTACATATTTTATTGAAATTTCAGACATTGAATGCAAATATGTCAACACCACGCGTTTAAGTTTAAATTATTGATTTAAGCTATTAATTTCTTTAATGGATAGGATATTCAAAAATAAAATAATTTTTTTAACAGACACAAATTGATGCGATTTCGCGGTAAACTCTTTAACTATAAGAAATTTGTTCCCAATCCAGTCGAAATACACTTTGGGAAGTGGGGAATAAAATATAGGGAAAAATTAGGCTGGTGAGTAACTGAAATAAAATAAATAATTCCGTATTTCCCGGGAATTATCCGAGTTAGGCTGCTGAGTGTTTAACACAGTTTTGGGAAGCATTCCGTGTGGTTGATTGTAGTAAAACTAATTTTGATTTTAACTCAATGTTTAACGAATAATTAATCGTTTTTTAATTGAAATAAAACTATGGGATTCCCGTAAATTTTGTTACCACTTATCTAGTACGATAAACCTAAGATCTAGTAAGTATGTTTAATGATATCTATTATCTAAACATATTTTGTAAGCATATAAAAGTATTAATTTGCTTGAACCTACAAATGAAAAACAGAAATCGTAAACACGTTAACTACAACCAATAGTAATAAAACAATAAATATGATTTCAAAATACACTTTTGCGCTATTTAGCCAAAACCAAACTATAAAACGGTTGTAGAAGCATTTCGTTTGTAGTTGATTATAGTAAAATATAATTGTTTGTAGTAACTAATTTTTTTTAATTTTAATCAACACTATTGTAGTAATATTCATTGGTTGTAGTTAACGTGTTTACGAATTACGAGTAATTTCTGTTTTTCGTTTGTAAGTTAATATACGCTACAGCATAAAATCATACGTTTGTGTGCTTACAAAATACGTTTTAGATATCATTGAAAATGCTTACTAGATTTTCGGGTTTGCCGTACAAGATTTTTTCATCGTCCTAGATTTGGGTGCCAAACTTACGGGGAATCCCATAGTTTTATTCAATTAAATGATTAGTTATTGGTTAACTATTGAACTGAAGTCCAAAATACTTTTTCTTCAATTAACTACAAAATAAAACCTTCCCAAAACTGTGTTAAACATTTGAAGGGTACGGGGGAAAAACAACGTAAGTTCATTTTTTCGAAATCGAGTTAGTGCTGCTATCTATTGAAGAAATACAAATACAATACGTAAGTCCATTTTCCATAAATCAATTGAAAACAATTCGTATACAGAGGAAAAACAACCTTAATCCACCATTTTTTTTACCAAAAAACGCCTCTAGTGGCCCGTGGCCCGGTTCATTTAATTTCGTGAATTTTTTTGATAATTTCACTAAAAACACTTTTATGAACTATGTCTATTTATTGTTTAATCCGAATTCACAAATTTTCTTGCATTTTAAAGACAATTCAAACGCAAAATCTCGAAATTTGATTTTATGGACTTACGTTGTTTTTTGCCCTGTACCCTTCATTTGGTTTTGGTAAGCAGGGATGCCAGGCTTATACATCCATAATGGATCATTTTCACTTCTAGTCCCTGGGCCTTCACCTACATAATTTTCTGATTACCACATATTTTATACTTCGTGATGCGACTGTCCTTGACGAGCCCGAAAACATTTGTTCTACGATTTTTTTAAAATTGGCCGCTTTTGCTTTCGGCAAGCTCCGAAAAATGCCGATTGCCCGGAATCTTGTAAGTTTTTGTTTTTTTTAACTATGGGGGTTGCAAATTTGATTTAGAATACGAGGGCAGCATTGTCCGATCAAAATTTGTCTGCTATTGTCTAGTCCGACAACCCAAATATCCAAAATGTCAGCTGTCGGACTCGACAATAGCAAACACATTTTGGTCGAACAAGCTTTCCCTCGTATTCTAAAACAAATTTCCAACCTCCACAGTTAAAAAAAATAAATGTGGTAGCAAATTTACAAGACCGCGGGCAATCGGCATTTTTCGGAGCTTGCCGTACGCAGAAGCGGTCGATCTGAGAAAAATCATAGAACAAATGTTTTCAGGCTCGTCAAGGACAGGCGCATCACGAAGTATAAAATATGTGGTAATCAGAAAATTATGTAGGTGAAGGCCCAGGGACTATTCCTATTTTCAGGAAAACTGTTGTTGAGCTCCAATCAAAATACTTATAAAAGACATTCTTGAAATTTGGTTTTGTTAAAGTCTGTTTATACTCATTATTACATTCCAGTATTACTTCACTTGTAGGAAATTGCGGAAAGTAATCAATCGGTTTCCGAACAACGAACACCTATTAATTTAGAATCACCAAACGATGAAGAAAATATCTTAAATGATGAAGAAAAATATGAAATATTGAATGAAACTGAAAAAGATTTATTTCAATTCACACCAAATGAAGATATTTTAACACCACATCTCGTTGAAAATGAGGGTTTTTTGTAATTTAAACATTTAAAAAAAATACGTTGTAAAATTTTTTTTTTTAAATTTAGGTCCAAAACCAATTAAGTGTGATGAATGCGATAAGTCCTACTTTTCTAAACGTGGTTTATATGCTCATCTAGAAACTCATAAACTAGATTATAAACCACCGCCGGTAGAGTAAGTAATTGTTGGTTGGAATAGTTATTAATATAACATCATATATCAGACTAATATCCTTTTAAATTATAGATACTCATGTGAAACAGCGGAAAAAAAATTTTCGTGTGACCTCTGCAGTAAATAACATAAATACCGGAAAATGTAGATATATTTTTAACTTACTTCATTTACTATTATAGGCAATGCTTTTCGCACCAAATTTCGAATGCAAACACATCGTCGAATTCATACTGGAGAGAAACCATACAAATGTGATGTGTGTGGTTTAGGCTTTGCTCGAAATAACAGTTTAAAGACTCATACACGTATTCATACGGGTGAAAAACCTTATGAGTGTAAAATTTGTTTTAAAAGATTTTCACAACTCAATGTTTTACATACCCATATGGTCTTACACACAGGAAAAACAGTTGAATGCCCTGACTGTGATAAAATGTTCTGTCGAACATCTCAATTAATAGTACATAGAAGAGTGCATACCGGTGAAAAACCATATGTATGCCCTGTTTGCCCAAATCGTTACCAACAAAAAACCCATCTTGATAGTCATATGAGTGTTCATAATGGAATAAAATATAATTGCACTATTTGTGAGAAACAATTTATGAGAAAGAGTACGTTAAAGTTACATATGTATACACATACAGACGAACGTCCCTTTAAATGTTCCAAATGTCCAATGCAGTTTATAAGAAAGGATAAGTAAGTTTTGCAATTTTGTTAAAAATTAAGAGTTCACTTGTTATTAATATCACGGTCACGCCCTCGTTGTCGGATATAATCATAAATTTTGCTTTCAGACATACAGCACATCAAACCGTCCATCAACAGTCTGAACAAACTTTAATTAAGATTAAGAGTTCAGAGAATGACATTGCTAGTGAATTCTAAACAACAAAAGTAGAGACGATGTTTTACTCAATATAGATGAACTCATATTAATAGTAGTTTAATCAATGAGTGAATAATGAAGTAGTTTATTCTCAAGCAAAAGTTTAAAATTTGAGCGAGGCACGAGCGAGAATTTTAATTTGCGAGAGAATAAAATTCATTATTCACGAATCGATTACAATACTTTATTCTCTGACAAAGATTTTATTATAAAAAAGAATTGTGTATTATAAAAAATAAAAACATTTAATTCAATTAAAACAATAAATCTATATTGTTTTAATTGATAAATCAAATTTCTTAATAAAAAAACCCTGATGATAAAAAACGCCCTTCTCATACAATCAACCAAGTTCAACTAAACGAAATAAGAGAAATACTCAAAATTTGATTTTTGAACAAAACTTATCAAAGCAATTGTGATTATAATTTGAAAATAATTTTAATGAAATCAAAACAATTTGACCAATTGGAATCATACCAATTGAATAAAATGTTCATTAGGCAATAGGTTAAGTTCATTAGGCTATAGGTTAGAAAATAATACAATAATACATACTATTATTATCGAAAAAACATACAAATAAAGCTGATATAATTAAATGGAAGAGAATAAAATATATAAAAAAATTAAGATTGTTTTGTGGATTATTTTGTTGCTGCCCCCGCCCATATATGGGATTTATATTCCATATGGGGTCTTATAAAAGCTTTATATATAATCAGCAATTCAGAAGGAATAAAGTAGAATTTACTTTTTCTCAGATAACCTAAACATTTAGCTGCATTTTTGGCTGTTGAGTAAATATGGTCTTCCTAAGAAAGTTTGGAATCTATTTCTAGACCGAGCATGTGAGCCGATAAAGTTGTTAATTGGGGAACCTTCAATGCAGAGTGAAAGATCTGGTCTGTGTGTAAAGACACGTATTGATTCGGAACTCAACTCTTCAAAAATTTAAATTAATTAAAACTAATATTTTTATTTTTATGTATTTTGTTATAAAATATTTATCATAAGCCTTTCTGACGCTTAATTGTTTTTATTTCTTAAAAGAAAGTTAAATTTTCGATTTGTTACTATAAATTTTTAAAACTAATTTGCTTTATACCTCTTATTTTATTTTTATTGTCTTTATCCTATCATGAAATATTGACCAATGTCATATTTTATATGTGATAGTATTTATTGTTCTGTTATCCACTCTTTAACCAAAAGATATAAAAAACTAAAAAAAGATTTGCATTTACCACACCTTAGAGCGCATGTTGTTGCGTTGTTGTGGTCTTTAAAGGTTTTGAATATCCGAAAGTACCGTGCCAGCTAGGTTGAGGATTCTAAATTGTCTGCTCAAAACTTTACAGAAACCATCCAATTTGCTATCAATAAATTTGTCCCTTTCTCCATAATAAAACCCCCCAAAAAATACTTGTATTCGAAAGCTGCCAAAACGGCACTTAGAAACAAACGTAGATCATTTAATATATGGATTCATAACAAAATTCCCGCTAATCGATCCCAGTATCTAAAGACCAACAAAATATCTAACCAGATTATCTCAAACTAAAAGTTTGAAATTGACAGAGCGAAAGCCTCAAAACTTACGTCTATGTCTGTTTCTGACAAGAGTTTCTACAGTGCCATTAATTCTTTAAATTCTGGTACAAAATCTTCTATTCCCCCTATTATTGATGGACATTTAATCGTCAATGATCCCCCAAGAAAAGCCAACTTGTTCGCTGAACGCTTTGCTCTGAACTCCACTGTTTTAGAAACTCCTAAAGAAATACCCCAAATCCAGTCTTCAGGAGTTAATATGAATGAACTCCACTTCAAACCCAAAATAGTCGCTAAACTTTTAAAGGGGTTAAACATCAACAAAGCCTCAGAAATGGACAATATTCCACCCATTATTTTAAAAACCTTTTCCAAAGAACTTCCACCAACTTTGACTAAAATATTCTACCAATCCTACAAATCTGGTATATTTCCCTCGTGCTGGAAGTTGGCAAATGTCCAGCCCGTCCCCAAAAAGGAACCAAAATCCGATATCTCAAATAATAGGCCAATAGCTTTACTATCGGTCCTATCCAAAGTCTACGAGCATTATATTAATACACACATTTCAAAATTTCTGGAAGAAAATCATTTAATATCCGACAGCCAATACGGTTTTCGAAACAAAAGATAGACTACCGATCTATTAAACTATGTAGCGCATTGTTGGAACCGCATACTTAAAAAGGTGGTGAAACATACGTTATCGCTTTAGACATCTCCAAGGCATTCGATCGAGTCTGGCATGCCAACTTAATCAATAAGCTCGTTGCGTATGGTTTTCATCCCAATGTTGTGAAGCTAATTCAAGATTTTCTATCCAACCGATACATTTCGGTCTCCTTAGACGGATTTTCTTCTGCGTGTAAACTAATTTGGGTCGTATATTCGCAGAAAACTCAAACATAGTTGAACCTCCCCATTCTCCTACACTCATTCCCCCAGTTGTAACGAAAAGAAACCAATTATTTTTCGTTGCAATATTGTACGGAAAATGCTTCTTTCTATCAATATCAACAAATCTGCTGGCCCCGACGGTATTCCACCCCTCATTCTTAAAAATTTTGCTAGACAACTAGCTCCAATTTTAACAAAAATTTTCTATTTATCTTATAAAACCGGAATATTTCCCGACTTTTGGAAGCTGGCCAGCGTTCAACCCATACCAAAGAAAGGCAGTAAGACAGATCCTAACAATTATAGACCAATTGCAATTCTATCAGTTTTAGATAAAATATTTGAAAAATATGTTAACTACAGTTTAATAGATTATTTGGAAGTGTCGCGAATTATTGATGATAAACAGTATGGTTTTCGTAGAAGTCATGCAACAGGTGATCTGTTAGCCTACGTATCCCATCTCTGGAACAAATCGCTGGAAAACCATGGTGAAACATTCATATTTCACTTGACATTTCTAAAGCATTTGATAAAG
The DNA here is from genome assembly GCA_963693315.1 of Diogma glabrata. Classification (NCBI taxonomy): domain Eukaryota; kingdom Metazoa; phylum Arthropoda; class Insecta; order Diptera; family Cylindrotomidae; genus Diogma; species Diogma glabrata. The sequence goes on from OY856187.1 coordinate 404,105,257, forward strand.
TGTGGCATAAAAATCTCATAGCTAAATTAAAATCTTATGGCATAGACCATCTTACTGTCTCATGGATTCATAGTTTTCTTACAGGTCGCCAATTTCATGTTAATTTAGATGGTATCACATCCAATATTTTCACAACCAATGCTGGGGTTCCCCAAGGTTCTGCACTCTCACCAACCTTGTTTCTTCTATACATTAATGACTTACTTATTTCCACAGTGCACCCAATCCATAGTTTTGCTGATGACAGCACATTGCATGCATCACATGCATCTCCTAAATTTCGATCTCATACTGCAGTTACCACTGATAGAGAGCTGCTAATTGATTCTATCAACAAAGATCTGGAGCGTATAATGGAATGGGGAGATCGTAATTTTATTTCATTTAATCCAACCAAAACCAAACTATGCCGTCTTTCACGAATAGAGCGACATAAAAATTTTCCTATTAAAATAAACCACGAGGAATTGCGTGAGGTTGAATCAGTTAAACTTCTTGGAGTGGATATTCAAAATAACCTGAAATGGAATAAACATGTGTTCAACCTCGCTAAATCTGCAATGCAAAAATTAGGATTCTTGAGTCGATGTAAAAAGTATTTCAATCCCGAGCAAATTTTGCTAATCTTCAATTCCTTTATTCGTCCATGTATGGAGTACTGCTGTCATGTTTGGGGAGGTGCTTGTCAGTCAACAATAAAATGTCTAGACTCTGTACAGAGAAAAGCAATACGGTTGATTGGTAATACCGAACTAACGGACCAGCTTGATTCACTCCAGCACAGAAGAAATGTGGCTGAATTATCAATCTACTATAAATATAACTTTAGCGAATTATCCTCTAAGGAAATTCAAAATATCCTTCCATCGTGTGCGCAGTATAATCGACAAACAAGAGCTGCCGAGTTATCCCATCCATTTGTTGTACAAATACCTCGTTGTAGAACTGTGTCCTTTCAGAACGACTATTTTAATAGAGTGGCCAAATTGTGGAACTCAATGCCTCCCTCTGTATTTCCCGATGAATTTTCCCCTCAGGCATTTAAAGAAAATTTCCATAATCATTTAAAACAATTAGTATAGTTATCCCTATATCCCCATTCCTTCCATTTTCCTCATCTCCTTCCTTTATAGTTGACATGGTATCTTCGGATATTCAAAGAGTCTAAATAATGAATATTTCATATTTAGTGTGCTAAACATGTCTAACTAATTAATAAAAAAAAAAATTTAACGCTGGTGTACCTCAAGGCTCAGTATTGTCCCCAACCCTATTTTTGATTTATATCAACGAATTGTTGAAAATCACCAGCAGTCCAATAAATAGTTTTGCAGATGATAGTACTCTGCACAAGTCGTTCGAGCCCCTTCCTTCAGAAGGTAAAATGCACGAACGAATTAATCGCGCCCGGAGAGACGCTGCCATAAACGTGAATAAAGACCTAAAAAAAAGTCGCTGATTGGGGTGACCAAAACCTGGTCAATTTCACCTCTACCAAAACACAGCTGTTGATTGTTTCCAGATCAAAGACCGAGTTTCCCAAAGATATTTTATTCAGTATGTGTGATGAACCAATAGGTGAAAGTAAAAACATTCGTTTATTGGGTGTCACAGTTTCAAATGACCTACTCTGGAACGATCATGTAATGGCGATGGCAAAAAGCGCGTCTAAAAAACTCGGCCTCCTAAATAGATGCAAAAAAAATTTCACTCCATACCAATTGCTCCATGCTTATAAGTCCTATATTCGTCCCTGTATGGAGTACTGTTGTCAAGTTTGGGGTGCTGCTTCTGTTTCCATCTTGGCCCTCTTGGACTCTGTTCAAAAGCGGGCTATACGAATTGTGGGTGATCGAGCTTTGACATCAAAACTTGATTCCCTACAACATCGTCGCACTGTTGCTGACCTCATTGTTTTTTACAAATATCGTCATCAACAGTGCTCAGATGAAATCAGCGGCATCATGCCTCAAACTTATTCTTACCCCCGTTCCACTCGGCAATCGGCTACCGCAACCAGTGAAACGGTCGAGATCCCGCGCTGTCATACTGGCAGATCGCAGAAGGACTTCTTTTTCCGAACTGCATACAAATGGAATAGTTTGCCGGAACCCTTAGTCTCAGGTGGCTTCAACCCGTAGAGGTTTAAAAAAAGCTTTCATCAACACCTTGGGACGCCAGTTGTTGTGGTACCTAGGTCTAGACCTAGGTCTTAAAATGTATTTATGTGTTGTTGTGACACATATTCTAAACCCTATTACACAACACTTTTTATTTTAAAAAAGAAGTCTTTGAATATTCGACGATACCATGCCAACTAGATAACTTAACGTTTTCCTTAGGAATGTATGAACCTTGGTTTGAAAATAATTATAATATATTAGTATTATTTAATAATTATAATATATTATTATTATTCGATAATTAAAATTATATGACAAATATTGTAATTTCTAATACACAACACATTGTATTGGCGCAAATCTATCAAAACATACTACGCTACGCTACGAAAGTGTTCACGTGGTCCTTAGTTCAAAATCTACTCTACTACACTCCACACATTTTGAGTGGAGTTCACAATATGCTACGTTGTAGTTTTTCTATGTTCACCTGGCGGTTTTTGAAATACGCAATCCTACACTACGCACCACGTGAACAAGATATTAAAGTTTGTAGAAAGTTTTCAACATACGCACCCTATAGAATTAGGGACAATTGGTCGAAAATTAGAATAAAACAACGGCAGCACTATTTGTTTGACATTGACGTTTGTTTGTTATTTGTGTTTATAAAAGTTGATTTTGATTACATTTACATGTGATAAAAACGATGAGTAAAACTAAAAAAATTTGTAAATCTTGTTTAACAGAAGATTATGAAATGATTAACATTTTGTTGGCATACGATAAAGACAGTAAGATTAAATTTTCTGAAGAATATTTTTTGTGCACTGACATCGAAGTTGAATTGTATGATGGTTTACCAAACTCATTATGTACAAAGTGCTTAATAGAGTTAAACTGTGCATTTAACTTTAGGATAAGATCTCAGAAATCTGATGAGATTTTGCGTCAGAAATATACAAAAATAAGCAAACCCTTAGGTAAATTTGAATTAATGTTTGAAAAGTATTTTTTTTAGTTTTGTTTCTTTTAACATAAGGCACTTTCCAATCGAGTGAATTGCTGAATGATTCGGCAAGATTACTTTAACTTAGGCGCGAGTGGATTTTTTTTTATTATTTTTATCGTAAATTAAGAAAATTTAGTAAAGGGACAGTTTTGATCGTTTATCTTATAAGCACATAGGAAATAAAGCAAAAATAAGTAAAAAATAAAAAAAATTTGTCAAAACCAGTACAATTTTGTATGGATTTTGCTTTTTTCAAAAGGCCTGTATCTTGGACCCCGGGGCTCCGATACAACCCGTTTTGGTTTATTCGCTTCAGTGAGTGATTCTCTATTAAATTTAAAAAAACTGAGCTACTACAGAACTGAATTGAATTGACTAAAGTGAAGGAAAAAATAGGTTCATCAGTTCAACATATTCATATTTTTTTATTTACAGATTGTGGTCAAACGTTAAAAATAATAATTTTTTGTTGTTTTGGCTCTATTTTTGATGATTTACTGAATATTAGACCAGTTGGCTACAATCAATTCCTTCAGAAATTCACTCGATTGGAAAGCGGCTATAATGTCAATCTCTTGTTACTTTACGCAAATAACTTATTTAGTAAGTTTAATAGAAAATTGCTAAACATGATTGCCCAAATTGCTAAACATGATTATTACAAAAATAAATTTGCGTCTGTTCGTGGTAACTCTAAGTTCACTTGGAGAGCTATTGATGATGTCTTAGGAAAGGATGCAGAAAAAATACCTATAAATGACGGCTGGCTTAAACGTGCCTAACTTAAGCTTTTCGACAAAAAATAATTCGATACATACGTATTTGGAGATTCAAGGAACTTCTCGAAATCCTGTGTCTTCGAACAAATATCAGGACTAGAAATTGTTACTGAAATCCAGAAATTAAGTAACAAGGCGTCAAAAGGTATTGATGGGATTGATAATTTCATACTCAAGGAATGTTCATGGTACATGTTAGACGTTCTAATTTATTTGTTTAACTTGAGTTTGGAAAATGGTAGTTTTCCAGAGGTACTAAAACTAGCCATTGTAGTACCTATATTTAAGAAAGGCGATAAACTCAAGTTAAACAACTACCGCCCTATATCCCTTCTCAGCACCTTCTCAAAGATATTTGAAAAATTAGTTAAACGCAGACTACTGAGTTATTTGGATAAAATTAATTTCTTGCATAAAAGGGGTTTACACCTGGGAAATCTACCGAAGAAGCACTAATTAATTTCTTGAGCCATATATACTCGGCACTAAATGACTCGAAGCTACCCTTAGCCTTGTTCATAGACATTAAAAAAGCGTTTGATACAGTTGACCATATAATTCTTCTATGGAAAATGTCTAATATAGTCATAAGAGGGAATATTTTAAAATGGTTCACAAGTTATCTTGCGAATCGTCGGCAACTTGTCAAGATCGGCGAAGTCTTAAGTTTTGAAGGTCATGTTAACTGTGATGTACCTCAAGGATCCGTGCTAGGTCCACTCCTTTTTTTGATTTACTTTAACTCGATTTTCGATGTTAACCGTATTGGTCACGCCACTGCCTTTGCAGATGACTTGGCTCTAAGCTATGCTTCAATTACTCTTAATAGCAATGAAACTTTGATTTTCTCAGTTCAAAAAGATTTAGAAAACTTAAGTAAATGAGTCTTTTACCATAAACTTGTGATCAGCGACAAGTCTAGGATAATATGCTTTGGGAGGCCAAACGACATCCTAACACAGAATCCTCTGATATATCATGTCTATTCTTTTAGTAAAATCGTTTGTTCAACAATGTGTTTTCAGTTAGTGCCAGTAAGTGAGTTGGGCTTAAATATCGACTCTCAACTTAATTGGATTCCTCACTTAGATAAGGTGAAGCAAACTGTAATGGCGGCTATAAATAAGTTTTATCTTCTAAGGAGAGTTTGCCCAACGATAGTCTTAAGACAATTATACCATGCACTTGTAGAATCTTACCTAATGTACGGTATTACTAGCTGGGGTGGAATTTATTTTTCACACATAAAGTATCTGTACACTGCGCAAAAGAGAATTGTTAAACTTATCTATCGTCGATCCAGGACCACTCCAACAATTGTTTTGTTCCGCGAATTAAACTTGCTACCTTTAAGATACCTCTACATTTACAAAGTATTAAAATTGTTTTTCATTAGAAGCAATAAAAACAATAGTTTTCATACTCGAAAAACCCGTAGTTACCTTATGAGAAATCCAAATCAGTTTTCACGTCTTCGTTGTAATACTGAGAAATACAAATGTTTCTATATTTTCATGGCACCGTTCTGATTTCATAAGCTACCTAAACATTTAAAATCCGTCACAACTGAGCGAAAGCATTTGTTTGAGAGTGAAACACGAGCATGGCTACTTAAAATTGACAACATCGAGAGCTACTTTTAGTACTGCAATTAAAATATAATATTATAACTGGAATGTTTTTGATAATCTGATTAATTTTTTATTTAACCTATTACCTTGCTTTTTACTATAAAATAAATTTAAGATAATATAGTTAAGAATAAATTAAGATGCTCCACTACGGATATTTATATCCTCACGGAGCTGTACTTTATTTCATATCAGTTCTAAATTTATATTATTTATTGTAATTATAAACAAGAAATGAAATAAAGAAATGATAATAATAATAATTAATAATAATAAAATAAAAGAAAACAATAGTATATTATGCTACGATCATGTAATGACGGTTATTAATACACGAGCATTAACCGGGGTACGAAACAAGTCGTAGGCGAGTTTCGTATGGTATATGCGAGTGTATTAATAACCATTACATGAAAGTGGCATACGTTATTTTTTCTACACCCGGCAAATAACGAAGAACGAAAATTACAACGATAATTTTTTTTTGATGTCAGAAATTTTATTTTTCATTCATACAAACTATGATATTTAAACAGTAGGCTTTGTTTTAACTGTCGGCAATTCTTCTTGTCGTCGATAATTTTGCTTTGTCGTTATGAGAATTCTTTGTTGTCATTTTTTGTTCTAACAAAATGAAATATAATTTCATCTTAGTAGGCGCATAAATTTGTAATCTATTTTTGACAAATAAACAAACATGCAAATATTTATGAATGAAAACGGACATTTTTATTATTTGCATTTTTACATAATTTTGTATTATTAAATAATTTGTAGAAAAATTTTATTTAGAAACTAATAATTATCTTTTAAACAAAATTATAATTAAAAAAAATTATCTCATTAAATACCACTCTTCATTGAAATTTTTGTCTAAAATTTTTCAATTTTACTCATTAAATTATTTTTAAGCAACACTGCGCAATCAAACCATTACTTAACGTGCGCTTTGATTCGCAGTGTTGCTAAATAATTTAATTCGTAAAATCAAAAAATTTTCGAAAAAATTTCAATGACTCGTGGTATTACAACCGAAAATTTCAAAGTTCAATTTTTTTCCCATACGAAAATTTCAACAAACGTCAAATGCATAGCATGTTTGATTGAAAAACTATGGGTTTCTTTCCATTGATTAAAAATCTGTATCTTAATAAAATCTGTATCGAAATGAATATCATTATAAAACGGATTTTGGTCATATAAGTGTATTTTTATAGTACGGGTGTAGAAAAAGTTTTTTATAATTTTACTGTTACTCTATATATATTTCAACTTGTTAGGCCATCTTCTGGAGTAATGACTTAATAGTTACAATAAAAATTCTATATATACATTTTTTTAACAAAACAATACGGTACTTGAAAACTGACAAAGACAGAGAAAACAATAACAACGAACATAATAAAATACTTAAATTAACAGTTATTAAAAATTCACCACCTTAAAAGATTACCACAACAAAGTGTTAGATTTTATAAAAGATAGTCGTGCCATAGTTTTAGCAAAAGATCCCACCCCAAGTTTTAAGTTATCCGTTAGTCATAGTATTAGAGAGTCAAAAAGTGTGTTTCCAAATGATGGATGGAAATACACTATGATGAATGGTTTAGCCTCAATTCTTTATGGTTTACCTAAAATTCATAAGGAAAACACATCTATTAGACCTATTGTTTCTTATTGAGCACTACAGTGCTCCAGCTTATAAATTATGTAAAAAGTTTAACCAACTATTTTCACATCATACCAGCTTCTGTTCAACATATTCAATTTAAAACTCTGTAGATCTAGCGCGAAAAATTAGTAGTTTTAATTGTGTTTCTAAGGCTAAACTAGTGTCCTTTGATGTAGTTAGTTTATTCACCTCAGTCCCAATTAAAATTTTAACAGATATAGTGTAGAGGTTTATTAATGAAGATGTCTCTCATCCTTCTATTAGAGATGATCTGAAGAGAATTTATAGAACTTGAACCGAACAAAATTATTTTTGTTATGATTCAAAATTTTATAAGTTTTCTGATGGTCTTCCTATGGGTTCTCTTCTTTCACCTCTATTTGCAGATATTTTTATGAATAATTTTGAGAAACTTATGCTCTCACCTTCTAACCCATTTTACCGTAATATAGTCTTTTGGTATAGATATGTAGATGATATACTTTGTTACTGGCAATGTACAGATAGGTTACTGGATCGTTTTTTGTCTTGGCTTAACACACAATATTTATCTATAGATTTCACCTTAGAAACTGAAACCTTAGGCCCTCTTAATTTTCTTGATGTAATAATATCTCAAATTAATTCCAAATTCGAGTTTAGTATTTATAGAAAACCTACCTATACCGATTCTGTTATCGGCACAGTCAACCCATTAATACTAAAATGTCAGCTTTTCATGCTTTTATAGAGAGATTGATTAATATCCCAATGTCTACTGTAAACTTCAGTAAGGAACTAAACACTATTCTTACGATTGCCTATAATAACGGCCATGACAAATGAGTAGTGTTGGTTTGTTAAAGAAAAAAGCACTTGGGTTGCATTTATCCAATGGAAAACGCACCTACATTGAAGTGGAGACGTGCCGGATATACTGGTAATGTTTGCTCAAAATTAGGTAATTTCGTTTCGAAGTATTCAAATATTAGGTTTGCGTTTTCCAATAAAAATACAATTAAAAAACTTTTTTAATAATATACCAAAGACGGATACCTTATTGAAGTCAGGTGTATATGAAATCAAGTGCAATGATTGTAGTTTTAAATATTTAGGCCAAACGGGTAGGAACTTCAAAATAAGAACTAAGGAACATCTAGCTGCAGTAAAATTAGGGAAGACGGATTCTGCTTTAGCTAACCACGTAATTAATTCTAACCATAGTGTCTCTATAGATAATCTTTCAATATTATATATTGAACCTAAGGAGAAAAAGTTAGATATTTTGGAATCTTACGAGATTAGGAAAGCACTATATTTCAAAAAAGATATTTAAATGAACAAACAGAAATCCTATTTTCTCTTTTGACAGATCCTACGTTATTTCATAAATAACTTCAAAACGGTTTTTTATTTTTTATTTAAAATTTTATAACCTCTTAATCCCTTACTTTCTTTATTCATAAATCATAATGTTCGGTAATTCTTACAATATCAATATTCAATATAATCTTAAAACAACAGTTTTAATTTTTGTTTGATCTTGTAATCTTAATCTTGTTTTATAACTGGTTTCCTCCTACTACGTTAATCTTTCTTTCATAAACTCTAAATATTTTTTAAAATTATCCTTTTATTTTGAACAAGATACTGCATTGGAAATTTATTACTTTTTATAGTTTACTTCAATTATTTGGGATTGCGGATCATAAAACATAAGTATTTTCTTTCTGGAAGATGGACCAAGGGATTCAACGCTTTTGTTTTCATTTTAATTTTAGTTTAACAATAGTTTTATTGCTTAAAATATTTGTCTCTTTCTTAATATTAGATTTTTTAATAACTGTTGATTTAAGTATTTTATTATGTTCTTTGTTATTGTTTTTTCTGTCTTTGTCAGTTTTCAAGTACCGTATTGTTTTGTTAAAAAAATGTATATCGTCAGCTTAACAGTGAAAGAACGTATCTGTAATTTTTGCAATTTTGACTTTTAGATACCAAAATGTTTATTGTGATATCGTGCATCTCAAATTTACGTTTTGTTATCTCTTTTATTTTCTAAAATACGCGCCAAAATAAAAAACGCGTATCTGTAAGTCAACATAAATTTATCGTGAGATCGCGTATCTATCTATCGTAGGGCGCATATTGTTTATTAAGTTAACAAGTGGTGGTACGGTAAATTTGTGTTAAAAATTTTTTTTTCCAATGTATTTCAACAAAATAACTGTAAAAAATATACATTTACTTTTGGAATTGAAAGTGAAGTACTGCAAGTAGTTGCGTTCTATCACTCTAACATAAAGTTTTTCCATTTTGTTATATTTATTGCAGATACGTGTTGTCACTGGAGTTATTATTCAATAAAATATCATTTTTTTATTAAATTATTATATTTCATATTTTTTTATCGTTAAAATACACTGATTCAAAGAATTAGTAAAATAAATTGTAATGGATAAGAACAAAATATTTTTTTACAAAGTGTGACAAACTGTATGTGCGACAAAATATTTAAAAAATGCATTGTGAGAACGTAGACGTAACCGACCCAAATATGAGTTTTTCTTATTTTCGATTGAATACACATTTGGAAATATATTTAAAAGCGTAATAATACAAAAAAACTATAACGTTTAGAAAATAGATTACGAATAAAAACGTTTTCATTCCTCCTGAAAAATCGGGTTTTTGCACATACGTTCTTTCACTTTTAGGCCGACGATATATAGAATTTTTATTGTAACTATTAAGTCATTACTCCAGAAGATGGCCTAACAAGCTGAAATATATATAGAGTAACAGTAAAATTATAAAAAACTTTGTTTTCTTTAATTTTCTATTAAACTTATTAAATAAGTTATTTGCGTAAAGTAACAAGAGATTGACATTATGTTATTTGAAAACTTACGCCAAATGCCAACGGCAAACAGTGTTAATTTGTTTCTTTTATTTAGATGAAACAACAGCGAACGATGAAAATTCTCAAAATTCATTTTTTGACGATCTTGACGAAATTAACATATCTTATGTATGTAATATTCAATGATTGTTTATAATCATTTTTTAACTTACCAGTACTATAATTATTTATAGGAATTTGCAGAAAGTAATCAATCGGTTTCCGAACAGGAAGCACCTATTAAGTTGGAATCACCAAACGATGAAGAAAATATCATAGATGATAAAGATTTTAATGAAGAAGAATATGAAATATTGATTGACACTGAAAGAGATTCATCTGAATCCAAACCTGATGAAGATATTTTAACTCCAGATCTAGTTGAAATTGAAGGTATTTTTGTAATTTAAATAAAAAAATACGTTGTAAAAATTTTAGTTTTAGAGCCAAAACCAATCAAGTGTGATCACTGTGATAAGTCCTACTGTTCTAAAAGTGGTATGAATGCTCATCTTCAAACACATAAACCAGATTATAAACCACCATCTGCCGAGTAAGTGATTGTTGGTTGAAAAATTGACTAATATAATACGATACATGTACCAGTTTTATATGCTTTTTAAATTATAGTTTTGTATGCGCAACATGTGAAAAGAGATTCACATCAACCACAAAATTACGATTGCATTCTTATAAACATACAGGAGAAAAAAGATATCCGTGTGACCTTTGCAGTAAATAATTTAAATACAGAAAAATGTTTAAATCTTTAACTCGCTTCTTTTACTATTACAGGCAAAGCTTTCCCTACAAAATTTCGACTGCAAGCTCATCGTCGAACTCACACAGGCGAGAAACCATATAAATGTGAAGTGTGTGGTTTAGGTTTTGCTCGAAATAACAGTTTATCTGGTCATAAACGTATTCATACGGGTGAAAAGCCATATGAGTGTAAAGTTTGTTTTAAAAGATTTTCGCAACTCAATATTTTACGCACCCATATGATTTTACACACAGGAAAAACAATTGAATGCCCTGACTGTGATAAAATGTTTTGTCGAACATCTCAATTAATAGTACATAGAAGAGTACATACCGGTGAAAAGCCATATGTATGCCCTTTTTGCCCAAATCGTTACCAACAAAAAACCCATCTTGATACTCATATGAGTGTTCATAATGGAATTAGATATAATTGCACCATTTGTCAGAAACCATTTATGAGAAAGTGTACGTTAAAAATACATATGTCAACACATTCAGATGAACGACCTTTTAAATGTTCCGAATGTTCACAGACTTTTTCAAGGAAAGATAAGTAAGTATTGGGAGTTTACTTTTCAACTGTACGATAGTAAAATCCAAGTTAGAAACTTTTTACCTAACCGTGATTTCAACATATCTTTATATTTTAGATATACGGCACATACTAAAAAATGTCACCAAGCTACAGACGATCAATAATAAAATAGAATGAATTGCTTTGTATAAATGTCGAATAATTTTTTGTTTTGAAGTTTCTAAATACTAAACAATAAAAGTTAGATCTAAAGTTTCTCTTCAAAAAAAATAAACTTTTGTAAAATTACCTATTTCTTTGTCTTTGATGAAGTGTTTGCTGTCCTCCAGAGAGTATACACTCAAGCGTCTCCCATCTGTATTAATTTTAACAATTCAAACCATTTTATGATTGCATTCAAAATACGGGATGGTGTTCGTTCATATATTGATAACGAACATCCCACACTGCATGGAACGTTTGTTAATCGCATCAATGAACTATAGAATTTTTCTTTCCGATCCAACTCAATCAATGAATGAACCTCTTTATTGCGTCAATCTTGAGGTCGTCTTCTGACAATTATAGTATATGTCTATTACTTTCGCAAAATTATAAAGGAAAATCTTGATTTCTAGCAAAACACTCAAAACATGGCGGTTTCATGTTTTAACAATTTTTGAATTTTTTTTTTGCAGCCTTTATACCTTTTACATTTTGCCAAAACCCCCAATATAGAAGCCTTCTTCATTTTTTAGAAGAGTTAAAATCGTGAACTCGTAGCGCCATTTTGAAATTAAAACTCAATATAAAAAAAATTTAAAAAATCGCCATAACGCTCATAACGCCATCGGGAAAAATAAAACTCCATATAAAAAAAATTCAAAAATATTTAATCAAAAACACTAATCCTATTTTTTGCAAATGACGTAAATGGGTAGGGCTATGATGGCCGTGGCCGATTTCTCAAAAATGCCGATGAAATTGAAATTTTGACGTTTCTCGCTGAAATATTTTATTTTGTTTTGCTTTATTTTCTTCTACAAAAATTTAATTACGTAAAAATAATTTTTTTTTTTTTTTTTTTTTTTATTCTTTATTATTTACTATGGTCGGGATATTTCTATCCATATAACCTACAAGTTTACAGAGTTTATAAAATTATTATTTTCTTATATGTATAAAGTTTATAAATGTCAAAATCGTAAATTATGGTAAGTTTATATAGTGTGTTGAAAATTTTTTGGTTTATATGTGGTTTTTTCCGTTTTATTAAGGTCTTCATAGTTTATACTCTATTTCTTTTAGAAATTTACATAATATTTTGTAATTGTTGATATCTTCTGATTTCAGGATATCTATTAAGCTGTTATTTTTGATGAGTTCGTATTTGATTCTTATTCTGTTGTATTTGCTGCATTGTTCAATCACGTGTTCTTGGTCTTCTATTACATTACATGTTTCGCATAGGTTAGTCTCCTCCGCTCCTATTATTTTCTTGAACTTTTTGTTTGTTGTATGACCTGCTCGAAGCCTATTTATTTGCTTGATGTTGTACGCGTTCATTTTAGTTTTGTAGTACCAGGGTTTTTTTGGTGGCGTAATGTTAATTTGTCTATTATATCTTCCAATAGAGTTAGTCCAGTGATTGTACGTGGTTTCCCACTCCTGGTATATATTTTCTTTTATAATTTTATGTGCGTCTTCGATGGTTATATAGTTGTCTATTGTTTCGTTGGCTTCGATGGTTGCTTCTTTGGCTAGTTGGTCTGCCTTCTCGTTTCCAATTATTCCTGAATGACCAGGGATCCATTGTATTATAATATTGATATTTCTGTTGGCTATTGCTTTATCTATTATTTCGTTTTCGTATAATTTTTGTGATTTCCCGGTGTTGACATTCTTTATAGATATACAACTGCTTTTTGAGTCTGTAAAAATGATAATGTTTTGCATTTTCATTTCAATTGCTTTCTCTATGGCTATTTTTATGGCTATGGTTTCTATTGTTTTTATTGTGGCTTTATTTTTTAATGTTATTTTGGTTGCCCTATCCATATTTTTGAAGTAAATTCCTATTCCGCTTTTGTCTTGGTTGATTGATCCATCTGTGTAAATCTCTTCGTATCCGTTATATTTGTTTAGTATTTCTATGTATTTGGCGATTGTTTCCACTTGTCTTATGTTTTTACTGCAGTTAAATGTTTGTAGGAAATTTTCATTTACTATAATATTTGTTGCTGGACCGTTTGGTTTGTGGTTTGTAGGTTTGATTTTTGATAGAAAATGGTATTCTCTATATAGTTTCCCTAATTTCTCCATTATGTTGTTGTTTTTTATCCTTTTACCGGTTTCGCTATTTTTGTTGATTTCCTCTGCTATATATTTAAGGGATGTTATTTTGTTGTCTAGTTCTGCTGGTAATGTAGCGGTTTCAGCTAGAATTGTTGGGATTGGTGTCGTTTTTAGCATTCCTGTACATATTCTTAAATTTCTGTTGATTATTCTTTGTTTTATTTTTGTGGTATTTTTAATATTTGTTGGTGTGATTATATCTGCATATTTTGTTCTTGTTTGTATTATAGCTTTGTATACATTTGTGACTGTATAAGGGTGGGCTCCTCCGTTTTTGTGCGTTATTTGTTTTAGTAGGTTTGTTGATTTGACTATTTCTTCATCTAGCTTTTGATAGTGTGGTAGTAGTGATAATTTGTTGTTAAATGTAATGCCCAAAAGTTTTGTTGTTTTCATTTCTTTTATCCTTTTGTTGTCGATTGTTGCTACAAAATTTGATGCTTTATTTTTAAATAATCTCATGAAACAGCATTTTTCTGGATTTAATTCGAGTTCCAGTTTTTTTAACTCGTCGTTCAATTTGTTAATCGCCCAGTTGGTTTTTAGTTCTGCTGTTTTTTCGTTGTCTTCTTTTACCAATATCGCTATGTCGTCGGCAAATTGATAAATTGATATTTTGCTATCTTGTATTTGATGTAGTTCGTAGGTGTATATATTGAAGAGGCACGGGCTTAGGCAGCTGCCTTGTGGAATACCTTTATTTGTTGTTTGTTTTATTTCTGTTGTTCCATTGTTGTATATAATGTTTCTATTTGTAAGAAATTGGTATATCCAGTTAGTTAGATGAGTTGGGGTGTTAATATGTTTTAGATTTTCTATTATTTTGCTTTTCCTTACGTTGTCAAAGGCTCTTGATATATCTGTCGTTACTATAATCTGCGTTTTATGATTCGTTTTTGCTGCTTCTATTTCGCTAAATAAATTAACAAAGTAATCCATTATGTTGTACCCTTTTCTAAAACCATATGAGTTTGATGGTAGCACATTTTGTGTTTCTAGGTGCTGGTTTAGTTGTTCTAAGATTGCTTTGTTGAATATTTTTGATAATGTATTTTGTAGGCATATTGGTCTGTAGCTTTCCGTTAGGTTTTCATTTTTGTTTGGTTTTTTTATTGTTATTATTTTTGATTTTTTCCATTTTTCTGGATATTCTTGATTCGTGTATATCTCATTTAGGTAGCCTGCTATTCTTTCCGCTATATCTGGATTTAATGTTATGCTATTTTTTAGTGTTTTGTATGATATTTTGTTCTCTCCCGGTGCTGTATTTTGTTTTTTATTTACTGTTTCAATTATTATTTGCGCGTTGAAGATTTTTTCTTTTATGGTCGTTTTTTGCATTGGCATTGTTATAGTTTCTATTGTCTGTGGGAAGTTTTCGTTTATAAATTTTTTTGCCATGTCGTAGTCTTCTAGTAGATTAAATCTGTTTTCTCTTTTGTTTTTTATTCTATTTATTTTTTTCCAGAGAAGTTTTGTGTTTAGTGTACTATTCATACTGGTTACAAACTGCTCCCATGATTCTTTTTTAGCTTTCTTTATCTCCCTCTTCAGTATGGCTACTGACCTAGAAAGTTCGGTGGCTGTGTACAAGTTTTTTGTTGTATTGTAACTTATTTGTTTTTGTCGTTTAATGTTCCATAGTCTTTGTATTTTTTCATTCCACCAGTGTTTCGGTATGTTTCTGTTATTTACGGTTATGAGTTTTGTGTTTTCTGTTATTATTTCCTCTATCATTGTTTCAATATTATTGTTGTGCTCAAGATCGGTTTCTTTTATATTTGATATACTGAGTATAACATCTTTCCAGTTTGTTATCTCTCTTTTGGATGTTTCGTTTATTTTAGTTTTTAATATGATTGGTAGATGGTCTGATCCTAAATTATCGTCGATGCAATCCCATGTTGTTCTTCTGTGAATTCCTTGGGTACATAAAGTAATATCTATTGCGGATGTTGAATGGTTATATATGTTTTGTCTTGTATGTTTTCCGGTGTTTAGTAGTTGCATGCTGCTATTTTTTATTATTTCGGCTATTTCTTTTCCCAAACTATCTTCATAGTTTTGGTTTCCCCACATGTTGCTGCGTGCATTGATATCTCCTGCTATTATTGTTTCACTGTTTTTTTCAGCTTTTTCAATTAGTTTTTTAAAATCTTCTATTTTTGCAGTAGGATTGCCGTTTGGGGGGTTGTAGAATGATATTAAATGGATGGTGTTATTTTTATATTTGATTTTAATTTGTGTTGCCTCTATATGTACTAAGTTTAAATTTAGTGGTACTTCTTGAACTCCTATTTTGTTACTGATGAGGAAACCAACTCCACCGTATCCATCGGCTCTATTTTTTGTTATGAGTTTGTAGTTTGGTATTTTTGGTTGGTTATTTTGATGTGTCCATGTTTCATTTAAAATAGCTATATCTATTTTGTGTGTTTGCATAAACATTTGTAGAATGTTTATGTTGCTTCTTAAGCTTCTGATGTTTGATTGGAGAAGTATTAAGTTACCTTCCATGGAGTTTTGACATATTGCTGACCATAGTTCTAAGGTCTATTTGTAAGAGGTCCGGTTCTGTATAGTTGCGCTGGCTGATTATGATGAATTCTTTTAAAAATGTTTCTAGCTGGTTTATTTTGGTTCGTTGATCTTTTACAATTTCATCTTGTCGATTTGCTTTCGCTACCCATATGTTTGAGTTAGATTGTTCTGTTGTTCTAGGTAGTTTTGGAAAATCTTGAGATTCTTGCTCTTTATCAATCGCCTTATCTCTTGGATATAGAATATTTACTGCTTCTTTAAAAGTGGTTTTATATTTGATGATGTGCTTCTGTATATTCGTTTGTTTCTTCTTCTCAGGACAATATTTTGAGTTGGTATAATGTTCAACACCAACGCAGAACTTGCATTCTGGTTTAATTTGACACTCATGTTGTATTCCGTTTTGTATAGGTTTTGCACATTTTGCACATTTTTTTATTTGTGATCGGCAAAATTTTTTTAAATGGCCGTAGCTAAGACATGCAGAACAAAATCTCAGCTTTGGTATATATATATCAGTATTAACCTTTATACCGTAAAATGATAAATGTTTTGGAAGTTCACTCGCTCTTATTTCGACTTTCAGTACATCCGTATTTTTTAATTTGTTATTTTGTCTATCCCATGTTTGTATTATCTCCATTTTGGTTATCGGAAAATCGCTTGTGAGGTTGTTTTCTATTTCTTCTAATGTGAACTCCGCCGCTAATCCTCTCACAACGCCTTCTACATGTGTATAGGTTTTAGGTATATAACATGTATATCCCTTACCTTCCATAATTCGGTTTAATGGATCCTCACGTCTGACACATTTATTAGCTTTATCGTAGGTTTTGAATTCCACTCTAGATATTCTTTGGTTGACTTCTGTAATATTTTTGACAATTATGTTGCTTTCTTTGAAAATTTTTGCAAGTATTAATGACATCATTTTTTTTGGTGTTTGTGCGCTTATTAAAACATGGAAAGGTCCTTTGTCACTTTGGTTATATTTGTTTTCCATCTTTAATTCTTTGGACTCGTTTGTAGTTGGTTGATTTATATTCATTTTTTCTGCTCCGTTATCCGTTGAATTTTGTATATCTTTCTTCATTTTGCTTAATGATTCTTCTTCGGTGTCAGTGTTGATTAGTTTTCTTTTTCCATTATTAGAAATTAAATCGTCGTAACCTTTAAATTCGTCATCTGATGTTGTGGCGTCTATTTTTTTTGGTCGGCTTGGGCCGCCATTTTTAGTTGTCCTTTTTTCACTTATTTTAGTTTTTTGATGTTTTGCTTTTTTAATTAATTTTGTTTTTTTATTTTTATAGTTTCTTTCTTTAATTTTGTTGGTTCCCGAGGGAAGAGTGGAAAAAAGATTTTTTCCCTAAAATATGAAATTTCACTTCACTATTATATATTTAATTAAACTGCTTTATCACTTGAGATGTTTTCACTTTCGAGTGCACAAGGCGAATGACGTAAAAATAATTATTGAAAAACAAATATTTTTTGAAATTCAACACAATCTGTCAAAATTTACTCAAGTACGATAGCAGAATAAATTGAAATTTTTTAGTCGATTTGCAGATTCAATTTCATCGAGAAATGGGCCTCGGCCGATATGTCGGAGGTTTTGATTTTGCAATATTTAGCAATTTTTGTAAAACGTGAATGTCATTTTGACATTTATTACTAATTTTTAAACTAAAATGTCCATTTATGTATGTTACATATTTTAAAAATTGAAATATTAAAAAAAATGAATAAGAATAAAAGAATTTGCAGATCTTGTTTATCAGAAAATTCTGAAATGATTAATATGTTTGACGAATATGATGCAATTAATAGTCTCCTGTTTTCTGAAGAATATATTTGCTGCACAAATATTGATATTCAATTACATGATGAATTACCAAATATGATATGTGAAAACTGTTTAAACGAGTTAAACATTGCCTATAATTTTAGGATAAGATCTACAAAATCTGACGAGTTCTTACGTCGAAAATATGAGAAAGTAAACAAAATTCTGGGTTAATACATAATTTCTTTGATTTTTCGTTATTTTTTATTGATTACATTCATTTTTTTTGTTTAGATGCAGACTTAATACCTATTCATAGTGATACTTCTCAAGATATATTCGTGAAACTCGAAAATGTTGATGAAAATAAATCAAAATGTGTATGTTAAACTATTCAAATTTTCATTTATTTGTTTATGAATATAAAACGATAATTTATAGAATTTAATAGAAAATAATCAGTATGTTTGCGAAGAACGTATTATTTTGGACCCGTTGAACGAGGCAGGATGTCTATTGGAAAATGATGCTATAACTGATGAGGAATATAAATCAGGAAATGAAACACCATTAAAAGAAGATGATATTAAAGTAACACTAAAACCCACGGAATGTTTGATTTGTAAAAAACAATTTAGTAAGTGCATGCAATTAACATTTCGTTTTTTTGCTATATTTGTAAAACAATTTCTTCCAAAGCTTCTGAAACGACTTTACAAAGGCACATAGAAAAACTACATCAATTATCAAAAAGTTCATTTTTGTGTAATATCTGTGGGAAAAGCTGCCTTAGTGAAAAATCATTAAAGTCTCACCTTCTTGTACATAAAGGTATTTACGGCTTATAAAACTAATTTAAGATAAAAATTTAAATAATTCTTTACAAAATTAGGAGAAAAACCATTTAAATGTGATATATGTGAAAAGTGTTACTTTACTAGAAATGGTTTGCGTAATCATCAGCAAACACACAATCCACATAACACACCATATGCCAAGTAAGTTCAAATGAACACATAGATATAAAGCAATGTTAAATAAATACAATGTTATAGATTTTTATGTTCAACCTGTGGAAAGGGATTTACAACAAAACAACGGTTAAGCGTACATACCCTCGTGCATACGGGAGAAAAGAATTACCCGTGTGAAATTTGCAGTAAATGCTCAAAATGATTTATATATTTCCTTTTTTATATTGAGTATTTTGATAGGTAAAACTTTTGCAACAGAGTTTCGGTTAAGAAGTCATCGGCGAACTCATACAGGAGAAAAGCCGTATTCATGCGAAGAGTGTGGTTTAAGATTTGCTCAAGGAAATGCTTTAAGATGCCACAAACGTATACATACGGGAGAGAAACCGTATGAGTGCAAAATTTGTTTTAAAAAATTTACGCAAAACACTATTTTAAAGACACACATGACTTTGCATACTGGCAAAACTGTCAAATGCCCTGATTGTGATAAAAAGTTTAGTCGAGCATCTTATTTAATATTACATAGACGAGAACATACTGGAGAAAAACCATATGCTTGCGAAAAATGTCCAAATCGTTATCGCCAAAAAAGTCATCTCGATCGACATATGGACATTCATAATGGAATTAAATATAAATGCGACATTTGCGGTAAAGAATATACAAAACAATGGACATTAAAGGTACATATGTGCACACATACAACAAATCGACCTTTTCAATGTTCCGAATGTCCAATGATGTTTACAAGAAAGGATAGGTAAGTTTTGTAAAAAATATTGGATGAAAAATTACGAATTTCTTTTCTTCACGGTTCTTATAAAGGACTACTTGTTATCGGATATACTTATCACGTTTGCTTTCAGGTATAAAGCACATCAAACCACTCACCAAAAGTCAGCACAAACATTAACGAAGATTGAAAGTCTAGACAGTGACATTGTTAAACTTGGAATAAATAGTTTAACTCCAAAAGATACAACATAAAATATTTTCTCGTTATACCGCAAACAATGAAAGTGTTTATATATAAATATATGTTTTTATTTTTTATATTTAAATGTTTAATTATTAAACCACTTTGGTCAAATGTAACGAAGAAATCACACTAATAATTTTTTTTAGTTTTATGTAGCCGACAGTGAAAAACATCGCAAAAAACAAGCAAACATATAAACACATCATAAGATGAATTCCTAGATAATTACCAGTTTAGCTAGCCGTCAAGCCCACCAAAACATGAAAACTTCTCAGCTAGAAGAAACGTCACCAATATGCAAAGAATATGACCTCACATGAACATCTCGAGCAGACCGACCTAGGTTTCGTTACTAAAGCCTGTAAAACTGAAATAGATCTAAAGCATACAGGCTAAATTTACGTATTGCAATACTTGTGGGTTCCTTCCTACTCCGGGGATATAACTAAAAAACTTACTTACTTTTCCTTAGGCGCCAAGAATTTTTTTTAAAAAATTGATAGAGAATCACTCAATGGAGCGAATAAAACCAAAACGAGTTGTATCAGAGCCCTGGGGTCCAAGGTACAGCCCTTTGAAAAAAGCAAAATCCATACAAAATTGCACTGGTTTTGACAAAAAATTTTTATGTTTTATTTATTTTTCTTTATTTCCTATGTGCTTATAAGATAATCAAAACTGTCCCTTTTACTAAATTTTCTTAATTTACGATAAAAATAATAAAAAAAAATCCACTTGCGCCTAAGTTCGAGTCATCTTGTCCCTACTTTATCCAACTCTACAGGAACATCTACTATAGGAGGACCACACTAAAAAGTTTTAGTCTGGTTTTATGTTTTCTTTAATTTTCTATAAAACGAACATTTTAGAATTTTAAACTTATCTAAATACATAAAAGACTTACTTTAACCTTTTAAATTCTTGTAGTTACAGTTTTCACTTTCATTTAGTTCACGAATATTATTACATAATTAAAAGCTCAAAGCGGACCGTTATCGTTCAAATATTTGACATTTTCTTTGAAAATGAAGCGCGAAATTTTTTCAGAAAACGTCTAGGTCAAAACGTCAAAATTGTCCTTCCAATAAGAATGGAAAAATACAGCTTGTAGAGTCAGTAATATTTGTTCCTACAAAAATAGTTGTTTGCGTATATTTTCAATTCTAAAGTTTATTCAAATTATATGAAAAATGACAACACATTTAACAAAAAAGACAATGCGTTCAAATTCTACATCTATGTCTTCAACAATAATAAATTTATTAAATCAAGGAACAGTACAGCTAACATTGCCACCTGAGTCAAACGAATTTCAACCAACTTTTTTTTCAGAAATTTCTGATATAATGCGAGGTTTTGGTGATTATTCAAAACCTTTACGAGAATCAGTAATATTAATTGAAAAAATATTATTGCAACAGTTACGTGGTATATTACAAGAAGCTATAGATTCTTCAATGGAAAGAAAAGGAAAAGCAGCACCCACTCAAATCGATTTTGAATACTTGATGAGAAATCATCCGGTAAAAATATTAAGACTACGTAAACATCTAAGAGATGTTAGATTACAAAAGAAATATGAAGATTTATCACATGGACGGGTAGCAAATGAGAATCATAATAAAGGTCAAGATAATTCTGAGGATGAATCGATAGATGAAGAGCTAGAATTGCACGATGAAGTGAAATTAAGACGTATTTTTCGAGCCGATCGCATTTCTCAAACACTAACCGGTGATAGTTATGTTGAATATAATATTGCACGACGAGTTTCATTTAATTTTCGTAATTCAAACGTTATGAAAGTAAAATTAAGAAATTGGTTAAATATTCCATTGGATGTTACATTATCTTCACAAGCCTTGACGATAGTATCATTCTTAGCACATGAAACGATTGCAGCTATTGTTGATTTTTCGATTTTAACACGACTAAACAGTGCAAATAGAGTAACTGAACCATATGCTAGAGTTACAACTCCAGGTAAATCTTTGTTTCTATAACCATTTATCAAAAGTTGAACCAACCATACATTTTTTATAATAGGAACCTATTACGATATGCTTCATTTATGTCCAGAAGTAACACAAGGCCGAGGTTGTGATGGTGCAAAACCTATAACAGTTAATGAAATTCAAGAAGCAATGAGACGATTTGCACAATCGAGTACAAAAAATATTGGAAACTTTAGAAATTTAAAATTACCACAAAGTTGTTTCTTATCTATTTGAATTCAAAATTAATTCCAACCAAGCTATAAGATTAGAACACAATGTTTACGAACGTTTGCTAGAGTTCAAGTTTTGTCTCTTACTTTTCCAAACTATTTTTTGTTGTCAATACAGTACACACATTGAGTATAGTAGAATTTTTTTACCAGCGAATTTTGGACAGATAGGACGCAGCAAGAGATAAAAGATGAGACAAAAAGTAAAACAGAGATGTATTATTTATTTTCAAAACAATTATATTAGTTAAATTTCTATTCCTAGTTCGTACCATTTGTTTGTTGTGATATTTGTTTACATAGGCGTCGTTATTTTTATTATAATTATTTTTCTTCTTCTTTGGGTTCCCATCCGGTTCAGATGTTGGACATCATCTTGTGCAGTTGGTGTTTAGATCTGACCAGTTTTAGTAGTTCTGTTGTGGTCAAGTTGCACCAATCTGTTAAATGTTTTAGCCATTTTGTTTTTCTTCCGCCTCTGTACCTTCTCCCCATGATTTTTTCAAGTAGAGATAGTTGTTTGAGTTCATACTTGTTGTTGCGCATCATGTGACCTAGGTAACTCAACTTTTTTACCTTGATGGTTGGTATTAGTTGTTTTGTTGCCTGCATTCTAATTAGAGTTGTTTCGTTCGTGATGTGATCTCTCCAGTTGACCTTCAGAATTTTCCGATAAATCCATAGCTCAAACGCTTCAATTTTCTTCATGATCTCTTTGGTTACTGTCCATGTTTCGGCACCGTGTAAAAGTAATGGCCAGATATAACATTTTAGCATATGTTTCGGAAAGCTGCTCTCGCCTGCTCGATTCTGCTCCTTATTTCGATCGTATTGCTGGATGTGTACTGAATATTCGTGCCAAGGTATTTTATATTTATACTTTTTCAGTAACTTTACCCTCTATTGTTAAGTTGAAGGTGTTGATGGGGTTTTTGCTGAAGATCATATGTTTTGTTTTTTTAATGTTTATACTAAGGCCGTATTTTTTGCAGCTGCTTACTAGTTGTTTAAGCTTACTCTGAAGATCATTGTGGTTAGCAGCCAGAAGAATAGCATCGTCTGCAAACCTGATGTTAATGCGTACACAATTTATCACCACGCCAGTATCTATATTGCTTACTGACTCGCTGAAGACTGTTTCAGCGTACGAGTTATTAATTATTTTTAATTATCAAAATTTTGTTATATTACCTGCAAAATCATTAATATTTTAGTTTTTTAAATTTTCTAATATAATTGTTTCAATTTCAATAGTAATTTATTGATTTTATACGTTTTTTTGTCCATTTCAATGGGACCCCAACAGTTTTTTTTAATATTTTAAACGGGACACTGAATATTCACGCATGTGCATATCAGTATGCGTATAACAAAATTTCGTGTACGCTGGTAAAGAAAATTCTACTATACTTTTTTTTATTTAAATCAAATTATGTACGTTTTTTTCTGTTTAAATTATTTTTTTAATAGTAATAAATATGTTGAATGCCCTTTCCACACTTGTGTAACATTGTACACAAGTGTGGAAAGGGCAGTGCAACGCATCAGTTTTTCGTGTCCTACCTCTTTGACCATAACCTAAATTGAAATATGGCTATTCCAATCTAGTTCATAGGAAAAGAGGTAAGGAACAAAGAAGTGATGCGTTGCACTTCATAAAAGTGTGGGAAAGGACCATTATTCAAAAATAAAAAACTTAGTCAACAACAATGATATTTTTGCACTCTTCATCATTATTTTCGGCAATTATTTCAATGGCATACTCGTCTGTTTCTTGGTATTCAATCACGGATGGATCGTAAACCACTGCCAATACTTTTTTATGCACTTTTAGCATATGATGCCGCAACCTGAAACATTAATAATTATATTCTAAATTATTATAAATTTGTTTAACGTACCTATCTTTCCTGACAAATGAAAACGCGCATTCAGTACATTTAAACGGTTGATCTGGGGAATGTGAATACACATGACGTTCGAATGTTTGCTTATGGCTATATTGTTTGTTACAAAGCTTACATTGATATCTATAATCTGAATGTGTAATTTTTATATGCTCATTTAAACGATTTTTTTGTACATAACGATTTGAGCATAAATGACATTTGAAAGGTTTATCACCTGAAACATTTCTTGAATAATAAATAAATCAAAAACGGATTTCAAAATCTCAATTACCAGTGTGTAATCTGTTATGCGCTACCAAAGCAGTAAAACGACTGAAGGACTTTTGACACCATTCACATTCGAGATTTTTATTTGAATGCTTCAATTTATGAGTTGCTAAAAGTGAATAAGTAGCAAATTTTTCTTTACAAGTCTTACATTCAAATGGCGTACCACCAAGATGAGCTAATTTATGGTTTCTTAAAGATTTTTGTGATACGTATGATTTACTACAAATATCGCATTGAAATGTCGAATTTTCATGAACAGAAAGATGAGCAGTTAAATTCGATGATGTTGAAAATCTTTTGCCACAATGCGAACATAAATGATTTCTTTGTCGTTTATAATCTTTTATATGAATTTTTTTATGTGCAGAATAATTTCCGTTACTTGTAAATGATTTACCGCAAACTTGACAACTATACGGTTTTATTCCCAAATGAATTCTTCTATGAATTGTTAAACTAAATTTTGTGTGAAATTCTTTCCCACAAAACTCACATTTACAACGAATGCTTTTAAGTTTTTTTTTCTGTGAAATTTCTAGCACTGAAAACAAATAAAATGTGAGATATTGAAAATATTTTAGCTTTGTATTTTACTCTTCTTAAATTCTAAATCCTCTGAAGAAACATCATCCAAATCTGTGTTTGCATTGGTAATTGTGTCATTTTCGGATTTGATTTGTGTCAGTTCTTCATCAAAAGGCAAACTTTCTTCCTCTTGGTCAGATTGTGACGGTAATTCTTCTACTATATTATCTTCATCTATATTAATTGCTTCTTGTGTTGAAGGTACGTTGTTATTATTTACATTGTTACCTTCCGACAGCTCGTCAATGACGAACATAGGTTGATCAATTTTTGTATTTAAATCATTTCCGAATTCCAGTTTACACGATTTTTCGGTTTTGATCCCACATATCTGAAACCTAGATGAATCATGTAGTAGATCGATTTGCTCGTAATAATTTGAAGCGGTAACGTTCGATTTATCTGCGTCCTGGTTTTCATCTAAAATCAATATTGAAGCTAAAGCAAAAATGAAACATATTATGTATAAAATCCATCTTACCATTACATATGATTTGCAATCTCAATTCTAAATCCGAATTTTTACATTGTTGAATGAATCTATAACATTTTCGTAAATTATCCAAACAATCAAAACATATAAATGATGGCATTTTATCTTCTTCGTTTATTTCTAATAGCGTACACTTTTGGAAAACTTCCGATATAACTAAATGAAATTCTGGATCAACACTACAAAATATATCCACATCGTCTGTGTTATCCGACATACAACATCGACATAAATTCATTATACTTGTCATTTTTTCTATTTTAATGTACATTTTTTTGCATGGCAATTTTAAATAATTTTTTTATTAACATAATACAATTTATCGTTATACAATCAAAATATTGTTTTTATTTGTTAGCTTGGACGTTTCCATCCATATTACAACTGCATGGAATTACGACATATGGGGACGTTGTTTAAGATTATTCGTTGATGTGATTTTAGAAAAACGCTTGTTTTATTTTTATGCATATTAAAAAGGAGGCAATATAATTATGCATATACAAAAGGAGGCAATATAAAATCAAAATTATTTAAACTAATTTGGAATATCCACCCATTTAATTTTTATTTTCCTTTTTATCTCACTTATTGCAGTAATGAAATTCTTTTGTTTGTATATTGATCAATAAGGTCCTTCAGAAATAGAATATTTTAAATTTCAATTAGGTATTTCCATAAGTTTATATTGATGTATTTCTTATGCCGGGTCCACACCTACAAATGTTTGCGGCTACCGCGCGCGCCGCAAATATTTGCGGCGCAATCTACGTAATCCCAAGTATCACTACTTCCAGTTTTTTTTCAATTTTTTGGAACTTAATCCGTAACTAAGATCCAACTTGAGTTAATAAGTTGTATTAAATTTGTCACCAAAATCTGGAACTCATTTGTACAATGAAGTTAGACACACATTGAGTTCCAACTTAAGTTAAGGAGTTGTATTAAATTTGTCGCCCAAATCTGGAACTCATATGTACAATGAAGTTGACACACATTGAGTTCTAACTTAAGTTACTAAGTTGTATTAAAAAAAATTAAACTCAAATTTGAGTTCCATCTTGTTATACTTGGGATGTGACCGTATGCAGCGCACGGAAGGGACGCAAGAATTTTTTTCACATCCAACACAGACACGATCCGTAGCTTGTCGGTTTTTGGACAAACATCAAAGAGATTTGCGCCACATGCTGTTTCTAGTGTGGACGCTTTCCACGACTTAAAAATTTATTTAGTTCATATCCATAATTATTTATTTGAAATAAATTATATTTGAATTTAAAAGTTCTAAACTGTAACAAGATATTTAAATAATAACAAAATAATAAACGCCTTATTCTTGTTAAATTGAGTTTTATTTCACTAAATACGTATTTCGAAAGCTATGCTTTCATCGACAGTAGTATCTAAAAACTCACGTTCCTAAACTCACTCACGATCGCAACAAAAAAATAAAAATTTGGTCTAATGTGAAAATTCCTAAATCTATATGAATAAGTAAACAGATTATTTTAATTGTAATTAAATAATCAAATTAAGCTAATTGTAATTGATTATTGGTAAAACTTACTTTTAAAATCCATTTTTCAAGTAATCCGTTTCAATTGTCAAGCAAAAAATATCTTTTAAGTTATGTTTTTATGTTTTAAAGATATTTTTTCTGTCTTTCAGTCAAAAATATTTTTGTAAAATTTAAAAATTGGTACCCCTTGTTACCCAACCAATTAGATGCGAAATTTTTTATGTCTGAAAGACATTTCTTTTATATGTATCATCGCCCTAATTATGTATTAAAATTTATTGTAATAATAATAATAATAAAACTATAGTAAAAACAACTTAAATACAACATAAAACAATATTGATTTGCAAGAAATAACAATTATTTAGAGTTTTCAATTATTTAAAATTTTTATAAAAAACACAATTGAAATAAACATATATATTAATGAAACATATATATTATTTCTGAAAAACTTCAAACCATACGTTTGAATTGAAAAAATTCCAATTACTTCTTTACTTACTTGAGTTTAATTGATCTCAAAAATCTAAAATAAAATTTAAATTCCCTTAATGTAGTCTAATGTTAATACATATAGAACTACAAATTGACCAAGTGTCAGCCATTGATTTCACATTGATTGGAAACAATTAATAATGACTATACAAACGTGACTTAGGATGTTAATTAGAATAGAAATGTTCCCCATTCTATGAATTCACACAAAGTATTGTCTAGAAATTTAATGCAAAAATCCCATATAATGTAAAAACATTTCCATAATATGGAGTCTAATGACAGTGGAAAAATTCATCTTAAGTAAAATAAATAAGTGATGAAGAAGTTTCAACTTTGAAATTGTCATCGCCTCAACGGCGTAATCGATAGCGTGTCTGCCTAAGGATTCGAGCCGGGCACTGACGAGGGTAGGTTCGAATCCGATCCGAAACACGAAAAATCTGAATTGGAGTTTTTTTCTGA
This sequence comes from Diogma glabrata, assembly GCA_963693315.1. NCBI lineage: Eukaryota > Metazoa > Arthropoda > Insecta > Diptera > Cylindrotomidae > Diogma > Diogma glabrata. The sequence continues at coordinate 404,133,242 of OY856187.1, forward strand.
AAAACTTCAAACCATACCTTTGAATTGAAAAAATTCCAATTACTTCTTTACTTACTTGAGTTTAATTGATCTCAAAAATCTAAAATATATATTAATGTTTCAACACATTTTATTACAAAATATTATTTGAAAACGTATTGATTCAACAAAATCTATCGTCGAATTTTAACCGTCAATTGTAATGCCTAGTTTACACGAGACGAGTAAACGTGCGAGTTACTGTAGTACAGTTACTGGCATCGGCGAGCTACTTGCATATGCGAGTAGGACAGTAACTGGCAGGCGAGTTACTACAACATATTTTGTTTTTACTTGCCACACGCCTTCCCCCTCCACTTTGAAAAATTATGGTCGTATTGTATTCGGTTGATTTCGACTTCTTTTATGTTTCCTTTTTTTTTTTTTTGTGATTTTGTGAGCTTATAGACATTTTATGATTGTATAGACATTTTGTTTTTTCAGGTCTTTATTTAATATTGTTATTTAGGTTAAAAAAAATTTAATACGTTAAAAAATTAATTAAAATAAAAAATGTCATTAGAATAGTAAAATTTTTTCTCAGATTATTTCTAGATTATAGTTTTTTACAAAATATTTTTAAATTTATTATGAATAATCTATTTATCTAATTTATTTATTAATCTATAATTTATTAATAAATGCTAGATTAGTAAATAAATTACCTAATTTATTTATTAATCTATTTATTTAATTTCTAAATTAATAAAATATTTGAGTTTGTAAATAATAAATGTTTTAAAAAGAGCCAAATATTAACCTCATTTCATTTATTCATCTGTCAAATATTTTTAAAAACAAAAACAACAAAAACTCAACTCGCATGTAACTGGCAAGTAGATGTCATCGTGTGAACAGTACAGGCAAGTACAGCTACTGACCAATATTTTTGAGGCGAGTGAGCAGGCGAGTTACTGTCTACTGGAACGCCAGTAGCTCGCATCGTGTAAACCACGCTTAAGTGTATATAATCACCGACACCACGACTAATCTGCATTTAAAACTGACGATTTAATGTGGTTTAAAAATAATAAATGCCAAAACTGAAACTTCAGTTGTAGTTGCGATTTTAGTTGGGTTTGTCGATATGGCTCTATGTAATCGATTACGTACTACCTGGGTAATAATTTATATTATTGGCAATTTTTTATCATCAAATATATTTTATAAAACAAACACGTTTGTCAAAGAATTTATAACACATATGGCGCTTAATATATAAGTGAGTTCGTCAATGACATTTATTGAATGTTTTAAAAAAAGGTTAAAATTTTCAATGTTTACAAATATTACAAAAATAAAATGAATATAGCTATTGAAAAATTACCTAATTATTTGAAAATGTGTCGGTCGTGTTTATCAGAAAATGCGGACGATGTAAATTTATTCTTAAATGCAGATGAAGAATCTAATCTTTTATATTATAAAATGTATAACGAATGTATAAACGATTTTATCGATGACAATACTAATATTCCAAAACATATATGTTTCAATTGTTTAGAAAATTTACGTGTTTCGTATAAATTTATAAAACAATGCAAAGACTCAGAGTACAAGTTAAAAATAAAAGCTGAAATAAAAGGTAAAAAAATATTGTTCTTAAGTTAATATAATATCGAGAAGACATATGTTGATGTTTTAGACGAATTCTACGTGGAGGCCGAAGAAAATACAAATGACGATATTGAATATTCTGATTTTCCAACCGATTCATTGACCGAAACTTCTAGTGGTCCCAAATTTGAAGATGATCAATCTCAAGACATTAATGTTGATGATGAAATTCAGATTAATTATTTAACATCAGCATCAAAACAAACGACTGATCATTTTACAGAAAAGTTTCAATATGATTGTACATTATGTCATTTTGTAACTGAATCATTCGATGATTCGATAAAACATTCTGAAAATTGTGTGATTACAAAGAAGAAATGTGAAATATGCCTGAAGCTTGTGTCTAATTTACGTTTGCATCTAAAAATCCATGATTCATCTGTAAGCGAAGGTAAAACGATAAAGAACCAAACAAAAATTTATTTCAAATTATGATTTTTATATTTTATTCAGAAACAACTTTCGACTGTACAATATGCAATAAAAAGTTAAAGTCTAATTCAATTTTAAATAATCACATGCTTATACATTCTAATGATCGAAAACAATGTTTGTGCTCCGAATGTGGAAACGGATTTCGGTCGCTTAGTCTTCTAAATACTCACATGTTGATGACACATTCAAAAGAACGACGGTTTAAATGTAAACTCTGTGATAAGGCGTTTACACGATCTGAAAGTTTAATTGCACATACTCGAACACATACTGGCGAAAAACCGTATAGTTGTGATGTATGTGGCAAAGCATTTGCACAATCGAACGCCTTAAAAACTCATAAAACATTACATACAGGAAAAACTGTAAAATGTCCGTTATGTGACAAATGTTTCAGCCGACCTTCAAATCTAATTGTTCATAATAGATCACATACTGGTATGTATGCTTTAATATAGGAAATAATAACTGACTTTGATTTGATTCTGTATTTTAGGTGAAAAACCATTTCAATGCGATCTATGTCCAAAAGCATTTTTTCAAAGTTGTCATTTAAAAACTCATCGTTTATCTCATTCAGGTACAAAACAGTTTAAATGTAAAACATGTGGCAACGAGTATACACAAAAGAGTTCATTAAAATCGCATATGTATGAACATACAGGACGACCATTTCGGTGTGAACATTGTCCAGCAGCATTTACAAAAAGATACAGGTTAGTCATTCGATGTAGGGCTATTTCGTTATATTTTTGGTAAAATGTTTGTTTCAGATTTCGTTTTCATCAAAAAGTACATCATGATATTGAATGGGCTGAATCGGTTAAAAAATGATCAACCACAAAACAGGATTGAAGGGGGTTGAAAGATAAATTTTTTTATGTAAAAATGAAATGTTTTAAATGAAATTATGTCTTACTGATTGATGATTTTGTGATGCTGATGATTTTTTATGCTTCAAAAGTGCGTAGATTTACTTCGTACCCAGTTATCTATATCTCTTTCGATGTCTTTCTTAAACAGAATTGTATAGGTTAACGTTCGGCGCCCTTGAAAAAAGCTTTCATAACGAACTACAGGGTGGTGATTTTGTCATGTTATCTCACTAGTTATATTAAATAAAAGAAATCATTTAAAAATATTTTTTTTATCTCACTAGTGAGATAACATGACAAAATCACCACCCAGAACTATACAGAAGTTTGAAATTAAAGTTAGACTATTGTCAATATATTTTGATGGTTGATCAACTATGAAAAAAATTTAAAAACTTAGAAGATTTTCAATTAAAACTTATTTATCCTTATAAAAAAAGATTTTTCGGATTCGGATCTGATTTTCTAGGGCAGGCATAAATCAAAAATCTTCGAACTTACGAGAAATCAAAAATTCAGTTTTTTGTTTCGTTTCAATTCAGCACACTAGCTGCTGATTTCACCTTCATGTTCTGTGATTGTAATAATTTGTTCGTATAATTTATTTCTGTTAGACTTGCCATATTATTCTACCACAAAAAAATTCAAAATTGTCTATTTTAAGTGCATCTTTTTCCAATTGAACAACTTTTTTAACGCTGAATAAATCCATTTCATTTTAATCTTGTCTTCAAAGCATTCGGCATTAACATAAACTGACCAGAGCCAAATCGCTAAAATGTTGAACGAAATGCAAAATTCTGCAAAATACTAATTAGAATTTTTATGGCCAGAAAGTGGGACGGTCAAAACATGCTAGCTATAGGTTGTGCATAAATTTACTATTCAATGCTTACATTTACTATTTAATTCTTCAAAAATTCAAAAAGAAGAAAATTCCGACAATCTAAACTTTACTGCGGCATGCTCTCTAATCGAAATAGAATCGAATATGTTTTTATTTCCTTATGGTTCGATGCATCAGCATAAACCGTGGCAAAATCTGCAACAGACAAATATATTTTTAGTTGGTCTAGTACATGATCCATTAAAATTTTTTTAATTGTGGCATCTGATTTTGTTCTGGCACATGTATATTTGTTATCGAATTAGTTTACATATTCAATTTTTCGATCGAAAGCTTTGGTTGTGGTATATGGAAGGAGAAAACGGCTTTTGTAAGAGCAATATTTCTTTCAGTTTTTCCTAATTTCTAACGGTTTAAAAACTTGTTTAAGTTACTGGAGCTGGCGGCTTACAGCAACGCTTAATTATGTTTATCTGTATCTATATGCCTTTTAATATCATAACGTCCACTGTTAATTTGTAAATTGACCCCTACTGATAGTACAATAAACATTTGCGTTGTTATATTTTGATTTTTTTTATAGAAGGATATTCCAATTATATATCGTATGAGAATTTGTATAAACGTTTTCTATCCGTCATGATTTGCACGAGAATTTTTTAAATATAATTTTAAAAATTATTATAAATTTACCTTTTATAGTAGCACAAAACTTTTGTTAAACAAGTAAAGACTGCAAAACAATTTAAACAATTCATTTTAATTTTACTAAATAATTAATATCTAATACCTCTCGCTCTATTTTTTACAAATCTATACCATATATCAAGTTTTTATGGTGTTTGCTTTGTTTGTTATTTATTGAGAAAAAACATTATAAATTAGAAAATTATAATTTTACTTTTGAGCTACCCAGTTATAGTGTGTTTAAACAGAGTTTGAAACGCTACTTATATCACTCCTTTATTTTGTTCTTTCACAGCGCGTAACACAGGAGTAAAAAAATAATATAATATCATTCTTGCTACTAAATTGAAATAAATATTTTCTTTCAAATACTCAAAACTTTTATTTTTGCTTCAAATTTGATGCTTTCATACGTAAAATGCTTCGTATGCTTCGTTCAATTATGCATGTATTGTTAGAAAAATAAATATGGATGACAAAAAGATACTAATTTTGTTCTTTTGCAAATCGAATGAAAGAACAGAAAAATGTAATCTACTCCAAAGGAGTAAAATTGAAAAAACAATAATTTTACTCTTATGAGTAAGCACGATATTCAAATTATGAACATTTTAATTTTTGAATATTATTTGAAAGGATTGAAATGAGTGCTCGAATAAAGTAAAATTGTAAACTCTGGTTTCAAAATTTAAATGTTTATGAATTTATAAAGAAAACTGAGTCTTTTTAAGTAAAATATTTTGTATTTTATTTTTCCTAATATACTTTCGATCTCTCGTATATACACCGGGGAGATGTTTCTATAAACAAAGAAACTTTTTCGCTGAGGAATATCTCTTAGAAATCAAAAGATATTTGCAAAATAAAATGCAAATTATTGAAGTGAAAAAGACGGAGTTAAGTATTTCTAAGAAAATTATAGTTAAAACACTATTTCAGCAAAAAATATTGCACAGGTTTGTTCTCTCAATATAGATAAATCAACATATACATAACATTGTACAAACTGCAAGAAAAAACTGTGAAGCCATTGCTTTGACTGAGATATTGCGTAAACTTTACGTATAGGTATAAGGTTTTTTAATTATTTCGATAATACGGGCAAATGTGGTAGAAATATTTGTTTCCTGGGACAGATTTCTCCGTGGGACAACGCAATGAAATGTGGGAGATTTCCACGCAGCGTGGGACGTCTGGCAAGTTTAAATTAACATGGCTTTCAAGTATCACTTATTGATTAATGATGATTTCGCTGATGATTTACAAAACATGGCTATGAAAATATGCCGACGCGTTGGCGTTCGTGGGAAGAAATTATAAACTTCAGATGGTTGAAAATTGTTTTCATTAGCTCCTTTTACTGCATCAACAACGACTAAATTTTTGGAGCAGACACATGAAACGAAGAAAGCCTCTGGATTAATATTTGCAATATAAGACTGCACACCGTTTCCTTTTACCACGTATATTGACTTCGTTGTCGTAATCTTGACAAAGGAGATTCATTTATTATGAATGTTCATGTCAAGGGTTCGCCATAATCCATTATGTTTGTTTGCATCCGGTGTACAATCACCAATAACATGAAAAATTTTATCGTTTGTAGCATAATAATTATTAATTAATTAATGAAGTAATACATTAATTAATTAATTACAATAATTTCTTGCTGAATATTTTTTTCGCAAGTAATGAGTTTTATGTGAATTACCTACTGAACTTTAACATCCCGAGTAGAAATTTATCAGGGTTTAAATAGGGTTACCTGATCAGGGTTGCCCCCTAGTTCAATTGGTACCTGATCATAAGTGTATCGACATTGCCCTTTCAGGGCCTTGTTTGGGATAGTTTGATCAGAACCTGATCTAGCTCGCCGCGTACAATTAAATAGGGCAAATCCTAGTAAGGTATTTCGTATGAGCTCCTGATCAGTTTCTCCAACTAGGTGCCAAATATGAAAAACCAAATCTGGGCCGGATGTATAGAAATAAGGTTAAACCTATGAGTATTTTAATTCAGGCCCCAAACAGAGTCACATCGGATTAGTCTAATACGGCTTGTCCTTTATGGACTGATTGGACCCTGATCATACCCTGACTATATTCAGGCTTTCCCTAACTAATTTCTGCTCCGAATGTTTTCTTAATACCTGATCAACTTTTAAATTAAATTTCATCGCATTGCTCTTTAATTGCCTTTAGACGCCTGTGTACACGTAGGAGCCGGTCCTGATAGTAAAGTCCATGGGAATATCATAAATGTGCTTTTGTTAAGGATTGTTCATGTAGAATAATTTTAGTAGAGTTTATATTGTCCTACCTTATCGCATTTTTTCATTAGTTATCAAGCAAAGAAGAATATGTTAAATTATGCTATTAGAGTTAAGGCGTTTAGGAAAATCGTGTTAATTAGTTTAAGTGTGTTAACAAAATAAAATATTCATAAAAAGTTTATACTAACTATCAACTATAGAATCATCAACCTTAAAGTGACGAAATATCTGACCGAAAGATTCGTACGTCGAAGTTTGTTACTGCAAAGATTCATTTTTGACATTGGATACTCAAAGGGTGCTCTAAAATATAACTTTTACATACGTAGAGACCACATTGGTTCCGAAATTAAATCATGATACAGATATGTGTGTAATGCTGAGTTGACTGATATTTTCCAAACTTGTCATTTTCATTAACGAGCTTACAACTCATCTTTCTTAAAATACACTGGTCTCACTAAAAGTTTTATTTAGAAGGCTATATTATTGGTCTACGAAATTTACTAGTTGTTCTCGCCCTTTTTTCATGATTCGTTTCGATCGAACCTCTTCGCAACTTCACTTCTGGTGTTGCAATTATGTGCCTGAAAAATCAAGTTTTTACTTTGTTTTTTTTGTTTGTTTTATGTAGAAAGATTGAATTTTTCAAGAAAACTTTTGATAATCTATGTATTCCCAATCTTTCTATGTATTCCCACTATAAACCTTCTCGGTTGATTCGGTTCGCTAATGTTTCGCATCTGTCTGACGAGGACTGATCAAACTCGGTTGACTTTATCGCTCAAATACATCTAGGTCACTAAAACCTGTTACCCAAACCAACCTTAAGAATTATAGTTACACTTCCTGCCACGCTCAACGTTCTAGACACTGCTTTGGTGTCATATATCAGAGTTCTTTCTGCAAAGTAGCTCAGCATTATTCGCATTAAGTAGTCAGGAACACGCAAATGGCTTAGACGAGTTCATAATTTTATTCCAGGTAGGAGAGTTAAAAGCGTTTTTGACAATGAGAGTGATGACACAACTTTATCACATTTCGCGTCCATTACAACGTTGGTCAACCGCTGTTTTCACCTTTTCAAGCCGGTTGCAAATTATTCTTTGTAGAACTTTACCTTATGTATCGAGCATGCATAGTGGTCGATACGAAGATTATTCCTCCGTCGACTTGTCGTCCTTTCGAATTAGCAGTAGTCGTTGGCGCTTTCATTGTCTAAAATCCTTTGAATTCAGTACACATATCTGTTTAAATAAAATAATTATAATTTATTGAATGTTGTAAAAAATACAGTTTCATCTATTTAAGTCAACGATTATTATATAACTATTATAGTTCAATAAAATAATTAAGTTTATAACATCCTAAATTAGTTGCTGCTTGAATTAAAAAAATTAAGTACATTTTATGAAATGAACGGTTTGCTTTCACTACTTTTTTCTAAATTTCCACTTAAAGTGGGATCCGGTCTCCTTCTTTTAAAGAAGCCCATTTTATAAAGACAAAACGATACTAATGCTAATACTAAAAGACCACCTAATATTGCTACTATATATATCCATAATGCTATACTTGTATCCCCGGCAGTATCCGATAACTCTGGATATGCATGTGTTTCAACCTAAAAATAAAAAAAAATGTTAGTAAATTTTCTTCCTAAGTTAAATAACAAACATACCGATTTATAATCATCAGTAACATTTGTTTGAATTCCGTATGGCAACGGAATTGAAATGTGAACATTTGATGCTATTTTAACGTGATCAACTTTTGGAAAATGAGATACTAACGTTGAATTCCAAAGGACACCACGAATTTCTATAAACGCTTCTAACTTTCGTGGTAAATTAAATAGTTTGCATTGAAAATGCAAACAAATCACATTTTTTTTATTACAATCTAAATGAATTATCTCGTGTTTACGTACTTCGGTTAAATTTTCTGGTCGATTTACATCGACAATAATGTCACGTTTTAAACGATTGCTTGATGATGAATACTTTGAATACGATGAATTTTTGGAATATTCAGATGAATAAGTATAAGATTTATTTGATGCTGTTCTGCTTTCATACGGTTGCGGTAGTAAATCACTTACAATAGGAAATTTTGTTAATTTTAATGGATTAATTTCAGATGCTGGTAAAAAGCATTCACTCGCTGCAGAGGCTGGAAAGCAAAAGTTATAAGCATTACGAGAATAAAAATTATGTTATAAATGAAATGCACTACAACAAAAACAACATTTAGTGATCGATTAACATTAATCGATATTATGTGAGACAATTTTTAACTGCCCGATAAGGGAAGTATTGTTTTAGGGCGTCGGGTTTCGAAATCCGCACCGCCATAAGCTGTTCAGGCTATGTTTAGTTGGCAGTGTGTGTTGTGTATGTATGTGAGTGTATTTTGTACAAAGTGGTCTGTTGAATGAATTATATTCATTTTAACTTTATTATAAAACCTATTTTAATTTTAGGTTTTATACTAAGGTTTAGTCGCCAAACCAGACCGAAGTGATGTATTTTATTTCACTAAAGGTTTATTTATTACTTAAATACTTACAATTAATAGATGGACTTTCCACCAAATAAAGTAACCATTTTGTAGTTCCAGTTTTTTCATCTAAATATTTATGAGGCCAGTTAATGTCGATAACAATTTCTGGTGCTCGCCACGGGCCATCATTATAAATTTGATAGGTATGTTGAAGCATTGTACCAACTTGTTCAAAGAATTGAATGTTTTTTTCTTCTTTAAGCTCACCACCATAAAATGATTGTTGAGGTTTCGGTCGCCTAAATACAAAAAAAGAAAAATATTGAATATAAATTTCAGTAAAAAAAAAAGTGGCAGACTAACCCATTTATACTTAATTGCGCTTCTTTCACAACTGTAACTTCTAAAACTGTATTGTTTTGTGGAACCAGTTGTTTCGATGTTGAATTAGCAAAAACAATAAATTCAAACCTAGGATTTGTTTCGTCTAATCCGCTTGGATCAAATCTTAATGTAACACTTCTAATCGCTCCTCTTGGCATTGGATTACCCAAAGAACACGAAACCATTGTTTTATTAAAATGATCACATATCACCCCACTCTATCATTTGTAAATAAAGTAATAATATAAAATTATAAAAATATGAATTCCATTTTTACCTTTAGTGCACCAATATATGACATTGTTTTAATATGTTGGACAAATACTTGTGCTTCATATGCAGATTCTTCCCAATTAGTTACAATTATTGTTAAACGTATATCACTGCTATTGCCGAGTTTCAATGTGTAAGCATCATCTATAAAAAACAAAAAATGTTGTTACTGTAGCAAAAGTAGAGCCATCGTTCCAGAAAATAATAGAGAAACTCGTTCCACTAAAAGGAATAATATCTGAATAAATTCCGTCAGACAACGGTTATCAAATAAAAAAAAATCAGGCAAGTGCGAATATAATTCGCATTCGCTCGCTGAGGGTTCCATGTATATAATATTTGAGAAAACAACAGTTTTTGTTAGCGAGGTTTCACGTTGGGTTGCATCTTACCCAAAGCTGTTTATGGTGGCTAAAGAAAGTTTCAATAACGCCAGCTTATAAATTATTTATATTGGAAAATATATTATCAATAATTGTAGCTTCAACTGTTGTTCGTTCATGAATTTTTCTCTGAAAATTTTTTTGTAGAAAATAGTTTGGGAGCCAGTTTTGAGGATTTTTATTGAAACCCACATTAAAGTCACAGGAAAAACTGTCGTCAAATTATTGCCAACGAGTGTTAATTAATGGTAATATACAGTTACTGGTTCACATTTTGTTTTTGGTTAATGGACTGTAATTTATTTAACCCGATTAATTTGCTTTTAAAATACACGTTTTTATTTATCAATACCTTTTTAATATATTTTGTATAAAATATGAATTTAATTGAAACAAGATCAACTACTGAATGATGATGGTCCCAAAACGGAAACTGATCAAGTCAAAATGGAAAATTTATTGCTGCCAACTTAGCAAACATTAATAAAAATAAAAAAATAACTTAATTAAAAAGAGCCATCCATTGTAATAATAGATGATCTAAAAGAAATAAATTTCATATAATAAAAAGAATTTTGATTATTAATTTGCAATGATTTGAAAAATAAATTCATTTCAGAAAATAAAAATAATAATCAAAATAGTCTGTCTATACATTTTCATCAGACGACTTAACATCCCTAGACCAGGGTCGATAATTTTTGAAAACAAAAAAAAATAATAGTAGGATGAAACCCATTAGAAAAGGAGGAGAATATTATAGAAATGAAAGGAAAAATAACTTAAGGGCGATCTGAGGTCGGGAAGGGGAAGGGGTGAGTTTTTAAGGGTAAAAAACGGTTTATCTCGATTTCCGGCAAAACTAAAAGTCCTATGGAAAGTTGTAGGTAATAAAAAGATCTAAAACTTTTGTATCGACACTTTTTCAACTAAACTTCAAAAATTTATGTGAAAAATTCAAAAAACCAAGTTTTTGGTTTTTTATTTTTATCTTTTACAAAAAAATTTTTTTTTCACGAAATTTGGTGAAAACTTACCTTTTTATGTCCCAAATACGCTGTAATTTATTTGATTTGAAATTTTTATTTGGTCACCTTATTTTGAATTAATATCGAAAAAGCACCCTAATTTTCAATCGAAAATTCAACCGTCAAAATATCAGCTTTTTTCAAAAAGTTGGTATGGTTTCTGTTCGTTGAAATCTCTACTTTCCGATGGTGAAAAAAAAAATATATTACTATAGTAAATCTTCTCAGAAAATGCAAAAAATGAATTGAATTTTCGATGGAAAATTAGGGTGCTTTTTCGATATTAATTCAAAATAAGGTGAAAAAATAAACATTTCAAATCAAATAAATTACAGCGTATTTGGGACATAAAAAGGTAAGTTTTCACCAAATTTCGTGAAAAAAAAAAAATTTTTTTGTAAAAGATAAAAATAAAAAACCAAAAACTGGTTTTTTGAATTTTTCACATAAATTTTGAGGTTATGTGAAAAAAGTGTCGATACAAAAGTTTTAGATCTTTTTATTACCTACAACTTTGTTATGTAACTTTTTTCCATAGGACTTTTAGTTTTGCCGGAAATCGAGATAAACCGTTTTTTACCCTTAAAAACTCACCCCTTCCCCTTCCCGACCTCAGATCGCCCGTAAATTATTTTTCCTTTCAGTTTTATAATATTCTCCTCCTTTTCCAATGGGTTTCATCCTACTATTATTTTTTTTTACTTTTTATTATTTTTAAAGGCTTCTACCCTGGTCTACCCGGCGGCCTTGAAAGCACAAAACTTTCAAAAACAACCTAAACGTTTCAATTTACATTTCACAATCACCAGCTCAAGAATTCATTTTATTTGTCTAGTCATTATGAAACAAATATTAATTAACAAAAATAAGTTAATAGTAAATCTTTGATTTTATTTAAAAACAGAAATAAGTTGAAATCAAATTCAATTATCTATGGGCAGTTTGCATAATTTAGAAATGGCTCGTTTATAACTGCCATTCCTTGTTTTAACTTCAGCAACTCTTGCCCTTTCATCTGATCCGAGTATTATGTCTGTCACCACTGCGAGTAACCATTGAGTAGATGGTCTGTTTTCATCAATTAATATGACCACATCTCCAATTTTAATATTGTCAGAGGTCTCCTTCCACTTTTTGCGTTGTTGGAGGTTGTGGAGGTGTACTTGGAGGTAATTGAAAATCGTTTCCAAAAATCCTGAGTTATTTGGGTGATTTTCTGCCAATTTGATAATTTATTTACAGAATAGTCCTCGTATGAAGGTTCGCCTAAACTAACTATGGGTCGACCAATCAAAAAATGTGCAGGAGTTAGTGGCTCAGGCTCGTTTGGATCACATGACATTGGCGAGATTGGTCTAGAATTAACAATACCTTCAATTTCAATCATTAAGGTATTAATCTCTTCGAACGTCATATGCTTGTTTAATGTAACACGTTTGAGGTGATTTTTAATTAATTTGACCGAGGATTCCCAGAGCCCGCCGAAATTTGGCGATCTAGGTGGGATGAATTTCCAAATAATGTGCTCATCTACACAATATCGTTCAATATTTTTGAAATAGCATTGATTTGTGAATAATTCAAAAAGTTTTTTTATTTCGTTATCAGCCCCAATGAAGTTGCTCCCATTGTCTGACCAAATTAATGATGGTTTACCGCGTCTATATATGAATCGTTTAAGATTGGAAATAAACGCTTGAGTGGACATGTCTGATACCATTTCTAAATGAATGGCTTTTGTTACAAAGCATACAAAGAGACAAATATATACCTTGTGGAGCTTTGGAGCTTTGATTTCACCAAGAACGGTTAACAAAAGTCTATTCCGACTGTGCTGAATGAATAATTCGGAGTAACAAGTTCCTTGGGTAAATTTCCCATAATCTGGTTCATGGGATTTGGTCTAGTTCGAAAGCAATTAATGCATTTACTAATGATATGCTTTGCTGTGTTTTTGGCGTTTATTGGCCAATATTTTTGCCTTATTATAGATATAAGTAATTGAGGCCCCGCATGATGGTTTTTTATATGATAGTGTTGAAATAATATCTTTGTGAAATGATGGTTACACGGTAATAAAAATTGATGTTTTTGATCATAATCAAGGTCAGAATTATTTAATCTGCCTCCTACACGGATTATATTATTTGAGTCTAAAAAGGGATTGAGGCTTTTGAGTTTAGATTTATTATTAACTTCTTTTGAGTTTGTCAATTCAATAATTTCAGAGTGCCACTCACTATTTTGAACCATTTGAATTAATTTTTGTAGAGCGGACTCTAGTTCGTCAAATGTCAATGAACCTGATTTGGGCTTAAGTTTATTTCGACAATTCCAAATAAACAGAAGGCAGTATGCTGTTACGCGCTGCAATTTGGTGAATGAGCTAAACTTGGACAATAACGAAAAATCAGGATCAGTTGTGGTTACCAATGAAATGGTTTTGAATTCCATTTCTGATTTATCAATGTCCTGGTTAAAATTTTCCTGATTCCAATCTATGTTTGTTTCAGAAAGGAAATTTGGACCATGCCACCAAAGAGAAATATATTGAAACTCATCGGGCATGACCCCACGCGAAACAATATCAGCTGGGTTTTCTAACCCGCTGATATGCTTCCATTCGTAATCGCCAGTTAAATCTTGGATCTTGCTTACTCTATTGGCAACGAAGCTTTTTAACTTATAAGGTGGTGTATTGATCCAACAAAGCGTAATTGTCGAATCAGTCCATAAAATTACGTTATCAAATGATATTTCGATAGACGTTATGGCATATTTGATTAATTGCGCGAGAAGTAAGGCCGCACAAAGCTATAATCGGGGAAGCGAGATGGTTTTGAGTGGCGCGACACGTGATTTACTACATATAAGTGATGTTTTAACGTGATTGGTGTTATCGATTGATCTTATATATACACAAGCACCATAGGCTCGCTCAGATGCGTCTGAGAATCCATGTAATTCCAAGATTTTAGAATTTGGTTGTGATACATATCTGTTGAAATGTATACTGCTTATGGATATTAATGATGAGCGAAATTTATTCCACACTTCAAGAATTTCTGATGGAAGTTCTTTGTCCCAATCTATATTTTCCTTCCAAATACGTTGCATGATGAGCTTAGCAGTTATAACTATAGGAGAAATAAGACCAAGTGGGTCATAAAGCTTAGCTATATCTGACAATACATTTCGTTTAGTGTCAGATACCTTTTGAAATTCAATTTGGGAGGTGCTAAATACGAATACATCCTCGCTGGGATTCCATATTAAGCCAAGAGTTTTAATTTCGGAATTTATACCAATTTCATTTCCTTTGGAAATTTCGCAATCTGCTAGTGGAATATTAGATTATAATGCTGATGTGTTAGAGCACCATTTATGTAGTTTGAAACCACCCTTATCTAACATATGAATTAGCTCCTTTTGTAGTTCGAGGGCCTTTTCGATCGAATCTTTCCCTGTTAAAAGGTCATCAACATAAAAATCGCGTTTTACGATTGCTGATGCAATGGGATAGTTGTGAACTTCATCATCTGCCAATTGATTTAAGCAACGGGTTGCCAAAAACGAAGCAGCGGCCGTCCCATACGTGACAGTGGTTAGTTCATAAGTTTGAACGTCTTGGTGTGGTTCAAATCTCCAGAGAATTCTTTAAAATCTGGTGTGGCTGGGGTCTAAATTTATCTGCCTGTACATTTTGGCTATGTCTGTACTAAAACCAAACTGAAATTTACGGAAACGAAGTACTATCGAAAATATGTCCTGTTGAACATTTGGACCAACCAATAAAATATCATTTAATGATACCTTGGACGTGGATTTTGCTGACCCGTCAAATACGACGCGTAGCTCGAGGGTTTTAACACCGCATGGTGCGGTAAGTAAAAATTTGGAGAAATTGCAATCTCATCTGGAGATAAAAGACGCATATGACCAAGTGATATATATCCTCGAATAAAATCGGAATATTGAGCTTTGAGGTTTGCATTTTGATTTAATTTATTTTCAAAATGGAGAAATCTTTTAGGGGCAATGGTCTTGGTATCCCCTAATTTATCAGGATCCTCTTTAAAGGGAAGAAAAATTGTATATTGACCCAACTCGTTTCGGTAGTGAGTTTGAGAAAAGTGTGTTTCACTTTTGTGTTCATCTTGAGATAAATATTTTAGGTTTTCTAATGATTCGACTTCCCAGGAGCGTCTCATAGTATATTCCAAATCCGTTACCGGATAAGTTACTGCAAAATTGTGGGAAATGGTTGGTTGTTCAAAGGCACCAGTAATCAACCATCCAAATAAGGACTCGTGAATTACTGGCAATTGGTTTCTGAGTTCAATTTTATTTGGCATTAAAATTTTAAAAAATATTTCGGATCCAATCAAAATGTCGATTGGACTTGATATATAGAATGTTGGATCTGCTAACTTTAATTGAGGCGGAATAGACCATAGTGAAACATTTATATTATTTTGAGGAAGAGTATTTGTAATTAGTGGAACAATTAGGAAATCTAAATCAGCTTCAAAATTCGAAACTCTTAATTTAATAGCTGTAGATACCTTACTACGAATATTGACATTTGCTTGGTTCAATCCTGATATTGATATGGTTTCTCTTAAAGATGTGTTCTTTTTAATTTTATTGGCAAAAGATTCGGTTATGAAATTAGATTGGCTACCCGAATCCAATAGCGCTCTTGCTTTATGATATGTGCCATGGTGATCCTTTATTAAAATTACCGCAGTCGGAAGAATAATTTGTTTATTTATAGCATTATTTTCTAAACAATATGCTTGGTTGTTAGAATTGTTGTTTGAGCTTGTACTGGGTTGTGTACTGGATTGAGGAGTATTGGTCTGGGGTTTAACGTCATAATGGAGTAAATAGTTATGTTTTTGATTGCAGAATTTGCAGCCAGTGTCCATCCAACAATTCTTCGTCTGATGGGAATTGCGTAGACAATTAGAACACACGTTTAATTCTCTGGCTTTGCTTTGTCTTTCAGATGTTGACATGTTTAGAAATTGCTTGCAGTGGTATAATAGGTGGTCTTCATTGCATAAGACACACTTTTTAATGGATTTTGAATGGTTTGATTTTCTAAAATCGGAATTTGATGTTTTGTTCGGGGTAAAAAATGCTTTCTCCGAATGCTCACCTTTTTCTTTATAACCCCTAAAATGGGTATATTTGGGTTTATTATTGGAATTTGATTATTGGTTTGATTCTTTAGATGTATCGATGGACTTAAGCACGCGACATTTCTTCTCTAAGAAGAATCGTCCATGTAGGTAGTTCATTATTTGATAAATCATCTTCCCAATCTTTTCGAGTAGATTGGTCTAATTTTTTTACTATTAAATTAATAATGATTCATGCTGATAAGCCAGAAATTTCTTGCTTACAGGCTTCCAAAAACGTAATATTTGATATGCAGGGATTCAATAACTGTCGTAAATCAAATGCATTGTTTTTAGTTACCTGTTTTAAATTACATAATCCTTCTATATGTTTATCAATTATGACACGTTCACTATCATAACTGGATACAAGATCCGCCCATGCTTTATTATAACCAGCAGATGATAATGTTATGTGTCCAATTGTACTTTTTGCGTCTCCTTTTAGCTTGCTTAAGAGATACGTAAATTTTACGATATCAGTAAGTTCGGTATTATTATGTATGACAGCGGTATAAGTATCTCGGAATGTTAACCATTCGGATACATTGCCGTCAAATATTGGAATTTGTACATGGGGTAATTTAGGGTGAGATTTCCGATTATTATTTCCAGAAGAGTTGGAATTTATATTATCATCTAACGTAATTTGATCTAAAAGGAACTCTAATGATGCTTTCATTGAATGATAATTTGATTTTAGACTGATATATGAGTTTTGAAACTCCATAAATTCGTCTTCTTCCAATAATTTAATTAATTTATCGGCTACATCATTAATTTCATTTATAGCTTCATTTAAAGCTGATATTTGACAAGATACTTCATTTTTAGTGTTTGTGGATGGGTTGAATTTAGTAATAAATGAGGATACGAGTGCATTGTTAACACAGTCGAGTCATTTGTCTACTGAACATTGGGGAGATTGGTATACCAACAGGATTTGAACCTCAGCTAGTTGAACATTCACAATGACTGCCAGTAGAGCTAAAATCGAAGTGATGGTGGATACTATTTTTCTACACTAGTGGTACTGTATCAGACCTAACGAAAAGAACAGATCGGGGAACCTTGATTTACTTCAACCAATTTTCTGGCCGAGTTCAACAATTTCAAAAGTAATTAGTGATCAACTTCACAGAGAACATTTGCAACCTAACGCCTTTCGCCTGAAGGAGTTGAGTATATCTGAATTGTTAAAGTTGTTTGATCTAGTCTGATCTTGTTTGTTCATTTCTATATTTCGTTTGACTCAATATTTTACTATAATACACATTTCTTACAACGTAGCAAAATGCATCCTCCTCTACGATTATTTTACGTGAATAGTCCTTCACAAAAACACAGTTTTAGAATTTTAATCAAATGAATCAATAACGGTGTTTTTGAAAACTACAAAAAAAATTGCTTGGACTAGAAAAAAATTCACCTTTCTTATGACACCCCACTCGACATAGTCAAAAATAATTTTTTTTCAAAATTTTCACTCTCAACCCTCTCAAAATAACATTTGAAATGATGAGCCGCTATAGTGTTCATTCAATCTTTATGAAATTTTTTTTTGAAATATTTTGATCTTTTTCGATTTTTCTAAACCAAACTCGATTCCTAACAATAATCTTTTGTTTTAATATATCCTTATCTATGTTCATAAAATATAGATGAAAACAAATATTTGAATTTTTTTGTTATCAGTAGGCGTGGGAAAACACATTTAAAAACTGTAGAAAATATCAACTTGATAGCACAGAGCACTTATAGTTTGTGAGTAAATCGATTATGTAGAAATTCGGACGGATACCGAAGTCTCACCAATAGGGTACTGTTTTTACTTTTTTAAAGTACAGAACCCTAAAAATATGCTTCAGAAATAAATAGTTTGGTCGACAGCAAAACTTTTACTTTTAGCTAGATTTTTGACTAGACATGTCTATTGTTCTGACTAGCTAATATAAAAGATGGCAACGACGGTTGAGTTAGATAAAATATAAACAAACGGAAATAAAATAAAAGTAACAGATTATAATAATGTTACGTAGAATCATAAACACAATAAAATATAAAAGATTCAACTTTAATTTTCGATATACAATATTTCAAAAATAAATCAAGGTCACTTGAGGTCAGGTCAGGTCAGGTCAAGCAAGGTCAATTCGTTTCTTAGAATCAGGGTCAACAATAAATAAAATTGAATGATTTTATGAGTCAAATCAACGAATTATTTAGAAATTATGCAGAATCGTATATAAGCAATTACCTCTTGTAGAATAGATTAGTTTTATTTTAGACGTGCGATGAAGTTAAGTGAAAATTAATTGTAAACGAAACAAATTGTACTGTGTATATAAAATCGTACAAATAGAAGTTATTTTTAAATTAGTTTTTGTAAATAAAGTTTTAAGTGGAACAATCAAGTAGTTGAAGACTTAATAAAACCTGGTGTTTGTGCCTACTAATCAGTGATCGAACTCGGAAGAGATTTGGGCATTGCGTTTTATCGAATTGAGAGTAAAGTGAGGTTGGAAAAACCAATTCGAAGTAAGGTTCTAAATACGTAATACAATAAGTAATTTAAATTTATTGGGGATTTTGGAAAACAATTAAACAGTCAGTAGGGAAGGAATAGGAATTTTTTCAATTCAAAGGTATGGTTGGTCAAAGTTTCTCAGAAAAAAACTCCACTTCTCATTTTACGTGTTTCGGATGAATAGGCAAACAATCTATCAATTACGCCACTGAGGCGGTGACTATTTCAAAGTTAAATTTTTACGAAGTTGTTACTTGTTTACTTAAGTTGAATTTTTCCACTGTCATTAGACGCCATATTTTGGAAATTTTTTTACATTATATGCAATAAATTTTTAGACATTAATTTGTGTGAATTCATAGAATGGGGAATATTTCTATTCTAATTAACATCCTAAGGAACGCTTGTGAAGTCATTATTGATTGTTTCCAATCAATGTGAAATCAATGGCTGGCACTTGGTCAATTTTGGTTCTGTATGTATTTAATCTAAGTTATTATGAAATGAGGTTTTCAATGAATTAAGTTTATAACGTAAATTGTTTTAATTTTCAATTTTTCTTTCTCACCTTGATTATCTTGATCCAATTCAAGTTCAGCTTCAACTTTTAACTGTGATTCACATATATCATCGCTACCACAGTCTTTTTGGAATGTTGCTTCAAACGTTCGATCAGCTTGTGTTTTATCTAATATTGGATGCAAAGAATTTAAACCTGATTTAGGTAATACTGGTTCAACGATAGAGTAATTAAGACGAAATTTTATCGGTGTTTGAATATCTCTCGTATTCTCTTTTATATAAACAATAACTCGTCTACAGTCAAATTCACCATTTGCGATTACTGTTATTGGTTTTTGTATAATATTTACTCTTTTATTGAAATCATCATCAAAAAAAACTCGTGAGAATTTTTTCAAATTGCCATAAGTTTCCGCCTCAACCTTATACAATAATTCTAATCTCTTATTATTTGTTGCTAGTTCATATGGATCAATCGAGCAACATGCATCAAACGAAAAACATGTTAGGTTACTGTTGCTTTGATCCAAACATCCGACTTTTTTTGGATCAATATTGAAAATATCTGTGCTGTTTACTTTCGTAATTATACTAATAATTGGACGGGCTAGTAACGCAACAATTGCTGATGAATCATATGCTCCGATCAAAAGATCCGGATAGTTGTTATCATCTAAATCATTTCCACCAGATAATGAACAACCAAAAGTATTTAAAATCGGATTCATTCCAAGATCTGATGCGGTTATAATCTGAAATTAGAATGACATTAGTTAAATAATTTCGAATGTGAAATAAAATTGTCAAATTTTTAATAAAAATTCAAAATAAACAAAACTATAGGTACCTGTGATGGTTGTTTGATTAAGCCAGTTTTAGACCCTAAATAAATATAAACAACACCATTGCCCTCATAAGGTGCCCCAATCGCAATATCGTCACAATTATCTTTATTTATATCACCGAGATTCGTTAAAGCTAAACCAAAGCGTGATTCCAATTTTCCAGTTAACTTTAGTGTCGGCCGATCAGGTAAAGTATAATTTTCATTTTGATATACATAAACTATTCCACCTTCATGGCGTGAAAAATAAAATGGTGCAGCAATTATGATATCATCGAATCTATAACACCAACCAAAAATTAAAACAAGATTTCTTTAATATCAAGATCTTATGTTATCTTACCCATCGCCATTGATATCAGCTGTCATCATTTCGTATCCAAAACTAGATGCGAATTGTTCTCCCTTTAAAACTTGGATAACTTTCATTTGTGTAACTGACGGTTCACCCTTTGAAAACAGAACAACTTCACCATGTCCTAATGATCGCGGAGCTCCAGCAGCATATGACATATAGGAACCATAATACCGTCCACCTGTAACTGACATACCCAAATAACTGTATTTATCAACCGGAGAGTTTGTTTCTGTATGTGGTCCATAATAATGCCCTTTATCTCGTTTTAAAAAATTTCCATCAATTGATATTACAAAAAGTGAACCACGCCAATTAAATGGTCCTGGAGCTCCTAAAATCATTGTACCATCATCTAATAAGGCACCAGATGTTCCAGCTTGGCAATAACCATAATCTTCATGACCACGTGCGACAGACCGGCCTTTGCATGGCTCACTGGTATCTTCATATGTTAAATTTTTTGTTAAAATATAACATAATCCTTGACCATATTGTGATGCATCAATATCAGGACCATGCTTTCTTATATAACGATGAGCACAAACAAAAACCTGAAAAATAAAGAAAAAACTCAAACACGGTATACATAAATTAGAATGTTTTTCTTGCGTTTATACTTTATAGATAGAATGGAGTTGAGAAACGAAATTATTAAAAAATGTATAACCTCGACAATCTAACTTACAAAGAAAACGTTTTTGAAGCTTTTAAATCGGTTAGCTGTATATCTGGAGCTTTAGAAAGGGACATTGGAAGCAATTCTAGAGTACTAGAAAATCAATCAATCTAGTTCCGTTGGCATTATCATCAAACCAGGATTATGAAAACAGAGATTCTGATTGTATTTGAGTAACTGTAGGAATGAATATTCTTACACATAAATAATTTCTACAACAGATAACTTTATTTACCTGTAACACGAACGAAAGCTCAATCTGGTTTCATTAGTTGATGTCACATAGAACCACATAACGTCACATTAATTAATTTATCGTATACTGCGTGATATCGACTAGTGGAACATGTTTCGTGTTACTAGTAAATTTAATAATTGCTTATGTTTTGTAAAAATTAATTATTTATATGACTCCATATAGTACTTTACTTTGAAAAAGTAAAAACAGTACCCTATTGGTGAGACTTCGGTGTCCGTCCGAATTTCTACATAATCGATTTACTCACAAACTATAAGTGCTATCAACTTGAAATTTTCTATAGTAATTAAATGTGTTTTCCCACACCTGATGATAACAAAAAATTTTTAAATATTTGTTTTTTTCTATATTTTATGGACATAGTAACATGGACAATGGACATGGAGATAGTAAAACAAAAGTTTTTTTAAGGAATCGAGTTTAGTTTAGAAAAATCGAAAAAATGGAAGTACATATTTCAAAAAAATTTTCATTGAATTTTCGACTGCTTACTTTTTGAGTTAGCACAGTTTTCGATTTATTTTCAAAAATGCAAAATTTTTTTTTGTCCCCCCTTATCTACGAACATTACAAAAGAAAAAAATCATTGGTGTAGGCCTGTAGGGGTTTTGCTAAATCGAAACAAAAAATTTTTTTTGGTAGTTATAATTTCAAATGTTCATTGGAGGGGGAGTTTAAAGTAGAAATTTTGAAAAAAAATTATTTTTGATCATCGCATGTGGGATGTCATATGAAAGGTGATTTTTTTTGTAGTGCAAAACTGTTTTTTTTTGTAATTTGCGAAAGCACAGTTTTCGATTTATTTTCAAAATTGTAAAATTTTTTTTTTGTCCCCCCTTATCTACGAACATTACAAAAGAAAAAATTTAAAAAAATTCATGGGGTTTTGCTAAATCGAAACCAAATTGTTTTTTGGTTGTTGTAATTTTAAATGTTCATTGGAGGAGTTTAAAGTAGAAATTTTGAAAAAAAAAATTATGTGGGGTGTCATATGAAAGGTGTTTTTTTTTGTAGTGCAAAACAGTATTTTTTGAAATCACAGTTTTCGACTTATTTTAAAAACTGTAAAATTTTTTTTGCCCCCCCCCCCCTATCTACGAATACTACAAAAGAAAAAATTTAAAAAAATTCACCTGTGTAGGAATTTTGCTAAATCGATACTAAAATTTTTTTTTACTACCTAGTGATAATTTCAAATAAACGTGAAACAATACTAACAAAAACTGTTTTTGAAGTGAAAACTTCTTTAACCGCGTTATGCAATTTTGTATGAAGTAAAATTTATGTATTCGCGTTACCATTTTTAACATGCATTTTTGAAGAACAAAAAAATATTTTTTTTAAAATATGAAATACGTCCATTTCTTAACGTTTCAATTTGCGATGTGGATATCGCGCTCGACTGATGTTCTGTCGAGCGTTCAAATACTGGTGGTATGGTACATATTTTTTATTGTTTTTTTTTAATTTTTATTAAATACCATTGAATTATTTTTTTTTATTCATGAATTCATAAAAATAATAAAAATTTCTTTTTACGAATTTTAAAAAATTGATCTAAAATGCAGTTTTTTAAAGTTATATTGCTACTGTCTTTTGCAATTTGCATTCGAGTCATCATGCTTAATAAATATTGAATATATATAAAATTGAAAGTATGTCTGTTTGTCCTTTATGCATTAATACATTAATCATCATGAAAATTTGGGAAGTTGTTGTGTACACTTAATTTGCTTTTTATTTAACTATCGTTTTAAACGGTAGTTTGCTTTGATGAATATTTTTTTTGTTAAACATAATTTTTATGAAATTAAAAATAGCATAAGAAAGATAGTATAACCTGAAACAATTACATTTGTACATCAAAATTATAAAATTATATGTATTGGAATTTAACACATCATGATGTTACAAATTTTATCATCTTCACCAAATATGTTGTTGGTTTGGAATTGTATGTCATACATTTTTCTAAAATGAAGTGAAGACTTAATACTTGATAACATCGATTATATCGATTTTAAGCTCACAATTACGAGACGGAAATCGCATAAATTCTATACAAAGAAGCATAGCTTATGTATGATTAAACATGAATGGCAATCATGATAAATAAAATAATTAAAAATGGTGGCACTTAGTCGATAGTGATTTGCTAACGGCAACAATGAGCATTAATACCAATGAATTTACTTAGCTTTCCGCAGGAAGATTTGTAAAATTTAAAATTGTTGATCTATGGGTGTGATAACCACGCGTACTTTAGTCCCTGCTATTGGCATATGAGTTATCTTGAGATATCGTATACCACTGGCAATAGCAGTGCAATCTCGTTAGCCAAAGTGATATATTAGGGGTGCTGGCGGATGAAGTATTTTCAATCAACGATACCATCCTTTACTCTAAGTTATGGAATATTCTTTGATGATACGCTATTTTTTTTTTAAATAAATTGTGTTTGGTGGTGGTAGAAATTACAAGGTGTGTCACAACAAGACATAAAAAGCTTTTAACAACAAGGTCCCACAACAACATGCTTTCTAGGGTGTTGATAGACGCAAATTTTTATATGATATGTTTTGATTATTTTAAATATAAACATGTATATAATAGTTGCTTGGAATGCTGATAGATGTGAACCCCAGAATAATTTTAATGATTTTAATTTAAACATTCTGAAATTTTAAGTTGCGATGCTACAATAATTGGAAGATACCAAAAAACACAGCTATTTCACAGATTTAAGTTTTCACCTCTGTCGGCAGTCCTTAACGCTGCCTTCTTTTTTTTTTTTTTCAATATATGCACGGAACACTCAGAGAGCGAATTATATTCGCACTTGCCTGACTTTTTTAAATCATTTTATCATGAAACCACCACATTAATGAAATCAATGTAACTGATATGGGTTAACTAACAATCTAAGCATTGAAGCGACGTTCCACCTAGTGGAGCTTCAAATTAACTATTTTCACTCTTTTAGGTATTCGAGCACAGTTTACGAAGAAATAAAGTGGTGATGGATACTCAAACTGTTCACTGAATCATCGTTGAACTAACAAAAAAGGTTATTAATTAAACGAAGAATTAATATTAATTAAATTAAGAATATAAAAAATAAAATCACAAATTTACTTTAAATCAGTTTGATCATTGAAAAACAGACAGACTAGAGTTTAAAGTAGTAAACATGATATAATATAGAATTAAAAAAAAAGAGGCAGGTGTTGCTAAGTTAAAATCGTTTAACTATAGACTAAAAATATATATATTTGTCTATATAGGAACGATTTTACGTAAATGTTAGAATTGAGGAATAACGATAACCACAAAAAGGCTTTGAAAGTTGAAACTATTTTAAAAAAGTCAGACAAGTGCGAATAAAATTCGCTCGCCAAGGGTTCCGTGAATGTAAAACAACACAATATCAAAAATAATTGACAAAAAGTTATGTTGTAATGTCTTTATATTGCCAGACCAAAGACGCATAACAAAATGAATGTTTAATCGTAAATGTCAATAGTAAATTACAATCACATACATATATAATATTGTTACGAGTACAGAAAAGTCTAGACGATTACAGGAAGATCTAGACGATTACGGTCACTTCCAGGAAAATAAAATCAACAAAACACAACAAACAAATTAATGAAATGAATTTTGTTGTTGTTGTCTTATTCTTAGAATTAGGGTCAACATAAACGATTTTATGAATCAAATCAACATAACGTAAAATAATCGAATATTCTAATATTTTCTCAAGGTTTCTGGAAAGTGATGTCAAATTATCTAGAAGTATTGCAGAAGGTATATAAGAAAATTACCTCTTGTAGTTTTAATTAGTGTTATTTTAAACCAGCGATAGTGAAGTTAAAATTATAAAAGTGATTTTTAAATTAGTTTTTCTGTAAAGTTATAAGTGTAATAAAGTTATAAGTGTTGTTAAGTAGAAATAATTTGTGTATTATTTTAAACGTTGTATGTATTACTGGAAATTTCTACAATCAACCGTTGGAGTTTCTGAAGCTGTTGAAAGAATATTCTAGATAGGAATATTGTTTGCTGTATTGTTCTCCTGTTGTTGTGGAACAATTAAGGTGTTGAATACTTAATAAAACCTGGTGTTTTTGCTTACTAATCAGTGATCGAACTCAGAAGAGATTTGGGAATTACGTTTATCGAATTGAGAGTAAGGCCAATTCGAAGGAAGGGTGGGAAAACGTAACAATATATTGATCAAAAATCACACCAAATAGAGATTGTGATCGGGAATTCCTGTCTCGAGAAATCTCGAGACTTTTACATATTTTAATGTGTCGTGTCTCGAGAAATTTAAATATTCATGTTTCGGGAATTCTCGTAGTCTCGAGAAATTAGAAATTTTAAAAAAAATTTTCTTTTCCAAAATTTTTATGTTTATTTGAATTTGGATTTTATTTTCCGTAATTTTAATATTGCAATCAAATAATCAAATTTCCTAAAGGGTAACAACTAAAAATATTTAAAAGTGACAACAATGTTAAATTGACAGATATTTTTTTTTGTTTTGACTCTTAAATTTATACTCGCTGTCATATATGTATAAATGAAATTTATGCATTAGTTAGTTTAAATTTGAGTAATTTATGGCAACGTGCTAAGTGCAAAGTATGGCAAAGTGCAATGAATTGTATTTTTTTTTTATATTTTTTTATTATTTTGTTTTTTTTTTTTTGAATTAGTAATTTTTTTTGAATTAATAAAAGTAAATAATTTTACAAGATTTTTTGTAATTATTTGAATTTTATTTTATTTTATGAAAGTCTCGGGAAATCTCGAGACTTTCGAGTCATAGAAAAAAAATCTCGAATTCTCGAGACCACAAATATAGCGAGACAAAAAAGTCTCGATGTCTCGAAACTTGAAAAATGTCGGGAAATCGCAATCTCTAACACCAAAAACGTTGCTTCAGGTTAAATCTTATCCATAGCTGTTTATGGTAACTCAAGAAAGATTCAATTACACCAGCTTGTAAATGGTTTAAATTGATTATTTTTTCGGTCAATCAAGTGTCGAAACTTAGGGAGGTGGAGAGGCTACATACTAAAAATATTTTTTTTACAATAACACAAAAACTGTGCACTACAAAACTTTGAAAAAATTGTAATGTTTCTTAAATTTGGGTCAAAAATGTTTTTTTTACTCTCTCCCCACACCCATCCCCTAAACACAAAAAAATATAATTTTTTGAGACTTTGCTATGATTTTCATTCAAAATTTACCAATCTCCCAGTCTCTGAATTTTTTCAAATTTTTCTGTCAATCATCGTCGAAACGTAGGGGGTGGAACGGTCTGAAAGTTGTACTTTTTTGACAATAACTCAAAAACTGAGCACCGCAAAATTCTAAAAAAAATTGCAATGCTTTCTAAATTAGGTGTTCTTTCAAATGACACCCCACTCGCTTGGGTCAAAAAAGATTTTTTTTATCCTCTCCACCCCCGTCCCCTAAACACCCAGAAATATAATTATTTGAGACTTCGCTATGATTTTCATACAAAATTTACCGAATTTCCTAACTGTGAAATTTACAAATTTTTCTGTCAATCAGTGTCGAAACGTAAGGGGAGGGGGAGCGGCCTGAAAGTTGCTCTTTTTTGACATTAACTAAAAACTGTGCACCGCAAAATTCTAAAAAAAATTGCAATAATTTTTAAATTAGTTGCTCTTCAAAATGACACCACACTCGCTTGGGTCAAAAAAGGTTTTTTTTTACCCTCTCCACCCCCATCCCCTAAACACACAGAAATATAATTATTTGAGACTTCGCTATAATTTTCATTCAAAATTTACCAAACTTCCTAAATCTGTGAATTTTTACAAATTTTTCTGTCAATCAGTGTCGAAACGAAGGGGAGGAGGTCTGAATTTTGCAACGGTCTGAATTTTGCACTGTTTTAACAATAACTCAAAAACTGTGCACCGCAAGATTCTAAAAAAAATTGCAATGATTTCTAAATTAGGCTCTTCCAAATGACACCCCACTCGCTTGGGTCAAACAGAGCATTTTTACTCTCTCTACCCCTGCCCGTCCGCTATAATTTTCGCTATAATTTTAATTCAAAACTTACCAAACTTCCTAGCTCTGTGAAGTTTTACAAAGTTTTCTGTCAATCTGTGTCGAAACGTAGGGGCGGGGGGAACAGTATGAATTTTGCACTTTTTGGACAATAACTCAAAAACTGTGCACCGCAAAATTTTCAAAAAAATTGCAATGTTTTCTACATTAGGTGCTCTTTTAAATGACACCCCACTTGACCACGTTTTAAATAGTGTTTTTATGCCTCCTCATTTCCACCCCCTTAATAAATATAGTTATGTATGTGACACTTTCCTATATTTACCATACAAAACTTACTAATTTTTCTATCATTCCCACTACATTTGAAGATTTTGATTTGAAGAAGAAAAGATTTGAAGGTAAGAAAACACGAAGAAAACGTCATTATTCAAAATTATACAAAAAATGGTGAGGTGTAAAATTCCAAAATAAATTTTTAAAGAATACTGAAATGAAGCCCTTTCATATGATACCCTACTTGAATCTATCTATCAAAATGTATTTTCTCAAAGGTTTCACATCGTAACCCTGTGAACCAAACGAAAACAACTTTAGTTTTATTTGTATCTGTCATCTTATGTGGACATATTAGTTTTATACGCACCTTAAATTTTAGCTCCATAGCATTTATAGTTTACGAAATAATCGATATGATGTAAAAAACTCGTTTTACTCTCACCAATAGGGTTCGTTATAAAAAACGGAACCCTAAAAACGCATAAACAGACACTTTTAAACCTGCAGCACCTTTTTAAAAATGCTTTTTCCAAAATCGTTGAAGCTGTTGCTTTATTGCTAAAAACCCGCGTTGATATCTAAAAACCTCGATTCAGTTTTTATTGTCTTGCAAGTTTTTTTCCTCAGCCGAGAATAACCTATGCCAGTCGAAATTTTTTCATACTAAATAGTTTTTTATGAGAAAATTGTGAAATTCTTAAAGCCCACAACAATTTTTAAGTACTATATTAAAATATTTGCAAAACATAAAATTAATAAAACTGTAATAATATAACATCGCGAAATTAGATTACACATTAAAACATTTATTTTTAGGTGCGCCTTCTGTTTATCATACAATTGAGAGTAATATAATGTCAAAACTCTAAAATAAATGTAACCAAGTAAATTTCTTATGACATAGGACAGCAAACATAAATATTTCATTAGAAAAAAATAGCATGTGAAATTATTTATTCAGTTGTCTAGTTAAATTAACTATCATGATTGTATTTAAAATTTATTTGGAGGTCTTTTGGATTAGATATGATGTTCGTTTGTATAATCTTTAAATACCATGTAAACATATTACGTTAATTAATTATTTAAGTTTCTATAGTATCGTTATTTTCAATTATTGTTTTTGACAAATGTCAAAAACGGTTTTTCAAAATGGTGTTTTTTAAAAAATATAATAAACATATATTACCATTCCTCCTGGTCCTTGAGATTTTACAGTAACACCCAACCATTGATCATCTTTTATTTCGCTTTTACTTGGTGGTTGTAAAATAGGACTATCAATTGCTGTTGAATAATTGGTTTTATTAAATAAATTAATTTTTATTTATTTATTTCTAAAACAAAAAGAACAGAGTTTTTAAAAGCTGATACACAGCGGTAATTAAAATTATATTCATTTCTGTTCTTTACTGTTTTAAAGTGTTATAAATTATGTTAGTAAAAATAGTATTTAGTGTATGTACAAGTTGCATTTCAGTCATTATAATATGTAATGGAGCATTCTCATTTATATCTAAATCAAGACGGTTGCTGTAAAACTTGCACCTTTTCACCTGTTAATGGCAATCAATTACAACATTTGATTTAAAAAACTGTTGATAGAGCACCAAATGGTCAAAAAACAAACAATACCAACATTAACGTGTAAAAAGGTTGCAACAAACTGCATTCATGATAAAATAATATAAATAAAAATCTTTTGATAATTGGTGGATCAAAGAAACAGAAACGATTTTTAATTAAATATTTATTTTATGAGTTACAAATATTTTACAATAGAACAATATTTTTGTTTCAATATTATATAGATCGTGAACGACGTAATAGGAAATCCAATTATGTATTATTATTTATTACCAATCATAATGTTTTATGAAAATGTCACGTTTCGAAAACATTAAAATATAAATATTAATTGATTTTTGATACGATGACTGTATGTTTATAAGTTATAGTAGCTTATGTATTCGAAATGTAAGGTTTTTGTAATAATACGGCAAGGGTAGGTGCGCTGGTAGGGATTATCTTTCCACCGATCTTTTCGAAATCAGGTAGTCTTCAGTTTTAATCAAATTTCAAAGAATTCAATAAAAATAAAAACTCAAGCGAAACAATCAAGAAAACGAAATTATTATGCAAACTTTTATTTTTAGTTAAATGTGATATATGTGTGTTCAGTAATAAAAACCTTTATTTAATTTGTGCTGATAACATGGCACAAAACTAAAATTTTTGCAATTTGAATATTTTTTTATGATGTTTTATCTCATGTCAAATTTAATGTACACGTATTTGTAAACATTTTAATTTGGAAATAACCTAACGGATATTACTACTACAAACGGATATAGCAAGTATAAAAATAATTTGTACTTCTAACTTCGAATCGATGGTTCAAATCAAATTTTCAAAATAACCAAAAAAAACCACAAATACCGTTAAACACTCGAACTTCTTTTAAATTTATTTTACTCAGTTGACAGGTAGGTTTAGACAAAAAAATTCACAAATGTGTGTCAAAGATTTTTGGCTTTTATTTAATTTGTTGCTAAAACTGTGACTTTAATTTAATTCAACTATCTTTATTGATTTAATTAAAAATGCAAACACAAATTACCACAAAACCATAAAATTTAATTAATTTGCTTTGTTTAGTCGAGTAACGTCATAATTATCCCAATAAGATAAAAGTAAGTTGACAACAATACAAAGCTACAGATATTATAAAAAGAGACAGGATATATGTGATTTATTAATTAGCTGTTTTTTTTAAGTCGATCAAATACCTAAATTCGACTTTTACGTTAGTGTTACCTGAATAACGCTCTAGGAGAATTAGGTGTAGCGGAGAAAATACCAAAGAATGACAGATTAAACTCTATGATACTACACCGAAAGTTAAATCATTTAGGCCTTAAAACTAATGGTCGACGGTCTTGGATCAAATAACTTGCTTTTTAAATCTGTAAAAAGATTCTTTTGAAAATTAAAAGATGTTACTACATCATCAGAGGCGTCGTTTTTCATGATAAAAAGGATTGATTTACGAACAAAATGTGATTAGCAGTTTGCAATACAAAGATTTCCTAGTCATGTTAAGTTTAAATCATCATAAAACTATACTGCTCGTATCAAAATAACTCTTGATACAATACATTTTCGGAAAAGATCGATTGAAAACTGGATATGAGAAATGAAAAAACATAATTTAATTCAGAAATACCAAACACTATTAAAAATAAAATTGAGCTGAGTGGAAAAGTTTGTATGAGCCAAACAATCATTCATTGAGATAAGCTAAAGGCAAAAGGTTGTACATTTAGAAAAAATAGTTCTTGAAAATTATTTGGATTTTGTTCAGTACGACCAGGCTAAGTGAGAGGTAGTGTTGCATTCGTGAAATGATTCAGCTGGTTAAAAAGAACCCCCATTCTATGTTACTGTTGCAGAAATCATAAAATAAATTATTTACTCTCTCAAAGATGAACAACAGTATAGTCAATTTGTAGTCACTTAGAGACAGCTGGGTCAAATCCAGCCAGAAAGTAGTGGGGGGAAATTGCTTGATAGACTGGTTAATTGCAAGTGTCGTTTAGTGATCAGTTAATGGCCACTTGATAAAGGATTGGTTACACGTAAAATCGTGTTAGAAGCGTCAAATGGTGTTAGAATAAGTGACCAGATTTTCACATTGGTAAAGCGGGACACCAATGTCGAGGGGGAGGGGGTGATTAAAAAGTTACTCTATGTCTGTCTATATCTGTATTTAGTCTACTCTGGAACGATCATATAATGGCAATGGTAAAAACCGCGTTAAAAAAGTCGACCTCCTCAATAGATGTAAAAAATATTTCACCCCATACCAATTACTCTACATTTATAAGTCCTATATTCGTCCCTGTATGGAGTATTGTTGTCAAATTTGGGGCGCTGCATCTGTTTCCATCCTAGCTTTTTTGGACTCTGTCCAAAAGCGTACTATGCAAATTGTGGGTGATCGAAATTTAATATCAAATATTGAATCCCTACAACATCGTCGCGCTGTTGCTGATCTCGTTGTTTTTTTATAAATATCGTCATCAGCAGTGCTCGGATGAAATTGGGTCCAACATACTCCAACCATATTCTTTTTCCCGTTTAACACGTCAATCGGTTTATGCAAACAGTCAAACTGTTGAGATAACTCACTGTCATAGTGACAGAATGCTGAGAGATTTCTTAGTCCGTATGTAGTACAAATGGAATGCTTTGCCCGAATCAATAGTCTCGGGAGCGTTCAATACACAAAAGTTTAAAAAAGCGTTCATCAACACCTCAGACCGCATGTTGTTGAGGAACCTAGTTCTTGAAAAGTATCTATGTGTTGTTGTGACACATATTGTAATTCCTATAACACAACAGTTTTTATAAAAAAAAAATATGGAGCAACAAAAAATTTCCTGGAACGCAATGGTATTGTAATATATTTTTCTAAATTTCAACATAAGTACAGTTTACGAATATAACTAAAACGGTGTAAGCCCGAGATACAAAACTATCGAAAGCCAAGAGAAATAATTTCGTATCGCTGAGTATAACAAAATATGACAAAAAAAAAAAACTTTCGGATAACAATTAACTTGCGGATCTGAAAATCAATCAATGCCATAGCATATATTGGTCTAAGATACCTGTTTACCAAGCTGAAGGTCAATAGGTCCGCAGACAAACAGACTTACACACACACTTTTTGATCACCATATTTCGGATCCAAATCATCCTGCGGATCTGAGAATCAATGCATTGGGATATATAAGAAACCGATATCTTTTTCACAGACAGACAGACACAACTCGGACCAGATGGCAATAGCATAAACTATCTCCTAACCTTCGACAATTAAAGGATAAAAAAATTTATGTTTAGTAGTTGAAATTCGTTTCCTAACGACACTAAAAGCCGATTTTTGAACCGGCCCATTTTTGATCAACTTGATACTTGGAATATAAGTAGTAAAAGTGAAATAAAAAATAACTTTGTTTTTGAAAAATTATGTTTAATTTAGTTTGATAACAGAGTGGTTAGAAAGTTTTTGGAAATTCAAACTTAGAGTGACTTTGAAATTATATTGCAAGAGAACGGCTCACCCGATATCAACGGTTCGTTATCAACGGTACATATGCGTTGAAAAATAATTGACTCGAAAAAGATACAAAAATTTAAACTCGAAAAAACAGTATAATTTAAAGATATGCATCTCAGATCAAAAGTATTAGTTTTACAACTAAAATGTTTGACCTGAGACGCACATTTTTAAAAACTAACATCTTTAGAACAAAAACAAACTTTGTTTATATTTTAACATGTATCAGGGATAGGTTGGAACTTTCTTTTATGAAAAAAAAGTTCAAAAATGACCTACGTTCGCTGCGCCATCTTTAAAAATGGTATTCCAAATTATTTTTATTAGAAACAGTGTACGCAAAAGGTTTACTGTGTCTTTTGTAGATGGATAAATAGCCAAATCATCTGTTCAACACACATAAAACCGTTGATATTGAGGGAGCCGTTCTCTTATAGTTTGATTTCAAAGTTAACCTGTGTTTGAATTTCCAGAAATGTTTCAGACCACCCTGTGCTCAAATTAAACATTTTAAAATGTTTCTAGAAACACGCGTATTTTTTATTTCACCAATACTACTTGTATGCCAAGTATCGAAACGATCCGCTATCCGACGGTTGTCCAGATGTCGAATTTCATCTAAAACTAAAATTATTTGACCTGAGATGCACATCCGTAAAAATTAATATCTGTAGAACACAAAAACGCTCAATTAAATTTTAGTTTAGGTTAAGGTTGGAAATTTCAGATTTTTGGAAAAAAATTTAAAAAATGCTTGATTTGCAACATCTGCGCCATCTTGAAAAAATTGATTTCTAACAGTGTATGCAAAATTTTACTGTGTATTCGGTATGTTATATTATGCCTTTCTAAAACATATAAAACCGTTGATATCAGGTGAGCCATTTCTTGCTATTTGATTTGAAATTCAGCCTAAGTTTGAATTTTCAAAAAACTTTCGGACCACCCTGTTCTCAAACTAAACCTTTTAAAGTTTTTCTAAAAACAACGTTATTTTTATTTCACGTTTAAAATTTATATTCCAAGCATAATCGATAAAACATGATTTAGTTCAGTGTCGGTCGCGTAGATCTCGAATTTCATCAGTATTATATGTATTATTCTTTGGAATATATCTCATTTGAGTAAATTTTTTTAGTAGATTGCAGTCGTTGCTTTTAAAAGTTTATGAAATTTCTCACAAGAGTTTGTTAAATTACATTTCACATGTAAAATAGCTTTCAAAGTATCAACACTTAATTGTGATTTTTCTGATGTCCACACTTTATTTACTGTAGAAAAAGCGTGTCCAGTTGTAGCATTAGTTTTTGGTAATAAAAGTGCGGATTTTAAGTTTAATTTTTTAGTGTGTCACAAAAAAAAAAAACCATACGCTAAATAAATGGGATGCACCCCTTTCATTTGATGATTACCACATATTTTATGAAGCGCCTGTCCTTGACGAGTCCAACCAATTTTGTATTTGCCATTTTCCTCGATTCGGCCGTTTTCTCGTTAGGCAAACTGGAAGGGTGGAAATTTTTTATAGAAAACGATTCTTATCTATTAGTCATCAGGTCCTTTCATTTGATGATTACCATAAATTTTGTACTTCGTAAGGCGCCTCTCCTTGACGAGTCCGACAACTTTTTTATCTGCCATTTTCCTCGATTCGGCCGCTTTTTCTTCGGCAAACGTCGAAAAATGCCGATTGCCCGTGGTCTTGTAAATTTACTACCACAATTTTGTTTTTTATTAATGGGGGTTGGAAATTTGTTATAGAAAACGAGGCTAGCCTTGCCCGACAACAATGTGTCTGGTATTGTCATGTCCGACAATTGACATTTTGGCATGTTTGGATTGTCGAACTTGATTGTAGCAGACAAATTTCGGACAAGTCTTTCGGACTCGTCAATGAGATGCGCCTTACGAAGTATAAAATATGTGGTAATCATCAAATGAAAGGACCTAATGACTAATAGATAAAAAAGGTTAGGAGACAAAGCTAATATTGAGGAACTCCTGCGTTGGTAGAAAATGTTTCCGATGAGATCCTATCGACATTTACTAAAAACTCTCCCAGCTGTGAAGTTTTGAATATTAGAAATAAGTAGCTCGTCCACACCATAACATTTTATCTTGACTATAAGAATGTCGTGTCATACTTTGTCAAATGCCTTGGATGTATTCAGTTATATGTCAAATGTTTCACCATGATGTTCGATTAACTTGTTCCAGACATGTGTTACGTAAAATAGCAAAGCTCTTGTCGATCGTGATTGTCGAAACCAGTATTACCTTCCATTAAAAATGTTTGAAGATTTGAAATAAGTCATAATATTAAAGATAATATATTTTTCAAACACTTTCGCTACAATCGACAAGATGAATATTGGTTTGTAATTACTTGGGTCATTTTTTTTAATTTTTTTTTTTACTTCACCACAATTTTAAATTGTGTGAAGTAATGCAATCTATCGTGAAAAAAAAAATCTTACATGCCCCAAATTTTCTTTTTTCTTTTGTTTTGGACCATCCTCTATCTAAATAGCCAAAAAAAAATTTGGTGTACGTCTGTGTGTGCGTGGGTGGTGGGTGGGTGAGTTTTCTGCATTGGATCTTGATGAAACTTTGGCAAATGATACAGGTGCACTTGAAAATGGAAGATCTGGATTCATTTCAAATTTGGACAAAATGGCGGGGGGTCTCCCGAACACCTCTAAGTTTAAATTTTGAATAACTTCTGATCCCGGACTATGATCTTATTGAAACTTAGTATATAAGGTTTTAGTACCGTTTCCAATATTTCTGCATACCAACTTCCGGTTTATCACTTCCGGTTAAAAAGTTTTTTTCAGGTGTTTATCCCTACTGTAGCCTACAATTACCGATCGATTTTCATGAAATATTGGTAAAAGCTTTTAAATAACATGAAAAAGATTTTATCAGCTTTTGGAGCACATTGAATAAAGGGTTTGGGGGTCCACCATACAACAGGTGGGTTTTTCCACAAAGTTTTTGTTTGTTGGGAGCATAAAACATTCATTCGTGATTTAATTTTGATGACACTTTGGAAAAAGATGCAAACATGTATGACAAGGAACTGATTAGTTTTTGAGCGATAGTGAACAAAATGGTGTGGGGTCCCTGCCCCCTGGAGCACCTGTTTTTTTGAAAGCTCTATAACATCTGTACCTGATAAGCGAATTGGATGAAACTTGGTACATGAGTATGTAGTACGGTTCACAATAGTTCTGCATCCCAACTTCCGGTTTTTCACTTCCGGTAAAAAATTTTTTTTGTACTTTTTTGAAGTTTTTTCAGTGTCTTTATGCACACTACAGCCTACAATAATGAAGTGATTATGATGAAACTTATGGAATAGGGTTCCAATTAGTGTGAAAAGATAATTATCATCTTTTGGGACACATTGATAAAAGTGGCGGAGGCTCTATTTTAAGCACAACATATTGCAATTGTTAATAAATATTGTTACGATTATATAGTTCGACATCCAAAAGAACATAATTCTAGAAAAACACTCTTTAGAGAAAATATTTCCACTATAAAAGAATATAAAAACACCGTAATGAAGATAACAAAAACAAAAGTAAATTAATACGCAACCGGAAATATTTTTTTATCTAAAAAGAATAGAAAATAGAAATAAAACCCCTTAAAGTAGGTAAATAAACAAAGTAAAAAGAATAGATCGCACACATGTGTCAACATTTGATAAAGGATAAAGGTATGTTGATAAAGGAAGAAAAAACAGGTTGTGTTCTAAAATTTTGGAGAAATATCAGGATTGTTGTTTTGTGGCATATATAAGAGGTTGTGGTAGAGGATAGGATCAATATAAAATTGAGTTTAGTTTTGAAAAAGATAAAAGTGATTTAAAAATTAACAGTGTTAGAGGTTGAATAAGATAATTGCAAGAAATGATTATAAGTGTTATGGAATTATTGTGAATTCAAAAATAATTAAGGGGAATACTAGCAGGAGAAATATTTTTATATATAAAATAAAATTTTGAACGAATACAAATTATAACGTTTAGAGAATTCATTGTGTTTTAAGTTCCTGATTTAGTGATCGAACCAAATATTAGTAACTCGGCCAAGAAACGTTACAATATAATAAGATCTATGGGTAATTCTTTTATAAACCGAACAGATTTGGACAAAATCTGGCCGACCCATTTTTGATTTGGCTGAAATTTTTTTTAGGCGATTTTTATCGAAAAAAAAGATATATCTGTTCGAGGATTTTTTTTTTTTTTTTGGAAAATAGAGCTGTTCTAAATTTCGAGAATTTCGTGATTTTTGGGTTGAAGACTTACTTTCAAAAATTCATATCTTAGGTTTTATAGAAGATAGAAGCTTCTTCTTTTCTTTATTTGAAAGTTAAAAGATGAAATTTTTTAAAAATAAATATTTTTAACTAAAGTTATTAACAAATTCCTATTGTTATAAACAAATAAAATGTTAAAATAAAATTTTAACCATTGCCCCACCCATGAAATTAGTTTTTAATATAATTATCGTATTCAACGTTCAATTTCCTATAAAAAGAGTATTTGCTTTTAATAAAGAAATGATATTTACTGTTAGAAATAAATTAATTTATCGAGCGCGGGACGTCAAAAAATTCCATATATGGGTCATTCTTTTACATACCGAACAGATTAGGACAAAATGTGACTAAGATATTTTTGATTCAGCTGAAATTTTTTTTACGGGTTCTATATAAACATAACGATATACTTGTTTGAGGATTTTTCTTTTTTTTTTTTTAGGGGAAATAGAGCGGTTCTAAAATTTCGAGAATTTTGTGATTTTTGAATTGAAGACTTGTTTTCAAAGATTCAAAACTTCGGTTCTGGTAGAGATAGACACTTTTTGTCTGTTTTATTTTAAAGAATAGAGATGCAATTTAAAAACAAAACTGCTATTTATAAAAATTATTAACAAATGCCTATTGTTATAAACAAATAAAATTTTGAATCAGGTTTTAGTTATTATCTAAAATAAATTAAGAGTGTTTAGTGTAATCATCGTATTCTACGTTCAATTTTCAATAAGAAACGTATATTTAATTAATGAAGAAATGAGTTTTACTGGTAGAAATAAGCTAATTTTTCTAGCGCCGAACGACAAAAATTTATAAAAATTTTTATCGTCTCGCGCTCGATAAATTAGTTTATTTCTAACAGTAAAACTTATTTTTCCATTAATTAAATATACGTTTCTTATTGAAAATTGAACGTAGAATACGGTGGTCACACTAAACACTCTTTATTTTTGCGCTCGATAAATTAATTTATTTCTAACAGTAAATACCATTTCTCCATTGGGGCAATGGTTAAAATTTAATTTTAACATTTTATTTATTTATAACAATAGGAATTTGTTAATTACTTTAGTTAAAAAAATTTATTTTTAAAAAATTCCATCTTTCAACTTTCAAATAAAAAAATAAACCTAAGTTATGAATTTTTGAAAATAAGTCTTCAAGCCAAAAATCACAAAATTCTTGAAATTTAGAACAGCTCTATTTTCCAAAAAAAAAAAAAAAATCCTCGAACACGTATATCTTTTTTTTCGATAAAAAACCCCTAAAAAAATTTCAGCCAAATCAAAAATGGGTCGGTCAGAAAGGTGTTCGCTTTATAAAAGAATTACCCATATACAACATTGTTGCATTGTAAGATCAAATACGAACAATCTTATGATACTAACAGCACTCAAAAATTTTGAACTTCGGCGTCGTAATGGAGATATTCAACCTTCAACTTAAACGATGAAAAATGTTTACACCTCATTTTTTTTTGTTGCTTGCGAAAACGATATCTGTGTATAAAACATTAAAAAGTTTTATCTCTAAACTTAAAGCTATAAATCTTTAACTATTAAAGTAAATATCTATAAAATGAATTAAAATCATTAAAAATACCATATTTAAAGCAAAAATACACTATTCTACTTTGATCCACCTATATACCTGTATATAAAAAGGCGTAAGGAAAAATATAAAGTAACATGCAATTTCTTTTAGTTTTGATTAGAGAAAACCATTTAGAAAACTAACTACTTTAATTTTAATACATATAATTAATTACTTTCAAATCATGCAAATAATATATAAATTTAATTCA
This sequence comes from Diogma glabrata, assembly GCA_963693315.1. NCBI lineage: Eukaryota > Metazoa > Arthropoda > Insecta > Diptera > Cylindrotomidae > Diogma > Diogma glabrata. The sequence goes on from OY856187.1 coordinate 404,172,538, forward strand.
TAAAAATATAGCGTTATTTTTAGTAATAAATGTAAAATAAAAGCTCTAATACCACTTACAAATTTCATTAGATCCATTTTCTTCCAGTTTTTTTTATATATACATACAAAAATTATTTTGATTTTTAAGTTTTTAAACGTATAATTTTTTTTTAAGTTATTCAAGTCCACCCAATAATAAAGATAAAAAATAAAATAATAAATTAAAATAATATATAACGTTAAGAGAAACAAATTATTATATAAACATTAATTTAAAAAAGGAAAAATACATAACTTGAATAAATTATGTTAATATATTTCAAGATCAAGATGAATCTATTATGTTTGGCTGTTTTAGAATCGATAAGTTACAGACCGCAATTGTCTTATTTGTAATTTAAAAAAAAACAACATAAAATAAACCATAAAAAACATAATTTATTTAAAATTCGAATTTAAGTTTAAATATATTCATTTTTTATAAAGATCAAGGTGTTGACTAGCATAAGTAGTTAATTATATTTACGTATTGCAAACGAACGAAATAATTTGGAAAAATGAGTTGTCATTGTTCCATTCGTTGCAAATAAAAACATAAAAATTTAACATTGAAAGCTTCAACTGCTAAATCAGACTACAGACCTTCAATCAATTTGTCAATCAATTGAAAACGAAAATAAACGAAATAAAACTTAGGGGATTTTTACATTAAATTTTATTTCGTTTATTTTCGTTTTCGAATTAATTGACAAATTGATTGAAGGTCTGTAGCCTGCTTAAGAACTATAAATAAATTTTTTTTTAAATAAATATGCGATTAAACACAGTTATAAGTTAATTTAAATTTTAGAAAGATTTTGTTTAGAAAAAAATTACTACTTTTACAAAAATTAAATGATGACTAGCATAAGTAGTTAAATCTACCTTTTTATTTACATTAATTATAAATTATGTAGTAAAAATAAATTAAACTAATTTTTAATTCTTACTAACTTAATCTTAATCACAAACTCATTTTCTAGGTTTACCCTCACCAAACAATAAATTTAAAAAGAATTTTCACAAATCTAATTATAATATTCGGTGAAGCTATTTGTCATGTCGAATGATTAAAAGTAATTTGTTGTAGTATTGTAGTTCCATAAATTATTAAGGTTGCATTTGCAACATGACCGCATATGGCACTTTTAATCAATATATATACGATGTACAGTGTAAGTAAGCAAATATCTTAAAAAGGATTAAATACTAGAATAACTGCGACACTACATTTGCCATCATTTCGAGCAAAACATCTGTATCAATTTTTCTTTCCAAGTAATAAGGAACTCATTGTAGACATTACTTCAAATTGTTAAATATTTTCGTCTATTTGTGAGTGTAAAAATGAAGAGGAATTTCAGTATGGCGTGGAAGAAAACTTCAAACGAATTTCAACTTCCTTTTCTGAACAAAATTCAACATACTCTTATAATTCCATTAACCCTATTATCCGATGGACATCAACTCCGCTCCGTGCCGCGAGTATGATCGACTAGGCTATGGTTGTCATCATTCCTTTACGCAATCCTCAGCGCGCGTTTCCCGTGTGTTTCATTCTATAGCCTAGTCTAGTTAATAAAGATGGCTTTGAATTGAAATTAAATGAAAAAAAATTAAAAATAAAACAAAAATTTATCTAACTGGAAACATCGGTGATCTCCACGTCAGAAACAAAGAGACCTATAGAATTAAAGTGTAATAGGCATTAACGTGTTGTTTCTTTTATAGTTCTTCCCCAAATTTTGTTCACAGTAGGAAAGTCTTACCTAAAATTACCTTTAGCAATAACCAAGATATCTATTGCAAAACACTAGATATTTACAAACGAACAAAGAAAAAAATTATAAAATCTTCCTAAATTAAAATAAACAAAACTCAAAAACATAGATCAATACTTTCAGATTTACGTCACACGTGTATAAAACAGCTACCACTAGATACAATTTGGAAAATATGTATAATTTTCTTTTCAAATCATATCCATTTTTCAAGATTTCAATGGAATTGTATAGCATTTAATCAATAAGTATTTATGCTCAACGCTATTTTACTGACCAAGGAAGATATAAAATGTCGATCGATGTTTATAATGTTTAACCTTAAAAATGTATGAGTTTACAATAGCTAAGTAATAATAATGGTGGGCTAACGGTGAAGTCGAGACACAAAATGTGTGTTCTACTACTTTATTGTTGTTATTATGATTTGAAAAGAGCTTGTTTAATCGTGTCGATTAAATTAAATCTATTGATACCTTCTATGCCATCAGTCACAACTTGTTCACAATCATCGGTTCGATCAGTGATCGGACATTTAAATAAGGCACCAGACTTTGTTGTATTCGGTTGTAAATTTTGCCCTTTCGGTGCACCAACAAGAAGCCTACAAAGAAATAAAGTTAGTTTAAATTAGAAACTGAAACCCAGTTAAAAATACAAATACACAAAAATAATTTGATGATGAACTATGAACCATGACTTGTATTAAAATTTAAATCGGGTTTAATTGATTATGTTAATATTAATCTTTCGTATTATAATAATGAACTTTTATTAATCGATTAATAAATGAGCCGTCAAAATTACATATACGTAGTGTAATGATCCTTAACGAAAAATTGAATTTGGACAAATTTTTTTTATTGACAAATACTAACAATCAATTATTTTATCTTTTTTGTAAACTTTTCTTACGGTTCTCGACCTACAGTAATAAATCAAACTGGAAAGTTGTAATTTGTGAGAGTAATTTAATTTATAGTATGATAAACAAAAAATAAGAATTAACTATAAAAAGAAGTGATAGTGGCGACTAGTGATGTGTTCACCACCGAACGACCGATTTTCATTGAACGGATTACTAGAGTGAACGACGACCGTTCAGTTCAGTTAGTAATCGAAAAATCGTTCGTCTCGTCGGTCACTATGATGAATTAATACAAATATTTTAAGTGTACTGAACTTTTTTACATTTTTTTCATTCAGTTCAATAACTTTGTACAAAATGTATGTATATATCTACACAAATTTTCATTACAACATAATAAAAAAAGAGACACTGTTACGAAGCTGTCTACTCCATAAAAGTTCATTTGTTGAAATACTGTGTTATTCGTGAACCAACGCGTTAAATGCGATTTATCTCATTCTTGAATCAATGTATTAAAACAACTTATCCGAGACACACAACTTATCGTCTTTTTTTATTCTTATATTTTGTTTTCTCTTAATTCGAGCCTGAATGATATATTTTTATAAACTATTTATGAAATTTTCCATAGGGTTTTTTCACAAAAAAAATTTGATATAATCGTTATTTCTTGCAAATCGAAGTTGTTATGTGTTGTCTTTAAGTTGTTTTGATATAGTTGCATTATTATTGTTTTTGCAGTTAATTGTAATACATAATTATTGATTTCTAATTATCATGGCTGTATGTAATTTGTCAAATACATACAGTTTGATGTTTAAGAAAAAAACTCTATATATTTGGTACATGAGTCTGTATCTCGTGAATCTCAAAAAAAGGAATTATGTGAAATTTCAGTTTAGTAAATTAAAAAAAAATTAAATTTTGTACTGTTACACTAAGTTTCCACCAGTATCTAATTTGCTACGTATCAAATTTGCTAGCCATTTTCACCATCATACTTTTTAAATTTGATACGGTGATGTAAACTATTATTAATTAGGTATGACATATTAATTTTTAGCGCGTTTTTTTCATTGTTAGTTTTTTGGTTAGAAAAAAGAATTATATTTTTTATAAAAAACTGTAAACATTTATTATATTCTTGCTAAAATTCTTTTACTTTTAATTTCAGCAAAAAAAATCACACGAAACATAAATATATATGTATTTATAAAATAAGTTGATTTATTTTAATTTTAAATGTCATACCTATTTGCTACGTAGCTAATTTGATACGTAGCAAATCATCCTACCAAATATTTGGTACGTACTTTTTTGACAACTGTTTACATCGACCATAGTCGACCTAATAAGTATAGTACGTATCTATTAGATACGGGTGTAAACTTAAGCCGCTTCTACACGATGCTACGAACACCTTCCAACGTTGGACGCATGACGGCTTTTTGAATGAATTTCATTCAAAAAACCATCATGTGTCCAACGTTGGAAGGTGTTCGTAGCATCGTGTAGAAGCGGCTTTAGTGTTATTCGAACAGTGCTGAAGTTCATTTGTTTTTAACATCATATACACAGAGCAAATTTTTTTTTGTGGCATAGGAGCCATGTAGGAGCGTTGCCAAGCTAATCAGCTTCAAATATTCACCACAGTCATTCGCAACAGCGACATAACAACCATGGCAGCCGATTTTTTTAAAGTCGTTTATTACGTCCGTCTCCCATTGCAGTCGTGGTCTTTTACGCAGTCGCCCACTCCCTGTGGTACTAACGTACATTTTTTTTAATCATTCCAGACAGTAAATAGGCTCGTAGAACATGCCCAAACCAAGCAATTCTATTGGAACGGATACAACCTATTATATCTGGACCATCAAGAAGGTCTCTGATCTCAAAGTTATATCGTGTTCTATACTCTCCATCGTCTGTCTTAAGTGGACCAAAAATATAGCGTAAGATCTTACGCTCAAAAAGAGATAAATGTGATTCGTCATTTTGTGTAAGGGTTCACGTTTACGACCCATACATCACCACCGGTCTAATCAACGTTTTGTATAACTTGAGTTTGGTTTTTCTTCATACATACGGTGATCCAAGAAGAGGTTTAATTGAGTAGAAAGTTCGATTACCTGCAACGATTCGAGCTTTTATATCTGTAAGTATGCTGTTGCTTGAGTCAAGCATTGATCCCAAATATTTAAAAGATTTAACTCCCTCAATTCGAAAATCGTCGCACATCAAATCTTTCTTCTCTGCCTCTCTTGAAACATTCATATGTTTGGTTTTATCGTAATTAATTTGAAGACCAATTTAAAAGTCTCACTCATAACAGCTTCACTTCGGCCGAGGATGACAACATCCTCAGCGTACGCGATCATCTGTACTTGAGTTCATTGACACGATATTGTTTTTAGTCGGTAGTTTCTTTTGACGGCAACCATATTCTTAGGCTAGATTAAAAAGTATAGGAGAGATAGAATCTGAATCAACTGTCATGAACAAGTCTGAAGTGTCATTTTGCAAAGTGAAACCAGTTTACCAGGGACTCCCATCGACACCAGAGCAGACCATAGAGTCTCTCGTTCGAGAGAGTCGTAGGCCTGCCTGAAATCAATGAAGAGTTGGTTGGTACACAGGTATGTTGAACTCTCGACACTTTTCCAAAATCATCCTTATCGAGAAAAGTGCATCGGTGGTACCTCGACCTTTCCGGACGCCACACTGATATTCTCCAAACAGTTGTTCAGCATAAGGATTGATTTTGGCTAGCAAAATGTATGAAAAGAGCTTATATTCTGTGCAGAGCAGGGCGATTCCCCTGTAGTTTGCACATTTTTTTTTAAAATAAAATGTGTTATGTAGTAGGCATTACAATATGTGTCACAACAACACATAAACACCTTTTAAGACCAAGGTCCCACAACAACATGCGTCTTAAGGATGTTAATGGACGCAAATCTTTTTTTCTTTTTTTTATATTTTTTGTTAAATAATGGATAACTAGACGATAAATTCTATAACATATAAAATACGACATAGGCCAATATTTCATGTTAGGATAGAGAAAATAAAAATAAAATAAGAGATATAGAAAGCAAATTTGTTTTGAAAATTTGCAGGAACAAAACTAAAATGGGGTTGCCAATAATCCAGCTAGTGGCATAATCCCAGCCCAGATATAGAGTTATATGAAGGCTCGTTTCTTCGAGAAAGCAACAACGCGCCACCATCACGGAGTATGCCATTGCTAAGATTGAGGGTGCTACCGTAGACTGAATACAGTTCATCCGCCAGCACCCTTGAGATATCACCCCAACTAGCAAACTTACTTCTCAATTTTGAGTTATACCAGCTTTAGCTTATACCAGCCGAAACTTATCTACACAAGACTAAATAAAGCTTCCGGAAAAAAGGTTATAGAAGTTATATCTGTCATTAGGATTGTAGTTGTTGCGGTTGTAGCTGTTTACAGATCTTATAGAAGCACATGCTGTCATAGTCTAAAAATTATGTCAATAATATGTCAAACTGACGGTAGCTATTGCTTCTATTATTTCAACTAGAAGAGCTTATACGAAATTGAGCTCGTTTCGTTTTTGTTATATTTCATGGGTTAGCTGGATTGTTTTATCTAATATTGTTTTATCAATAATATTCATTCATCAATAAATATCAGTAATATTTGTTTTATCAATAATATTATTAATTATTAGTCCAAATTTAATTAGAATTTGATTAGGTTGAGATGGATTAGGTTTAGTTTCTTATTGTTTAGTTATTTATTTTCAAAATGTAAAGTCTTAGAATGCAGGAATATTAACTGCATTATCTAATCGTATTGGGGATGTTGCTATTTTATTATCTATTGCTTAAAATAACATTTTTAAAAATTAACGGCGTTCATATGCACCAAGCATACGCATGTTGTTGTGACACCTATTAAAAATCCAATTACAAAACTTTTTATTTAAAAAAAAAATATTGTTTAAATATTGGTGTAAGTATGCTAAAGTTAATGACTGAAAAAAATATAACCCCATAATGTTGCTATACCTAAAATCTTTGAACTAATAAAACAAATAGAAATAAGATATGTCAATACTCTTTTACGTCTATTAAAAAGAAACAAAATCTTTTAAGGACGTAAATCTCAGATTATGATTCCATCGTTAAAAAAACTCATTGAAGTTACACGCCACATACCTTTTTCCATAAAAAGTAAACCCCTGATTTATACTATATTTTCTACATCTAAATTAAAAAACTGAGTTCTATGGACGTTTTATGGAAGTCTTGTAGAAGTTATTGTTATTGTAACAGCTATCAAAGACAACTATTGTTTCTTAACATTTAAATTAGCCGATTGGATAGCGTGCGGGACAAACGATCGAAGGACCAGAGTTCGAAACTTGATGCGACCGTAAACAAAAACTTAAATTTAAACTCTAAATAATAGAATAGCAATAACAATAATAACGTTAAAAAAGTGTAAAAACTTAAAAACCATCGTAATAATTTTTATCACATTTTTTAATAGCTTCTATAAGACTTCTAAAGATTGCTTAAAACAAACTATTAGAAGCACTTTACAGAAGCTATAACTTGTGAAACCATAAATTCTATTCAACTTGCATAACTGCTTACAAAGCACTTTACCGAAGTTATTTCCGAAGTCTTTTACAAGTCATAGCTTCGTTAAAGGCGAGGAAAGTTCTCCAAATGGCCTTTATCGAAACCGCTTAGAAGTTTTAAAGAAACTATGAAGGTTGGGAAGCTAGTTTCGGTAAGACTGTTTAATGTTTCAAAAGAAGTTAAAATGCTAGTTGGGACCTTGGCTAGTGATATCTCACTACTATTGCCAGTGGTATGTGATATCTCATGTTAACTCATATGCCAATAGCAGGGACTGGAGTACGCGTTGTTGTCACAACCGTGGATCAAAAATTAAAAAAAAATTAACAAATCAATTACCTTTTTTATGGATTGGTATCAGCATAGCTGAGTTACAGTCCTGTGGCTTGGTTTCAGTCCGCCAGAATATTTGAACAAGTTCAAACAATCTTAAGGATACAGTTTCACCACCATGTACAATCATTTCGGATGTTATATCGTCCATTCCAGGTGCTTTATTGCATTTTAATTTTGACAGCACCGCTTCGAATTCCTCTTTGTTGGGCTCCTCTACATGTACCTTTGACGCACAAACAAGCTTTGCTCGTCGTCCGACTTGTTGTTGTTTCCTTAAGCTAAGAAGATTCTCAAAATGAGCGGCCCAAGTATCTAAAATATTTTTAAGGTCTACTTGTAGCTCCCATCTTCGTTTCTTTAAGGTTTTAGCCGAAGGGACCCGAAAAAAAATAAATTAAACAAAGGAGGAAATAACACTGAAAACTTGTTTTACTTAAAACGAATAATCCGTAAAAGAATGACCGATTTTTTTTTTACATAAAGTTAGGCATGTTTAGTGTTAATTATAATACTCAAGCTCATTAGTAAGAGTCGAGTTGCTAATCAGTTTAACAGCTCTGCGCTGAACAGAATCAAGACGGACATTTTGACACTCAGACATGAGTGACAAAAGAAAGTTAATCCCCCGTCGCTCTTCCTTTTCGGAATCCACATTGTCTTTCATTGAGTAGTTTTGAAGACTCTAAGAAGCTCATTAAAATAAAATTAATGTATTTCTCAAAAAAAATTTTAAAACAACTGATAAAATTGAAATGGGTCTGTAATTTGGATTAGTTTTACTACCCTTTTTAGGAACTGCAGTTGTACGCTTGCTATTTTCCATATTTCAGGAAAACGCTTTTCTTATATGATAAATAAAAGATTTTAGTGAGAATTGGTGCTGGTTCCTTAGCAAATGTTTTAAGAATAATTGGAGGAATACGATCAGGACCAGATGCTTTGGTAGTATTAATTTGTAAAAGCATTTTACGTATGATGTTTTTACGAAAAATTATTCGCTCCATTATGTATGAAACTCTAGGAATCGGATTAGGCAAAAAATTGGGTTCGCTTAGTGTAGAATTTTTAGAGAAATAATTTCCCAGAAGGTTAGCTTTTTCTTTTTGGTCAATGACCGGCATATCTGTATCAATAAGAGGAGGTAGAGAAGACTTACAAAAATTACCTTGGACAGCCTTAACCACTTTAAAGAAATTACATGAACTAGTTGGGTGCTCAGCAAATTTGGAAGTTTTTTTTCTATTAAAGAGATTTTTTTCTACATCTATTACTTTCTTGCATATATTTCTCTCAATTCGGTATTATCTAAGATTTAAAATGATCGATCGGTCCAGCAATCAAAAAATGGTTGCTGATTGGTTTTTGTAAGGAACGAACGACCGATCTAAAATGAATGACCGATAAAAAATGAATGACTGATACCAAAAGAACACCCGATTTAAAAGCAAAACTGATTCATTTTTGAAAAAAATGATTGCGAACGAATGATTAGTATTTTTCAGATTATGATCGCTCAGAAGGAAAAAGCAGTTTAGGTGCTATTGTTTGTAGATTGATTTGGTTATTGTTCATTTTTGTCGCTATTATGGATGCTGGAATACAGAATTAATTTAATTTATAATTTAATTTGATTCTTTCAATATATTTTAGTAGAACCTACGTTTTTAAAACAGCTAGTGCAAATGAACGATCCGTTCAGAACGGGCTTATGTTACCCATGACTAAGTAGCGAGTGTCAACCAGATATAAATATAAAACATGTTCAATTACAGAAATATTCGAATCAAAATTTGCAAAATAAAAGTAATTAACGCTTATTTTTAAAAAGAAATAAAAATCTCACGTACGCTTTATGATAAGAGTATATAGTATACCTAAGATACTTTAGTTAACATTAGTTTGATGTATTTTATTGGTGATATCATTCAAAGTTTACAATGCATTATTTCAAATAATATTAAAAACTAATGTATTATTAAATATATTAAATATATTCAATAACAAAAAAAATTCCTTTAAATTACTGTCATCAATCAACATGTGGTACTGGTTTCAAGAAGAAAGGTCAACAATAACGTCGTCGGTTGTTCTCAGAATTTCTCGAGATTTCTTTGTAATTTTGAATTTACCTAGAACGATCTACAGACGATCTATATTCTTTAACAATCGATAGAAATTAAAATTGTTATCAAGAAATTTCATTTACAGATTAAATGATAAAGTTAAAAATAGCCTGCGATTATATTAACAGGTTTAGGTGGGAATGCGATAGTGTAAATAGTTTAAATTGGAATGCGATAGTGTAAACGAAGAATTACTTAATTATAAACCAAACGCTGCATCATAAACATAAAATCGTGTAAATAGAGGTAAAGTGAATTGAGAGTAGAAGGTAGAAAAATGTTATAATATTGAATCCAATTTTTTTGTCATCAAAAAGTGTTGTGTAGGAATTCTAATTTGTATCACAAAAATACATAGATACCTTTTAAGATTTTGACCCCAAAACGGACAAGTTTGTTTATAGTCCATTTTATTAATAAATATCAATATGATACCACTACTCAATACAGTTGTAAAAATGTTCAATGCATCAAACTTAATTTTTCGTGATTCGTCTGATTGCTTTTCTAATTTGAAATTAAAAATCAACAGCGGGATTTTTATTACAAAATCAAAACATAATTTGTGTGAACATCTCTTATATAGGGGAGACCGAAAATACCAAACTTCTACATTACAAAAAAACAGCTGTAACGTTCTGTTACAGTATCATTCCACCATCATAAAAGTAATTTATTTAAGTTAAAATAATGAAAAACAATATTAATAATAATAATTTTAATGAAATCCATAACTTTATAATTTGAATGCGGGTCATTAATTTAACGATATTAATAATGTCTACAAAATGTAATATGAAAACAACAAACAAACAAAAAATATAAAACCAATTGTCTATTTGAACTAACTTGCTTTCTATTGTTAAGGTTAGTAATGCTAATGAAAGAGTAATTTTTCAAGTCATGCATTGACTTCCACAACATTTATGTAGTTCCATATAATTCTTACTTTAAAGCACATTAAGAAAATAAATTAATTGACAAATACTGCAACGATTCAACAACAGATGTCAGCTTTATCTATATTTTTGAAAAAAAAACAATTTCATTTTACGACTTTAATAAAAACGACGGGGAATTATTAAACTAATTAGTTTCATTTTCACAGATTTTGTTAACAAGATTTACGTGTAACAAACGAATAAAAGCTATTTACATAAATTTCTATAACAAATTAAAAGGTTTTTGATTTTATCGTACGTTGATAAGAAAGGCAAACAATGTATTTTTAAGATAACAAACTGAGTTAAAATGTGGAAAATTAGCATAGGAATTATTGTGTTACATATATTAATCAAAGGTATTAATTAGATTTGCGTTTTTTTTTTATAAATCGATGTAACGGTTGTTAGCTATTCGTTTTTTTTATTAAAACTATAGATCTCAACCGAATGAATCTCTTGACATTTAATTCTTTATCAAACGTTTTCGATGGTTCGAGAACATTAGGTCATCAGAATCGTAAATATTTCATTAATTAAAATTTTTATGTGTAATTAAAACGTTCCTGTTATTTTATATGACTGCTAAAGTCATAGAAATAGAATAAGAAATACATTGATGATGACAATTTCCATGTTGTTATAGAGCAATTCCACGTCACAGCAACAGCATTTGTTCTAGCATCCGGACTGACCCTCTCCGATTTCGATGAAATTTCATATACAGATAGTCAATGACAAAATAAAAATACCATTTCTTTCGAAAAATAAAATTTCGCTCTGGGGATGACACAGGGTGGCGGCAAAATTTTACGGGTTGGCGAAACATTAGTATCTTTGGCTGACGATTGCTAACTATTGACTAAACCGATTTAAGTCATTTATAGCTCATTAGAAAGGTAATTGATAGACCTATAAAAAATTTTTTTTTAATTTTTTAGTAATTTTTTAAAACTGTATTAAACTTAAATAATATTTTCAAAGATGGCGCTGTTGAGGGTCCCTCACTTTTACCACATTTTTTTCCAGAAAAAAAATGTTTAATTAGTTCGTAATCTAAAACGAAGGTTTCCCAATAGCATTCTCGTTTTGAAAATAAAATTATTACAAAATTTTAATTTCCGTTTTTATCAATTTTTTGTTTTTTAAAAAATGCATTTTATTTAACTAAACCCGCCTGAATTCTTGGTTTATAGAAATTTAATTATTTTGAGGATACAAGTTAAGTATTTGAGGGTGTGGATGCTTTTTTTACATAATCGAGTTTTTCTGCCATTTCTACCTGTCCGAAATTAATTATAAATGAATGTGCCTGAAATATATTAAAATTGATACTGAGAAGTAAATAGTGAGAAAAATTATGTGAAATAAAATGCATGTTGTATTAGAATTCGTATAATAATTAACTTTTTATTTTTATTCTAAGTTGTGTATTAAAAACAATATACATTTATTAATAATATAAAATAATATAAAAGAAATTAAAAATATAAAATAAATTTACGTTGTATACTAACGGCTTATCTGAAAAATCCTAGTTTTAGCTGAATTATAATATATTTTTGTTAGCAATGTTTTTTCATCTTTGGGTATGAACGCATGAAATGATTGTATACCTTTTATAGTTACAGCCTCTCTGTATCATGCTTCTAGCCGTGACTTCATTTCTATATAATAATTTTTACTAATTTTACTAAATTTAGAAAAAAATTGTTTATAAGGTCTATCAATTCTATCCTTTCTAATGTGTTATAAATGACTTAAATCTGTTTAGTCAATCGTTAGCAATCGTCAGCCAAAGATACTAATGTATCGCCAACCCGTAAAACTTCGCCGCCACCGTGTGTCATGAGCGAAATTTCCTTTTTCGAAAGAAATGGTATTTTTATTTTGTCATTGGTTATCTGTGTGTGAAATTTCATCGAAATCAGAGGGGGTCGGGAACATCGATGTTTCGGTGACGTGGAATTGCTCTATAGACATTGACCCAGATTATTTTATTTTTGTATTTTATTCTACGTTTAAGGAAGACAACCCGGGAAGGACCTACCAATATTAAACAACGAACCAATCTCGGGCCCGTATTGACGAGTAAAGTCTTGGCTAGTTAACTTTGGTTTCAGTCAAGGCCACTTGTAAATGCCTAGACTGAACCAAGATTCAGTTTATTACATTACGCGTTATTCACCAGGTTAATGCATTGCATACATGTGCAAGCCATATTATTATGTTTATCTTTATTTTTATATATGTTACTCTTTCTATAATCTCCAACCTCTTTCCACACATTTAAAGGTGGTCTGGAAAAAATTGGTTTGGTAGACCTTGTCCAGACCTTATTTGCCAGACTTGGCCACATGACATCAGTCCAAACTTGATCCAAGCCTTGGGCCGTTTGAAAATGTTAAGCCTGGCCCAAACATGATTTTAATGCTGTCAATTTTCGATAAATTAAACGATTCTTTAAATAATGACATGTATTTCATTAGACGTACTCGAATAATCCATCTTATTTTATGGAGAAGATGAAGATCGACGCCTTCATTGACGTTATCCACAATCTGAAAACCAGAATAACACTAATGGTTATACCTAAGGCGGCTTTCCATGAAACAGTCGAATTCGCAATACAGTATGAGATGGTACAGAGGATGTGTATGCCAACTGTTAGATGAGTAGACGGGAACATAGGAGGAGGTAGAGGGGAAGATAAGAGGAGAAGTATCAACACACAGAGGCGGAAGCGACATCAGACCCTGAGTATGTGATAAAGAGGATCACATAGTACTGGAGTGCGAGAAAAATGGAGAAGCAAAGATCGTCATCTTCTGTGAAGAATAGAGGAGTCGAAGAAAAGGAGCACGTATAGGGTTCAGGAGGGGCAGACGAAAACTCCTGTGTTAGATATGTAGGAAAGCGGACAATATCTCACAGGACTACTGGAACAGGAACCGTGTCAGATCTTCGTCTCCTATTCAACGGAAGTCCGTTGTAGGTACAACTGTAAAGCCAAGACGTGAGGAGAACGCAGTCTACATTCCAATTTCAAGAATGGTGGTGAATGGTGGCAGTTTGGATATCGAAGTAAAAGTTACTTCATGACATTGGATACAGGTCCAGCTCGAACATTCGTTCGCAAAGGTTTGATAGGCAACGTTTTGGAACCATCAAATGGATTAAAATTCCAAACAGTAACTGGAGAATGCGCTGCAGTAGTAGGTAAAAGGATCGTTGAAAAAAAATGAGGAACTACTGCTATCAACAAGAGGTGTTCATGGCAGACGTGATGGATGGATGGAAGTCATTCTGTGGATGAAATTCATGAAAACGAACGGATACATCTTCGATTTTGGATGTGGGATCCTAAAGGTTAATAATTTTGAAATACCACTACTGTTGAATAACGCAGAGTTAACAGATATTGGCAAAGAATACAGTGCAGAGACAAATCCAGAGGCCCCATGTAAACAGATGAGGGAAAGAATCGTCAATCGACGTAGACGTTAAAACAAAAGCCGCAAGTTAAAAAGGAAACAAGTTCGGGTGCATAACGAAGTGAGCAACTTAAATGAAATGGCGCAAAGGGTATCAATTTGGAACGAGTGGCAGCTGAAAACACGAAAAATAGGAATAGTTTAGGGATATGGCCTGGTGAAATACTCAAAGGAGAAAAATACGGAGAACGTAAAAAGGAATGAGAATTCAGATTCTTCAAGATGGGTCGACAAGGATCAAAGTTATGGCCAAGGCCTTACAAAAGGAAGGAAGTAATTCTAAACAATTTAGGAAAAACAAATGGGATGTAAAAATTGGAGGAGAGATTAAGAACCTGTTCGGGATGAACAGGCTTAGGTGGAGGATATTGTAATTCTACATAAACGCAATTAAATACAAAACATAATTGTATTCAAGTTCAATTTTGGATATACAATATTTCAAAACTAAAATCAAGGTCACAAGGTCACGTTTCTTAGAACAAGGACCAACATGAAATAAAATTGAATGATTTGTTGAATCAAATCAACAAGTTAAGTAAAATAATGTTATCGAATATTCTTAGATTTTTCTCGAGGTTTCTTCGTAAATAAAGTCGAAATTATGCAGAATTGTATATAAGGAATTTTCTTTTGTAGAATTAGAATAGTTTTAAATTAGACTGCGTGCGATGATGTAAAGTTATAATTTAAATTACTGCGATAGTGTTAATAGTTTAAGTGGAATGTGAAATAAAATTAATTGTAAACGAAACGCTGTATCGCGCATATAAACCGTGTAAATAGAAGAAGTTATTTTTCAATTAGTTTTTGTAAATAAAGTTTTAAGTGTTATTGAGTAGAAATATTTTGTGTATTATTATGGACGCAGTGTTCATATTGGAAATTTCTACAATCAACTGTTACAGTTTTTAAAGCTGTTGCAAGAATATTCTAGCTAGGAATATTGCGTTCTATAATGTTTTCCTGTTGTTCTGAAACCATTAAGGTGTTGAATATTTAATAAAACCTGGTGTTTGTGGTTACTAATCAGTGATAGAATCCAGAAGGAGATTGGAAATTGTGTTTATCGAATTGAGATTAAGGCCAATTCAAAGGAAGGCTGAAAAACGTAACAATATTATATAAAAACAAACTTCAAATCGTGCTTTTTGTAAAATTTAGTACTCAGGACTAAGGAGGAATAGGATAAACTTAATAAACTGTCGCCGTAATAGTTAACTATCTGAAAGGGAATAGTTTGACAAAGAACAAAATTTTTTAGAGATCATAACTTAATAGTCCCTGGGCCTTCACCTACTTAATTTTCTGATTACCACATATTTTATACTTCGTAAGGCGCTTGTCCTTGACGAGTCCTACAACTTTTATATCTGCCATTTTCCTTGATTCGTCCGCTTTTTCCCTCGGGAAATTCCGAAACGTGGCGATTTCCCTTGGTCTTGTATATTTATTACCATAATTTTGTTATTTATTAAAGAGGGTGGAAATTTGTTTTAGAAAACGAGGGTAAATTTGTCCGACAAAAAATTGTCTGGTTTTGTCGAGTCCGACAACTCAAACTCGCCAAAATACCAGGGTATTGAAAATCAATTACCACAAAACTAGTTTTCACAGGATTTTTTAACAAAAATTGGTGAAATTTGAAGGGTTATATTGTCCGACAAATTTTCGGCCACGTTTTTACAGTCCGACGACTGGAAGTCGGAATCCTGGCGGGGTAGTGTTTATTGATTACCACATGTCTAATTTTTTTTTTATAGTTTTAATTAATATTATTTTACTCTGATACAATTGTCCGACAAATTAGTGTCCGCTAACTATCGAAAAATCGAAAAATGTCATAATTTCAAACACGATAGCGTACGCTCAATATCATCATCCACGATATATCAACATTAGTCATTAACAGCACTTAATTAAAAAATGATTAAGCTTTAAATCTGTTTCAGGTAAAACTAAGACTTTTAAGCCCTACTTGTTAGAGCATATTTTTGCATATTCCCAAGTAGGTTTTGCCAGACATTGACATACGGCCAAGCACTGGTTCATTAATGGTTAACAGTACTTGGCTATTGTTACTGGGACAATACTAGAACCAATCATCGACCGATCTATGGTTTACAGAAAATAGCCAGTATATTGTTACCTTTGAATGGCCAAGCACTGGCCCATGAATGGTAAATATTACTTGGCTATTGTTATTGGGCCAGTACTGTAGCCATGAATTTGCCGATCTATGTCATTTTTTTAAAATTTCACTAGACCATTATCCCTTTTAGAAATACATAGTTTGAAAAATTTCACATATAGTTTAGTTATCGCCTTGTCGGTTGAAAGACAATGGTAATAAAGAAAAGGTTGGTATATGTTTTAATTTATTTTCATTTCTATTTTATTTTAATTATTATGTAAATAATTTATTTAAATTTATGTATAAAAATATTTTATATTTTTTTTAATGGCGGAGTCAGGGCGCAGTTTGCCATTACTCAGCCATTCCTGCAACTGAACCAGTTGCATGGGGAGTTTTGAATTTTTTCCGTCATTTTATTTTATTTTAAATTAGTTTGTATTTAATTTATTTAAATTTACATATGATAATAATGTATATTTTTTTAACGGCCCAGTCATGGTTGCCAGTATTTGGCCCAAGAATGGCAACCATTTATTGTCCGAAGTTATCATCCAGTAAAATTATGTTAATGGCCCAGTCGTGGTTGCCAGTACTCGCCCATTGCTGCATTACTGGCTGCCAGTAATGGACCATTACTGGACCAGTGGTACAACCTTGTATGGGTTTTACTCTAAAATGCATATAAATGCATATTTCGCCAAAAGTGCATATTTTTGCATATTTTGCAAAATTATGAGTTTTTTAGCTTTAATACATATTTTTAGGGAATACTATTCCATATTTCACCAAAAGTCCGTATTTTTGCGTATTTTCAAATAACCCATACAGCGTTAACTGGTCCAGTAATGGTCCATTACTGGCAGCCAGTAATGCAGCAATGGGCGAGTACTGGCAACCACGACTGGGCCATTAACATAATTTTACTGGGTGATAACTTCGGACAATAAATTGTTGCCATTCTTGGGCCAGATAAAAAACAACATCAATGGCCCATACAAGGTTGTACAGTTGGCCTAGTAACGGGCCAATAATAATGACCAGCATTGTAGTAATGACCAAATACTGGCAACCATGACTGGGCCGTTAAAAAAAATATACATTATTATCAATGATGTAAATTTAAATAAATTAAATACAAACTAATTTAAAATAAAATAAAATGACGGAAAAAATTCAAAACTCCCCATACAACTGGTTCAGTTGCAAGAATGGCTGAGTAATGGCAAACTCCGCCCTGAGTCCGCCATTAAAAAAATATAAAATAATATTTTTTATACATAAATTTAAATAAATTATTTACAAAATAATTAAAATAAAATTGAAATGAAAATAAATTAAAACATATACCAACCTTTTCTATATTACCATAGACTTTCAACCGACAAGGGCGGATAACTAAACTATATGTGAAATTTTTCAAACTATGTATTTCTAAAAGGGATAATACTCTAGTGAAATTTAAAAAAAATGACAGATTGGCAAATTCAATGGCTGCAGTACTGGCCCAATAACAATAGCCAAGTAATATTTACCATTCATGGGCAGTGCTTGGCCATTCAAAGGTAACAATATACTGGCAAATTTCCGTAAACCATAGATCGGCCGATGATTGGTTCTAGTATTGGCCCAGTAACAATAGCCAAGTACTGTTAACTATTAATGGACCAGTGCTTGGCCGTATGTCAATGTCAGGCAAAACCTACTTGGGAATTACCAATTTTTTTCTAGATTGATGGTGACAAGATGCACGGAAATATGAGCATCTAAAAATCGGGCACATTTTACCATACTTACCATATTTTACCATATTAAGGGTCCTGTCTTTTGAAAATGGAACACTAGTGCCAAGATTTTAGGGTTTACTGGCATTAGTGTTTACTAGCATCTAAAGGTCCTATCAACCTAAGGTCTTAGAAAGGCCATAAAAACCTGTTAATCCTAGTTTTGTTTTGTCCTATTTTAAGCAGCTTAGTAATCGTATAAAAAATCTTGCCGCTTGTTATGGCATTCAGATAGGTGTCATATAAGAGGTTGAACTTTTTGGCTGTTGACACATTACCGAAAATGTTTGTGTTAGGTTGTGTGCGTCCCATCCCCTTAACTTAGAAAGCAGTTGATAAATAAATTTGGTAAATTTCAAAACTTGTAGAAAATTTAAGCAATATACTAGCAATCTCATCTATAAAAAAACATAGTAACCTCCTAGAAATTGGGACTAAAACTCTGTGTTTTGAGGGGCAAGGGTTGGGAACCGGTCGAGTGGAATGTCATGTAGAAGGTTGATTTTTTTTATGGAAGATTACAATTCTTTTATGTAATTTGAATAACCCTCGTATATTTCTGAAAATGCGTTATTTTTATTCTGTACCAGATTTAACTCAGTACGTAATTCACCAACAATTATATAAAATTCACGCTAAAAGTATATTGAATTTCAAAACGAAAACCATTTCTCTGCAATTTGTTGCTCTGTGTTTTGAAGTGCTATAGGCTGCAAATGGAAAACGAAATTTTCGTTGACTCGTGTGTCAAGAATAGTTTAATATTTTAAAGATTTCAATTTGTGCAAAGTATTCCATTTGAAAGCATTCCATTTGTACGCTGTACGGACAAAGAAATCTCTCTTCATTCTTTCGCTATGACAGTGAGTGATCTCTACAGTTTAACTGTTTGGCATTTTTGTGAGCAATTATGGTCTCGAGTAACTTAGGAAATAATTTGAATTTTTTCAATTCAAATGTGTGGTTGAATTTATTTCATAGAAAACGCGGTTTTTCTGTTGTGCGAATTTCGGTTGTGATTCGAACTCTTAACCTTAGTAATGTCAATGAGTTCAGATCCTTTGGCAGTCGCGCTATCCACGAATGAATGATATTTCGAAGTTGAATCTTCAACAATTACACTATTTACTCAAGTTGAATTCTCAACTGATATAAGACTCTTATCATTGAAAATATGTTTTTTGATGTAGCAAATTTTTTAAATTTTCTTTGATTCCATGCAAACATTTTGATGAAACTTACGGCAAATTATATGAATACTATGGTATTGCGAAAAAATTGGAGCAGTCAATTTATATGCAGTTCGGGCAGAGAAGCATTTAGAGCCAAAGGGTCATTCAGGGCCATGAGCAACAGTGCGAAGATGTTGTAGGAAATCAAGATTTAATCCTAACTTTTCGTCATCTATACAATTCGTATAGCATATTTTTTAACGGACTCATAAAGAGCCAGGTAGGAGTGTACCAAACTTGACAACTTTTATTTTTTTTACATCTATTGAGGAGATTAATTTTTTTTAGAAGCGCTCTTTTTCATCGGCCTTTTGAGGTCGTTACAGAGTAATTGATTGGAAATTGTGACTTCCAATAAACAAATGCTTACACATAATAATTGAACCATCGTTGTTGAGCCTTCGTTCTGCATACAATCAGTAACTATGTTTGGGTGGAGTTAAAATTGACCAAATTGTGGACACTACATTTTTTAGGTTCTCGTTTCATTTACGACATGCATTTACCCATTTATTTGTTCATGCATTTACCCTTTGAAAATATAAGAGAAAAATGACTTATGCAGTGTACTATCGTCTGCAAAACTATTTATTGGTTTACTGTTGATTTCCAACAGTTCGTTGATATAAATTAAAAATAGAGTGATAGACAAAATTGTACCTTGGGCTATTGGTGTATAATTTGAAATATCACATTCCATTCCTTTTTTGATTACGAGCTGGACATTGACCAACTTTCAATTAACCAATAGCATGAAAGAAAAATACACCCAATTCTGTTTTTACACGATCTTTTTTTAGACGGTTTTGAAATAACACGGTCTAGAAAAAAAATTTTAATTCGTTTTTACACGGTTTTATTTGAAATAGCACGGTTTAAATTTTGAAGAAAATTCGTATTTTTTTTCTATATACAAAGCTAGAGATGTTTAGTGTTAATTATAATAAATTATAAATTAACGTCTCTTAATATCTGAAGATACCATGTCCAACTAGGGATTAGGATTAAGTTTGAATAAATTAAATTTCTTTAAGAAGATTATGAACGTTATCTTTAAAATTTTGAGGATTAAAGCTATCAGGGAAAACCCTTACTGGTGAGACATTCCATAGATGAGAGACTCTGCTGAAAAAATCACGCTGAAAAGCAACACTTCTGATTCTTTTTATATGAAGTGTAAAAGGATGGGCTACAAAATTTACTCTGGTGTTACGCGATAGGTTGCTAGTTCAGGTAAAATTGATTTTATCTCAGTCGAAGTTTGTTCATCCACAATGTATTAATAGAAAATTCTCAGATCAGCAACATTTCTCCTATGTTGCAAGGAATTTAACTCATTAATAAGAGTTGAGTTGCTAAATAGTTTAACAGTTCTGCGCTGAACAAACTCAATTTACTTCATGCTACTAAAATCAGATACACCCCATATGTGAGAACAATACTCCATGCAGGGAGTATAAATGATTTATATATTAAAAGAAGCTGTTCGGTATTGAAAAACTTACGAAATCGTTCCAAAGACCAAAATTTTTGAACAGCGTTCTTAGCTAGGTTAAAAATATGAGAATTTAATTTCATATTGTTTTCAACTTCTATTCCTAGAAGTATGTATGTACAGTTGATCAATTTTCTTTGAAGATTTTTTATTTTTTAACGCTAATCTTAAAGTTTGGAGGAAGAAAATTATTTTATCTTATTATACTCTTATTGATACTCTGGTGTAACGTGTCAAGTTTGCAGGCTTAGGTAAAATCGATTTGATATAGATAGAAGCCCGTTTATCCATAATGTAAAATACCGTCAAATCAGCGACATACCAGGAATCAAGCTCATTAGTAAGATTTGAATTGCTGATCAATTTAACAGCCCTCTGTTGTATACATTCAATCAAGACCTGTATGGTACACTCCATATGTGACAACAATAATCCATGTAGGGCGATCGTCTTTCGGCGAAAACCGCATTGTCTTTAAGTATTTTTGACCAGTTAACAAAGAACCTCATATTTTTAAAATTAATGTTTTTTTCAAATATTTTAGCTACAATCGATTAGTTTGATATGGGTTTGTAATTTGTTGTATCCGTTTTCGTACCTTTTTTGGAAATGGCTGTGCCTACACTAGCCATTTCCCAAAAAAACTAATATTTCAAATTATATATATGTCGTTGGAACAGCATGTTTGATTGAGCTTGTGAAACGTACGTTATCGCTTAAACATCTGAAAAGCATGTGATCGAATCTGGCATGCCAACTTCATGTAGACATAAAGCATATTCAAAAATGCTTCACCGATCAAAACATTTCGGTATCCATCGATAGTTTTTCTTCTGAGTCTAAATTAATTATTACTGGTGTTCTCCAAGGCACAGTTTTATTCCCCACTCTATTTTTAATTTATATCAATGATCTGTTGAAAATTATCAGTAACACGACAAATAGTTTTGCAGATGACATTCAGTACATTGCACAGGTCATTCGTTTCCCTATCTTCAAAGGTAAAATGAATGAAAAAATAAATCTCGCCCGGAGAAACGTTGTTATAAATGTAAACGAGGACCTTGAAGGAGAAAAGCACCGAGGACCGAGAATAAAGTCGCCGATTGGGGTAAAAAAATTTATTCAATTCTAATTCCACAAAAAATTGATTGTTTTTAGATCATAAACCGAGTTCCCCAATGATACTTCCATTAGTATCTATGACGAACAAATAGCATCCTAATTAGATGGTAAAAATATTTCATTCCGTATAATTTACTCCACATTTATAAGTTCTACATTCGTCCATGTATGGAATATTGTTGTCAAGTCTTGTGTGGTGCATCTATTTCGATCTAGGCTCTAGTCTAAATTTAACATCAAATCTTGATTTACTACAACATTGTCGCACTGTTGCTGATCTCTGATTTAATTTTTGTTTTTTTATCAAATGAACTGTGCATACATGCACAAAAAAATTTAATTTGGCTTTTATATAGACTCTTAATAGTTTTTTTGTACAAATCATTTTATTTTACCTATTTTTTACAGAAATAAAGGGTATGGAACCAATCCCCTTTTTTTCTATGTGTTGCATGTCTTTTTATGCACGTTTTTTTTTTACACGTCTTTTCCTGGAACGTATCTACCGTGTAAAAACAGAATTGGGTGTACCATATTTATAAGATTTGTGGAAGATTTTAGTTTAAGTCGCGAAAATTCTTTTGAAAATGTTTTTAGAATAATATGTGGGATAATGGTGTGGAAACTTTAATGATTACCGCCTTAAAAGTTTTTCAATCTTTTTCGGTTTGAAAGAAGTTTTTTCATATTAACTCCTGAAGACAAAATTTACAGTACTTCCTTAGGAGTTTTAGTACGAATCATACCGTTTTGAGAACAAATTATCTTTCCTTGCAGGGCCAGTGACGATTATATCAGCGTCTATTTAATGCAAATATTTTTGTTTTGGAACTCATTTTTGAAAAAAAAAATTATTAATTCCGAATTGAATGGTTTCCGTAATGTTTTGAGCAGAAACATTTACATCGTCGTTGTAAGAACAATAACGAATAAAATGGATAACTTCGAAAAATTTTGAAAATTTTTTTTTGGTAACAATTTTTGAGAACGAAAGAATTTTGGCAGTTTTGATTTTAGTAAAAAAAATTTACGGGATTTTGGCAGTTTAGATTTTAGTAAAAAAAATTTAATCAACTGATGTAATTAATATTTAATAGTTGTCAATATCTGCAGTACTACCATTACTGACACTCGTAATATCTCGGGTCTGCAGTTTCTGATAGCGGACAAAATCTCAGATATATACCTCACTATCTCGGGTAAGCTAGTCCCGTAACTATGATCAAAGCGCAGCGACTTCTTAGGAACCGAATTAAAAACAAAACTCTGAAAACATATATTTCCATGGTTTTTTTCGGTTTTTAGAGCATATTTTAAATACATAAAATAGTTTTTTTAGAGCATATTTTAAGCGCTTAAAATTGTTTTTATAGTGCATATTTTTGGTTGCCCTAGTCATTAATTTTAAATATTTGTTCTAAAATATTTAGAACTTAATTATTTATATAATATTCTCTCTCTCTCTCTCTCTCTCTCTCTCTCTCTCTCTCTCTCTCTCTCTCTCTCTCTCTCTCTCTCTCTCTCTCTCTCTCTCTCTCTCTCTCTCTCTCTCATTTCTTGTGTTTCTTGTTATTTTCCATATTCAGCCGGTTGTTTTTGTTGGTCCCAGATTGCAAGAATCAGGTCGTATATATACTATTTTTCCGTTCTCGCGGCGAATAAAAGTATCATTTATATTTATATACTCTATCGGTGCATATTTTTAAATCTGGTAAATAAAAAAAATTTTTTCCTTATTAAATTTTAATTTTGGGAAGATGCACCATTTTTAATATTTTTCTATTTACAAAAATTTTCTAATTTTCTTTATACCGTGCCATCTGTAAACGTTGTTTCATTAAAAAAGTTTCGTCATAAATGTATTAAATTTGTTCATAAATATTAGCAACTTTAACAAAGAAACAAAAATAATCGTTCTCCTGAAATATTTTTCTCATTTTGTTGTCGGACTGGTCGAACACGGCTATATTTTTGTCGGACAACTCGATTTTTTATAATAACAAATGGTTTTTTATCGTGTGTCATTTTTGTCCGACATGTGGTAATCAATAAACAGAATTCCGATTTCCAATCGTCGGACTGAAAAAACGCGGCCGAAAATTTGTCGGACAATATGACCCTTCAATTTCACTAATTTTTAGTAAACAATCCTGTGAAAACTAGTTTTGTGGTAATTGATTTTCAATACCCTGGTATTTTGGCGAGTTTGAGTTGTCGGACTCGACAAAACCAGACAAATTTACCATCGTTTCCTAAAACAAATTTCCAGCCCCTTTAATAAATAACAAAATTATGGTAATAAATATACAAGACCCCGGGAAATCGCCACGTTTCGGAATTTCCCGAGGGAAAAAGCGGCTCAAGGACAAACGCCTTACGAAGTATAAAATACGTGGTAATCAGAAAATTAAGTAGGTGAAGGCCCAGGAACTATAAAGTTTATTGCAGTTTAACATTATTAAAACTTCGTTCGTATGAAAAATATCGCAATAACAAAAAATCTTTATAGAGTGTAAACTTAAAATAAACCAAACTATATCAAGTATGTAAACAATAACCAAACGCGAGTGAATATTTTAACAGACCCGCAAATGTTTATTTTTCAAAACCAATACAATTATCAAAAGCAAAAACAAAAATTTCTCATTATTTATTTTAAAAATAAACAGAATTAATTTCATTTTGCTTAATTATTCATTTAAAATTAAATTAATATCATAATTGCTTATGAAGAAGACATAACAAACAAAATATTTATTTGTGAAACTTAATGAATCTTACATATTTCTTTATCAAAATATATCTTTGTTGTAAGTAAATTAGATTCGTATGTTGATTGACTTCATCGTCATATCTGCATATTTTCAATTTTTAACACAACAGATGTGAATATATCTTTGATTATTATTTAAATTTATCATAATGTTTTGTAATATTTTATTTATTTGAATAGAATATTAATTTTCAATAAAATGGTTAACATTACTGGGATTAAGCCAAATCTAATACTTCAAGTTTTTTAACAAATAAAACAGATGATATCGCAATCGTATATAATGATAACTCAACTCGAGGTTTATTTTTGATTTTGCTGATCAAATTCATAGTATGTTGTTTAACTGTTATATCATTTATTATAATAGATATTATAACATTATGACTAATGAGCAATGTTGTTTTCATATAGATTTCACAACGTAATATTGGCATGTCGAAATATTCCGGTTTTAGTAAACGATTAAGAATATACGATAAGGTTTTTTAATTTAATAATTAAAAATTGAGCAATGAACCAATGCACAATAAAAATACAGTATGTACAAGAACTATAATTATTTATGGGTTTGTTTCTGTACTACTACTCTAACAAACTTCATACCACCGGAATTAATTGTGTCTTAAGGTAGTACCCAATAATTTAAAATCATCTTAATATATTTCCTCTATTTCCATATTTATTGATCAAATTAATTAATAAGTGATAGCATATAAATTATGGATAGTGTGACAACGTGATAACATTTTATAAAATAAAGTTATGTGGACAGAATAAATATTTATTTAATATATAATTGTTTGAAATGTTTGTATTTATGGAAATCAGTTGAGTAATATTTATTAAAAGTTGTTGGCGCAATCATAAATGCTATGTTTAGATTCACGAAGCGCCATCTATTGAAAATAAAAGTTTAACATTCTCTCCATCTTTACCTAGGGTAAGAGCAAATTAATAAAACTTAGTATTTTCACTCATAATCTAGTGATCGAAGTTTGTGAAAGTCAAAGACATACATTACGAAGATATACATTACAGTTTACACGAATTAAGATATTTTTTTTTTTTTTTTATTAATTAGTTAGACATGTTTAGCACACTAAATATGAAATATTCATTATTTAGACTCTTTGAATATCCGAAAATACCATGTCAACTTTAAAGGAAGGAGATGAGGAAAATGGAAGGAATGGGGATATAGGGATAACTATACTAATTTTTTTAAATGATGATGGACATTTTCTTTAAATGCCTGAGGGGAAAATTCATCGGGAAATACAGAGGAAGGCATTGAGTTCCATAATTTGGCCACTCTATTAAAATAGTCGTTTTGGAAGGACACAGTTCTACAACGAGGTATCTGTACAACATATGGATGGGATAACTCGGCAGCTCTTGTTTGTCGATTATACTGCGCACACGATGGAAGGATATTTTGAATTTCCTTAGAGGAGAATTCGCTAAAGTTATATTTATAGTAGATTGACAATTCAGCCACATTTCGTCTGTGCTGGAGTGAATCAAGCTGGTCCGTTAGTTCGGTATTACCAATCAACCGTATTGCTTTTCTCTGTACAGAGTCTAGACATTTTATTGTTGACTGACAAGCACCTCCCCAAACATGACAGCAGTACTCCATACATGGACGAATAAAGGACTTGAAGATTAGCAAAATTTGCTCGGGATTGAAATACTTTTTACATCGACTCAAGAATTCTAATTTTTGCATTGCAGATTTAGCGAGGTTGAACACATGTTTATTCCATTTCAGGTTATTTTGAATATCCACTCCAAGAAGTCTAACTGATTCAACCTCATGCAATTCCTCATGGTTTATTTTAATAGGAAAATTTTTATGTCGCTCTATTCGTGAAAGACGGCATAATTTGGTTTTGGTTGGATTAAATGAAACAAGATTACGATCACCCCATTCCATTATACGCTCCAAGTCTTTGTTGATGGAATCAATTAGCAGCTCTCTATCAGTGGTAATTGCAGTATGAGATCGAAATTTAGGAGATGCATGTGATGCATGTAATGTGCTGTCATCAGCAAAACTATGGATTGGGTGCACTGTGGAAATAAGTAAGTCATTAATGTATAGAAGAAACAAGGTTGGTGAGAGTGCCGAACCTTGGGGAACCCCAGCATTGGTTGTGAAAATATTGGATGTGATACCATCTAAATTAACATGAAATTGGTGACCTGTATGAAAACTATAAATCCATGAGACAGTAAGATGGTCTATGTCATAAGATTTAAATTTAGCTATGAGATTTTTATGCCACACTTTATCAAATGCTTTAGAAATGTCAAGTGAAATACTGAATGTTTCACCATGGTTTTCCAGCGATTTGTTCCAGAGATGAGATACGTAGGCTAACAGATCACCTGTTGCATGACTTCTACGAAAACCATACTGTTTATCATCAATAATTCGCGACATTTCCAAATAATCTATGAAATTGTAGTTAACATATTTTTCAAATATTTTAGCTAAAACCGACAGAATTGCAATTGGTCTATAATTGTTAGGGTCTATCTTACTGCCTTTCTTTGATATGGGTTGAACGCTGGCCAGCTTCCAAGAATCGGGAAATATTCTGGTTTCATAAGATAAGTAGAAAATGTTTGTTAAAATTGGAGCTAGTTGTCTAGCAAAGTTTTTAAGAATGAGGGGTGGAATACCGTCGGGGCCAGCGGATTTGTTGATATTGAGAGAAAGAAGCATTTCCCGTACAAAGTTGCAACGAAAAATAATTGGTTTCATTTTCGTTACAACTGAGGGAATGAGTGTAGGAGAATGGGGGGTTCAACTATGTTTGAGTTCTCTGCGAAAATACGACCCAAAAGATCCGCTTTCTCTTTCGAGTCGCTCACGGGAATGTCATTCAGAACTAAGGTTGGAATAGAGGATCGAGTAAAATTGCTCTGGACTGATTTAACTGCCTGAAAAAAACTGCGTGAGCCAGATGGGTGCTCGGCGAATTTCTTTGCTTTCTTCTGGATAAACGCGTCTTTGTTGGGTTTCAGGTGTTTTATTAGCATTATACGTCTTGAATGCTTTGCGTTTATTCCTCACTGCCTCATCAACATCCCGTGTGAACCAAGGCTCAGTTTTAGGAGTGATTAATCGATTTGGAATAAACCGCCGCATTCCTTCTTTTATGATTTCAGAAATTCTTATTGCCGATGTGCTAGGATCTTGATCAACACAACAAATAGTTTCATCATAAAAGTTTCTCAGTCCCTTCCAGTCAGCGCGTTTATAGTTCCAAACCCGACGAGGATTTGCTTTAATTTGTGTCGGTGATGTAAATTGCACTATTGCTGATATTAGTAAATGGTCCGATGTTCCGAGGGGTTGTTCAACTTTTGTCTTCGTAGTATCTGGTTCGTTTGTCAAAAACAGATCCAGCAAATTATTGTTATGATGTGAATTGTCTGCGATTCTAGTGGGACACTCTATCATTTGCGTCAAGCCGTGATAATCTGCGAGTATCAGTTCGGCTTGCCTTCCTACGTCGTCGTGCGCGATGAATACTTAAGCCATTCTTTATTATGAATATTAAAGTCTCCAAGAATGGCCAGTCTTGCTTTAGGGTAGTCCGTGGTAATCTTGTCTAGATTAGCCGATATTTTATCGAAAAAGGGACATCCTGGGGGAGAATTTGGAGATCTGTATAATCCTATTAAAAACATAGTTTCATCAACACCTGAGATCTTCAGTGCTATAGAATTATGGTGCTTAGAGTTCAACTCGTAGGCCTTAATTCTCATACATGAAAGTGAATCTCGAACAAATACACAGACACCATGCTTGTTATAAAAGGAATGTTCCAATTCGTAACTAGGTATCCGGTATTTATCGAGATCCAACTTCGATGCTTTGCCACTAACAATTGTTTCGGTAAGAAACAATATGTCAGGTTTATTTTTTTCAATGTAGTGATGAACCTCGTTTAGATTCGAATTGAGTCCTCTTATGTTGGTGAAGTCAATGCTAAGCTGTTGGTTCACTCTGCGGCCATTCTGTTGAGACAAAGACTTACCCTTTGACATTGCAGGCAAAGCTACTGAAATTCGGCCAGGCCTAAATTTCAACACTAAACAGTACAAAAGAAACTGGGTATCTCTGTCACAAAAACACGATAGCAGATTTCATGCAAGAGTAGCACGATAAGAGAAAAGCAAAAAAAAAAAAAAGTGGGGACACAAAAGACACTAACAAAGTTGAAGAGTACAAATAAAGGGTTAAATTCTAAATTCCTAACTTTTGTCAAAAAAAGACATTTCATAATCAACTAACTGATATTTTCCAACTCCTAAAATAAGTCCGAGGTGGGAGGAGCCAGATCATGTAAAAAACTTCACAAAAAATATCTCAATCAATGCAAAAAAAAAAAAATCATTAAAACTAAAACGAAATTTTTTGCTTTCTGTTACCTAGACAAATTTACGCTTTAAAATAATAATAAAATTTATTACATCAAAGCAATAAAGGTACAATTTTACCTGCCTACCCCTTAATAACAGTAAACACAAAATTCCAAATAATTTTTTAATAAGGAACAATCTCACCAATTATATAACTGTCTCTGCCTCCGTCCTTCAACACTTCTATTTTTATAAATACTAACACAAACACTATAACACTTATTAGCTACTTATAAACACTTATCAACACTTATTTTGGATTACTTTTGTTTTTTTTGTTTTATTTTTCTTTTAATTTAGGAGACTACCTTCCTCGTCCGACTCCGAAATATGAATGAGATATACGGCGAATTGGAGTAAATTCACAACAATGGTGTCAGCAATGAGATTGTGAGTGATAAAAGTTTACGAAATAATCCAAAGGTTTAAAATTTAATAAAGTTCAATGTGGTTAAAGAAATGCATGTTTAAATTCAAATATATTTAAATCTCATCCACAGTCATGTATCAATTTTAGAAAACTAATGATTAACTTTATTGACTGCATGCATTTTTTATTTTAACAATTTTTTATTTTAAATAGCTTTGCCGACAATTGAAAAATCCACCTTATATTACTCACATCACCATCGCTCTTTAAAAACTTGTCAATAATCGAATTGAAACTGCTGTTTCTCTACATATAGATGAACGATTCATCTATTACATTAACAAAATAGAAAAGAAAAAACCGAGGAATCAACGAATTTAGGGTGTTCGAAGTAACAACTTCAAAAACATGCTGTAGTAGCATAGTGCTTACTCTGAAATCAAGTATTCTAGATTTAATTGCAGGTCTAAATACGTTGTCTATAGGGTGACTGGGGCTGAAACCATGATTGATATAAGATACAACCGTATAACTGATTCGAACAAATCGGGGAAACAGCAAATATAAAACAATCTAAATCTCTAATTAGGTAGGTACAATTTAATATATTTTGATTGGA
Source organism: Diogma glabrata (assembly GCA_963693315.1). NCBI lineage: Eukaryota > Metazoa > Arthropoda > Insecta > Diptera > Cylindrotomidae > Diogma > Diogma glabrata. Next base: position 404,202,708 of record OY856187.1, read on the forward strand.
TGCAAGTATAATTTGGTCAAAAACCGTTTGTGGGCGTCATTAGAAATTTTAAATGTTAAAATTATGAGTCTCTAATGAGATTTTAATTAGTAAAAAGGGGCTGAATAGACATTTTTTAAAATGAATAAACATTTTACACACCCTTTTAATAATTTAAATTCCTTTATTTTACCACTTAACTTAAATTAATTTTTAATAACTTTTTAACCATTTAACCGCACAGAAAATGGTTCAAATTTATTGCAGGTGATAAAATATGAAATGTTTAATTTATTAGATCCACATTTAGTACAGGATTATTAACTTAATAAAAAACACATGTGAATTTTTCATATACCAAACTTTAAAAATCGTAAGAAAAAATCCATATTGAATTGCTGACTTTTTATTTCTCAATTTCATAGCTGCATATGTTTACTTTAAAATTTGTGAAAAACAAAAAAAAAAAAGATACTTTTTGAGATATGAGCTTTGAAGTAAACCAAGGTTTTACGCGCCGCCTAGCGGAAAAGAGAAAAGTTATTAATTTTAAACTTACTTATTTCAATTATCCAATTACTTTCCTTTTTACTTGCAAAAATATACGTAAGTCGGATGAAATTTGTGGCACCTATTCACAAAACATTGCCACCATTATCAAAACTACGTGAAAAAGCCTCAAAATTCAACCGCGCATAACTCCGATTCAGAGTATTTAAAAAATAAAAGCAGAAATTACTTTTTTCCTTTCGTCAATGCCAACAATATATCAAAATTTCAGATTTTTTAAAAATCAAAAATTTAAAAATCAACAAAAAAATGTACGTTTTCAAAATAATAGCCCAGATAAGAAGAGGAGACGCTCAAGGAGAAAAATATATCAGCTAACCATGTTTTTTTTGTATATTCTAAATACGTTTGTACCAATATACTTTTATTAATACAGTTTCATAAAGATAAGTAAATGTGCACATGGAAAATTTGTATGTTAATTTTACTTTAACAAACATTCCCTCCATTATCAACAAATAACATCTCAATTATAATATAAACTCACTTTTGCCAATGTCTAAAATTTTACGGATTTTTATTACTACAAGCATCACAAATCTTTTTTTTTCTTCTGATTATATCCGTTGTTGATTCATACATATAAATGGAAAATCAGTTTTTATTTCATTTTAACTACTTCAAAGTAATTATAAGTTTCAAAACAGAAGGAATAGATGGATGGATGACCTAAGAAAAAAAATATGTTATTGAAAATTTGTTTGTATTTTATTTACCAAATTCATCATTTGAAATGCTTTCAGAACAAAACACTTATCGTGATTAAGAAACAGTTGAGATTTATGACGAGTAATTTGTTATTTTTGGTATAAAAATGTTTTATGGTTTTTTTCCAATATTTCGAATTGAATTTAAATATTAAGTAAAAACGGGAAGAGATTGATTTTTAAGTAACAGTAGAATTTATTTTGTTGGGGGGTTAAGCACTGGATGGGCAGCTTTATTGAACCGGAACTCCAATTCCAGTCAGATTAAACTGTTTTTAAGTAATTATATATAAAAACCATTTACACCTCCATTCATTCCTTTGGTCGAACTTAAAATGAATTTCTATCACTGTGGTTTTCACCTCAACTCTAATGGTTGATTGCAGAAATTTCCAGTATTTCAATTTAATAGGACTAAAACTTTTATTTTACTTCGGTCTGAAAGACCTAAGTATTGCATTCTCGAGTCAAAAGTGAAATTCTTACCCCCACTTTTTTGGCATTTCTCGTCGTCATAGAACCTACTGATTCTAAAAAAGCGAAAAAAAATGTAAGATTATAAATATAAGATTCAACCGTAAAACTGATTCGAACAAATCGGGGAAACAGCAAATATAAAACAATCTAAATCTCCGTTATCTTCGGACGGTAAAATATGATGTAGTAGTAGTATATAGTGAATCTTTTGTCAGATCACTTATTTGTCTGTCTGTCTGCGTGCTAAACTTATCTGTCTGTCTACCGGCCGGCCGTCACAACCGACGAAATCTAGAAAACCGCTAGAGGGATTTCAAAAATGTTTGATTCAAAAATGTTTGTTTCTAAAAATAGGTATACTCAATGGAAAGAGCCAAAAGGGCGATGTGTTCGATAGTGATGTGAAAACAAGGAAATTTGCATATTTTTTGCTTAAAAAACGTTAATTTTAAGTGATTACAAATAGGAACATGAAATTTGGAGAAAACTTGATGATCGGGATTGGTATGTTAGACCAAAAACTAGATTATTGCATTATAAGTTTGTCAAAAAAATATTGTCAAGTGTGTCAAAAGTATGATTTTCATTTATTTTTCTACCCAATTTTTTGGAAAAAATGAAATTAATTTTATTTGTATGACATGAAATTTAATCGAACATGAAATTGGACATGAAAATTTTTGATTTTGTTATAATTTTTGGAATATTTTTGGAATTTTGAAAAAAGTTTGAATTTTTGATTTTGTTAGAATTTTCGGAAAATTTTTGGAATTTTGAAAAAAGTTAAAATTTTCGATTTTATTATAATTTTTGGAATTATGAAGAAAATTTGTATTTTTAGTTTTGTTATAACTTTTGCGATATTTTTAGAATTTTGGAAAAAGTTTTTTGAATTTCCAATTTTTGATTTAGAAAAAGTTTCAATTTTTGATTTTGTAATCATTTTTGAAATATTTTCTAGAATTTTGAAAAAAAGTTTAAAGATTAGATTTTGTTATAATTTTTAGAATATTTTTGGAATTTTGAAAGAAATATGAATTTCTGATTTTGTAATATTTTCTTTTTCTCTCTCTCTTTGGAGAGGTTTTTGAGTAGTTTATATTAATTAAGTATATTATATTAATTTATGATCTGTTATAATTTTCCAGCAACGTACTGTTCTTTCGTGTTAGTTTTGTAATAAATTTCTAAGCCGAGATAAAATACTTGTACTTTTACAAAGTTTTATGTTTGATATACATCGCTGCCCAAAACTGAAAACAATGTCCTCATAAAAGTTTTTTGTTGAAAACTATCTCAAAATCCTTAACCCCGACTGAAGTCTTGATATCTCAGAGCTGTGAGATTTCAGCCCTTTTATATTTCGACAATTTGTTTCACTCTATCACGCGCTGTGAACAAAACTGGTTTTATTTTGAGATTCGATCGATTATATACAAGATTTTATCAATTTCTCGAAAGTTTCCACTATTTGATGTCGCATCATTTAACTCATAAATATAACAGCATTTTCTTTTACAAACTTTTCGTTCTAATACGTAAATTGTGCATTGGGCTTATATTTGCATGTTATTATATATTAACCTAGATCAAATATGTTTTGTATTTCTTTCTACGTTTAAGAAAGACAAGTTGTAGTGTATGATGCTTTAAATGCTTTCACATAGTTCAACTAAATGATTCTGTAAGACCCGTAGCAGTATGTTTCGAGGTCGTTCGCGTATTTATGTCTCGGCTTTTCAGAGAAATTTGTTTTTCTTTGTAAACTTTTAACTTCAGGATTAAACTGTAGAATAACGAAGGCTCAGTGTGATACTTTTAAAATAATAAATTCAATTGTGTCAACGGTCGAGATTTTAATTCAGTAAATTATTTGTGATATAACATCATCACCCCGATGGAAAATATCCCATCAAGAATAATATAAGAACTGAATCCGGATTCAGTTATTATATTATTCTTGATGGTATATTTTCCATCGGGGTGATGTTATATCACAAATAATTTACTGAATTAATTGTTGATTATGTGTCAATAGACACAAGTGAAGACTAGTCATCTTCTTCTCACCGATATGAGTTTGTTATTCAATACTAGTATGTCTAGAGTATAACAAAACAGTGATCACCAGAGAAATTAATTGACTAAACATGAATCTATTAAATATATGTTTATGTAAATTTTTTGTTTTTTTATACTTCACTAGAGTTGTAACCTAATTTTTGGTTTATATTTAGCGTTGACATTTTTTGGTAGTTTATCTAGTCGGCTAGCCCTGATGAGAATGATAAACTTTTTAAAGTTTAAAATTTTCTCTTTGGTTTGAAACTAGATCGGTCGAAAATTGTATGGATTGCAAAAAGTTTCATAAGTTGCACCATAATTTTTTAGATTCAGTTCTTATATGTCGAGATTTTGTTTATATAAATTATTTAATCCAGTTATTCATTTTTCATTTTATTTTTAAGCCGAAATGCACTGAGCAAAATTAAAAAAATAACTAGTAGGGTAGGGTGTGACCATAGCGGCCACGCCAAGAACTTCCCGTTAAGTTAAATAGGTAACATAAAGATATTTTCTTAAAACTTTAATAAATTGAAATTCTCTAAGACTTGCAATTAATCGTCATATTTTCATCTTTTGGTTAGACTGGAAAGAAGATTTTCATTGCACCATATATTTAAAAAAACTAACGGTGGAGTCTACTTAAAGTCTACTTTGTCAACGTTGCTAAAATTTTTTCGATTTTTATCATACAATAACTCCATTTTTAGGGTTTCGTACTTTGAAAAAGTAAAAACGGTACCCTATTGGTGAAACTTCGGTGTCCGTCCGAATTTCTACATAATCGATTTTCTCAAAAACTATAAGTGCTATCAACTTGAAATTTTTTACAGTTATTCAATGTGTTTGTCCACGCCTACTGACAACAAGAAAATTTTGAATATTATTTTTTATCAATATTTTATGGACATTGATAAGGAGATAGTAAAACAAAAGTTTGTTTTAAGGAATCGAGTTTGGTTTAAAAAAATCAAAAAAAAAATCCAATCCAAAAAAAATCCAAAAATCCAATCCTTGGTTGTTATAGTTTCAAATGTTCATTGGAGGGGGTTGAGAGTAAAAATTACGAAAACAAAATATTTTTGGTCATGTCAAGTGGGGGGTATCATATGAAAGGTTATTTTTTTTCTAGTCTAAAACAGTTTTTTTTCTAATTTTCGAAAGCACAGTAATGGACTTATTTTAGAAAAAGTGAAATTTTAGTTTTGTCCCCCCCACTTATCTTCGAACATTACAAAAGAAAAAATTTAAAAAAATTCACGGTTGTAGGAACTTGGCAATAAAAAAATGAAAAATTTTTTTTGGTCGTTATAATTTCAATTATTCTTTGGAGGGGGTTGCGAGTAGAAATTTTGAAAAAAAAATATTTTTGACTTGGACAAGTGGGGTGTCATATGGAAGGTGATTTTTTTTGTAGTTCAAAATAATTTTTTTGTATTTTTCGAAAACACGGTTTCTGACTTATTTATAAAAATGTGAAAAGTTGTTTCTTTCCTACTTATCTTCGAACATTACAGAAGCGAAAAATTGAAAAAATTCACGGTTATAGACAATGTTGTAAAGATTGAACGAAAACTATAGCGGTTAGCTAATTATTTCAGATGTTCCTTAGAGGGGGTTGAGAGAAGAAATTTCGAACAAGTTGCAAAACGACTATAAACATTACAAAAACCTTATGCTCTAAGTTTCAAGAAAATTAAATGTCAAGAGAATGTCTGAGAAGTCTAAAAAAACAGTTGTTCAACGAACCACAGACATCCTCCCCGAATCCTTTGCCAAATTTTGAAAATAGCTGATTCAAAATAGCACATTTTCCATATTCAAATAAAACCGGATGCGTTTGCGGCTCATTTTAATTCAAAAGTTTCATCAAGTTTTCATGCGTTTGAGTAATGAAAATAACGCCTATTTTTCAAATTTTCTTAAAAAAACTCAAAAAGTAAGATAGCAATTGTTTATACAAATGTCATTATAAATGGCTGACATGATGAAAAACAAAATGGGAGGTAAATGATCTTGATAGCATTATTTATTCTAGTAATACTTGCAAGAGATGATATTCAGTTTTTTGGAAACCCCTAAAAAATAAATGTACTGATTTCGTTAGAAAAAGACTGGGCTGTAGGTTACACCAAGATATATCGATTGTGACCATTGAAGTTGAAATCGGATCATCCGTTGTTGAGAGAGCGTTGGACAAATGTTTGTCCACATACGATGATACACACGCACATACCCACACACACTACATACTGCCAGCTAAAAATAGCCTAAACAGTTTCAGGTGGTCTTGAAACGTAAAGATATTATAAAAATTTCGATTTCAAAAATCGACCCAAAAACAATAACTTCTCATATCGGAAAGTTAATAAACAGTTGACCAGGCCAGGCAATCTCCTCTCGAACCTCTGACCTTTTTGTCAAATTTAGAAAATAACTCAGGTTTTTGTTATTCAAGTAAACCCGGATGCTGTTGCAGCTCATTTACATACAAAAGTTTCATCCAGATATCATTCGTTTGCATAAAGAAAATAACACGTAGTTTTTTCACATTTTGTTAAAAATCTCAAAAACTGAGATAGCAATTGTTTATACAAATGTCATTATAAATGTCTGACATGCTGACAAGCAATATGGAAGCTTCATGACCTTGATAGCATTATTTATTAATCTCATGATATTTGCAAGAGATGATTTTCAGTTTTTTGGAAACCACTAAAAAACAAACGATATAATTTCGCTAGAAAAGAACTGGGCTCTAAGTTACGACAAGATACATCGATTGCGACCATTTTCGTTAAAATCGACCCATCCGTTGTTGAGAAATCGTTGGGCAAAAATTCTCCACACAGCGATATACACATACATACACACACACACACATACAGACTGCCAGCTAAAAATAGTCTAAACAGCTTCAGGAGGTCATGAAACGTAAAGATATCAAAAAAATTCCGATTTCGAAAATCGACCCAAAAACAATAACTTCCCATATCGGGAAGTTAAAAAACAACAATATTAGAGAGAAAATACATTTTTTTATAGATTCAAGTAGGGCAATATGAAAGGGCTTCATTTCAGTATTCTTTAAAAATTTATTTTGGAATTTTACACCTCACAATTTTTTGTATAACTTTGAATATGACGTTTTCTTCGTGTTTTCTTACCTCGATTAGCTCCGAACCTAACTAATCGAAAATCTTCAAATGTATTTGGATTTTGGAATGATAGAAAAATGAGTAAGTTTTTAATAAAAAATATATAAAAGTGTCACATACAAATATAGTTATTTATTAAGGGGGTGGAAATGAGGAGGAATAAAAACATTATTTAAAACGTGGTCAAGTGGGGTGTCATTTGAAAGAGCTCCTAATTTAGAAAACATTGTAATTTTAGAATCTGGCGGTGCACAGTTTTTGAGATATTATCAAAAAAGTGCGACTTTCAGACCGCCACCCCCCAGAGGGGGAAGCAACATTTTTTGTGTTATTTTTGATCAATGTATATATGTGATTGTAATTTACTATTGACATTTACGATTAAACATTTATTTTGTTATGCGTCTATGGTCTGGCAATATAAAGACATTACAACACAACTTTTTGTCAATTATTTTGGATATTGTGTTCTTTTTCATTCACGGAACCCTTGGCGATCGAATTTTATTCGCACTTGTCTGACTTTTTTTTTAAATTATTAAATATTAAGTGAACAAACGATTTTTTTTTAAAATTATTTTTTGAAACAAATAAGTATAAATTGCACTACTTAACAAAATTTGAGTTGGGCACGTAGTGTGTGCGTGCGATTATGTGACCGTGTGATTATAGAACTAAAATTCGTTCTATAATTTCCGCTCCTGACACTTACACGTTTTATAGTAAACATGAAAATGCTTAAAAGGAATGGTTTAAACCCAACAGATACACAAGAAATAATAAATATAATAACCGAAATAACAAAACAAAATTATTAAAACAATGAGTTTTATCAACAAACAGAAGGATTACCTATGGGAAGCCCACTATCTGGAACTTTAGCCGAAATATATCTCAACGATTTTGAAACAAAACATATACATAATAACTTAAATCCACACAAAGAAAATAGTATATTAAGAAACTAGTTTCATAATCGACGATTTTATCGCACGCAATCTGTTTAGAAAACGACCCGCGTGGCGGGGAATTTTCTAAAGGATAAGTGCGATAAAACGTCTTATGAAACGAGTTTTTTATACTATTTTTTCTATTTTGCATTTTTTGTCTTGAAATTTTAAAAAATGTGTATTTTATTAAAAAATAGTCAATTTGAAATTTTGTTATAATTACTAATTATTTTAATTAAATAAAATATTTAACACTAATTTAGATATTCTTATTAATTTTATTTACATAATTATTCGTTTTAATATTCACAGACGTTTGTATGACCAATATGACCAACCTTGAAAGACAAAACTTTGCGTATCGAAATGAAGGCCATTTCGATACGCATTTGGGTATCGAAATGACTTTATTTTAGACGCAAAATAGAAAAAATCATTTATTCGTATCGCTACGTTGATGATATAATTTTATTATTCAAAGGAACGAATAGACAGCTTAATCTATTACACCAATACATAAACAGAATAGAACCTTCCATTAAATTTACGTTAGAAAATGAAGAAAATAACACAATAAATTTTTTGGATTTATCAATCAAAAATGTAGATTCAAAACACACATTCAAATTACTCCGAAAACCAACCCAAACGGATCAAACAATAAAGATTAAATCACATCATCCATACCAACATAAACTAGCTGCCTACAACCACATGATCAATAGATTAAACAATATACCTATGAATGCAGAAAATTATCAAGACGAATTAAACAACATAAAATACATAGCCAGTAAAAACGGATATAAAAACGAAATAATTGAAACATTAAATAGAAAATATAAAAACAAGAAAAAATTGCAAACTCTAACAACATTGAAGAATGAAGAGAAATTAGCAGGCAAAAAATACGTAGGCGTAACATACAATAAAACAACATTCAAAATAATACAAAAAACTTTAAAAAAAATATGGATATATTGCAGCTTACAAAAAAAAAAATAAAATAGAAAATTACCTAAAAACCAAAAAAACCCAAACCTTAGACACAGGTGTTTATAAACTTGCCTGTAACGACTGCAGTAAATGTTATATAGGCCAGACGGGGTAGTTCTTCAAAAAAAGATTTATTAAGCACACCAATGAAATTAACAGAAGCGATCCAAATCCAAATATGCCCAACATTTAAAAATAGAAAAACACAAATACACCAATATCAACACAAATTTAACCACATTACATAAAAAAGAAAAGGACAACATCTAGATAGATTGGAAGAAATAGAAATATATAAACATAAAAACAATAGCAACATTTTAAATGATAAAATCAACACTAAAACTAACAAAATATATGACATAATAATAAAAAATAGCAGTTGAAATAGTATAAGTAATAGTTTAAGCAAAAATTGTAATAATAATTTAAGAACTGAGGATGACGTAAGTCGAAATCGATATTCTATAAAATAAAAAATAAAATTCAAATTATTGCTATAAGGAAGTTTATATTATTATTAATAAAATAAAAAAATTAAAAATAAACAGCAAAAAGTATATTTTTAGATATTGCATTTTAATTCAAAAGTGACAAAAGCACACAAACAGTGAATAATATGGAAAACCATAATAACACATATTATGAAAATGCTGTTTTATCGTCAACAAAACAAAACACCTGTCTTCCAGAGTGGTCACACACATGTTTTGGATGTTTGAATGGGTCTTCCACATGTTTTGGATAAAAGGTTGAATTTTTACAAACCAAAACAAAAGAAAAATGGTACTTTTGTGTTACGCCATCTTTGAAAATAAATTTTTTTGAATAATTAACCATTCGTTAACCAAACATTCTATATTATTGTTCACAAAACTGGAGAATCAGCACACCGAATTGGACGACGAGTTCTTATCAAGTTTAAAAAGAAAACCAACAGATCGTAGATCCGGTTTTAAATTTGCACAATCCTGTAAACGCAGCTTTCGTGACAAATCTGAATTTCGCCAGACGTGTTCAAAAGCAGAATTAATTAAAGAATCCAAAACGTAACCGATTCGTCTTTTTTCTTTAAATATCAAAAAGACCAAGTGGTGTCTGATTCTGACGATGATACCATGGCGGTCAACAACAGCGGCGAAGGTGTGCGATTTGGAAAAACCAATTCTAAAATATGTTCACCAAAGCTCAAAATAAAACGCAAACAATACACAACATGGGCCAAACTAATTAATTTCGACGTTTATAAGCGAACTAAATGTAAATGAAAAAAGTAGACAGAAAACACAAAACGTTCAAAGAGCGCTGAACACAAGCCAACAGCGACAGTCTGTGTTTTTTGAAATTCTTTTTGTATAACATATATTTTTGGAATTTCTTTGTTTTTACACTAATTTTTAAACTTTCATATACATAGCCAGTAGGCCCTCGCACGTTTCATTTGATGATTACCATATATTTTATATCTACTTCGTGAGGCGCCAGTCCTTGACGAGTCCGATAACTATTGTATCTGCCATTTTTCTCGATTAGGCGCTTTTTCATTCGGCAAAGCCAAAGCATTACGATTTTTTTTTAATATCATGTTTTGTGTAGTAGGAGTTACAATATGTGTTAAAACAACACATAAAAACCTTTTAAGACCAAGGCCCCATAACAACATGTTATGTAGACTGGAGAACGATGAAGTAGTTCTGTAAAATCCTCTGATTCATGGATTTTCGGCTCTATTATATATCACCAATATCTAAACTTGAACGAAATTTTGCTAGGAAAATTGCCATATTAAAACAAATTGCACTAATTAAACTAACTAATACTAAATGGAGGCTACTTAAAGTTTTCCTACCTAAATCAAACTTAAATTTAAGAAGGGGAACATGAAAGCAAAATTCCGCTTTTCATTTTGTCATTCATGAGAACAATAATCGACTGGGAGACAATGTTTTTTTTTTATTCTGCTTAATTCATGGTCATCCATTGGTATAGTTTTTGTTCTCCTCAGAAAAATGACATTTTTTTTGTATGTGCAATACACTGATTTTGGGTTCATGCTGCGTTTTCACAAGCCTAGCTTCGTCATGCTGAATTCATTTAAATTCTCCGTGGACTCAGACCATAACATGCAAACGGCCCTAATTGTATTCATACCTCAAAGAGCTGTTCATATTTGTCAATTCGTTTTGCTATCCTCAGGACTATATTCGTCAATCCGTATAGAACTTAACCTAAAACCGATATATTTATTACTATCGATTTTCCTTTCCGCTATACATATGTATGTGTGCATGTGAATCTCACAGTTGTAGTTTGCTATTTTAATATTGGTTATAGGACGTCATAAACCGATATCCTAAATGTACATCCGAGACTTCCACTAGAATTCATTCGGTTTTACTATTTCCCTATAGATGTCTGCCAACCGGTTGATATTTCAGGTTGTTATACGTAATCATACTCCAATTTTAGGATCCGGGGATTGTACGATTTTTTTTTGCAAATGCATTGGTCAATATATTTCGCGAAAATCATTTCATGATAGATGTCTCGATTCATGAATGGATTCGATTCTTAAACATAACTTCGAGATATTAAGCCAAAAAAAATGTTTGAATTCGCTTGCTATATAAGCGCTGATTTTTCATATGGCGGTCTCTTTGTCGAACTAATTTTTCTGAAAGTCATCACACAGCTGTTTTTGGAGTTTGACGTCTACGCGAAAGGAAATATTTTAGAAGTGGAATTTTCAGTTTGGTATTATTTTAATATTAAAATCAAAAATAATTCAAGATAGAACGAAACGAATTTTCGAGAAACGAATCGAAAACTAAGAACCACGTAGACGGGGCCTTTTTGCTGATTCCATTCAATTTAATTTCCGGTGAGATATAATTTTTTTGTTCAAGAGATTGATTGACATTTTCGATGTTGAGATATTATGCATGCGGTGTCAATTATCAAATAAAATTCGCGGAGATTTTACAAGAAGGTAATTAGCCAACTAGTGATAAATTGATCATAATAATAATTAAAAGAAACCAAAGCTATCTGTGATACAAATGTTTAAGAAAAATTCTTTAATTATATGAAAGTAAAGTTAATACAAAAAAAATTAGAAAACTAGAAGAAAAATTTATGTGATAGTACATCTAGTGTATAGGAGTCGATAGTACAAATTAACTGTTAGTTCAATTTGCTAAAACATTAAGTCAGTGTGCCGTTTATTGTGTGTTTAAATCGTTTAATCAAATTTGTCATAATTATCGAGAATAGAATCTATGTGATTGTCATATTAAACTGAAGAAAATTTTTACTTGAAAACAACAAAATGTTTTATTCTGGATTAACCAATAAATAATCTCAGTATATTGATGTAATAAAAAGTGACAGCCGAGATTTTTTTTATTTATTAATTTCATCCGCCGTTGATAATCGATCACTTTGGCTTACTTGTGTGGTGTAGTTCACGAAGGACCATTACTATCGTAACGAAGGTGAAGTTCAGTGCTTACTGGTGATTGAATTATTCTCTGTTTGAGGGGAAAAATATATATACACCTCTTAGTTGAGGTGGTAATCAACACCAAATAACACCGAGTTGGATTGCAGGCACGGGTATCGTGCTGACATTGAAGTTCGAATTACTAAGCTATAGTGCATACCGGAGTGAACGAGGAAACGGGTGTAATCACGGAAACAAGAGGAAGAAGATGATTGGCTGAATCCAAAGGAACAGAAGCGAGGTCTGGAATATCCATGGGTGAATTCGAATTGTATTTTATTTTATGTTGATTGTGAATGAATGTGTAAGTGAGTAACTGTGAGTGCATGGACGTATGGATGTGTGGGTGCGCGAGCGAGGATGTTTGTAGCCTAGACGTACTTTTTGTTGAGACGACGGACCATTGAGCCCGATATATTCCCGAATTGTGTATATATAAGGCATCACTGGATAATATAAGCAAAAGAAGGGACCAACTAAAAAGTTAAATAGAAAATTGTTACTTGTTATTGTTTATTAATAAATTAACTTTATAATTTATGGAAATTATCACTACAAACGAAAACTATTCAATTAAAATAATGGTTTAACCACAATTCAATGGTATTTATTTAATAAAGTCGAAATGTTTGCTTGCATGAATTTACGGAATAAATCCATGCACCCATAAATCTGCATATATGTTACTTCTACCATAATGATTTAGTGTATGCCAAATAAAAAAACTAAATTACATCTGGCATTATATTTCCATAATTTTTGTTTGTTCCGGAATTTTTGTTTTGCTGCTAAATTGTTGTAGAGGGGTTAAGTTTTTTTCTACTTAACTCCAAGTTGTGGTATATATAAATTTTGTACCTGAGGAAGAGATGACATGGTTATTATGCCACCTTTATCCCCTGAAACAAATTAATAAATTAAATAAATCTGTCAATCCGAAAACTACAACCACTGTAGTAATACGTTAGGTTAAAAGAATATAACCAACTGATAACATTAATAAGCAACTAGCCCAAAACATGCAATAACTTCCCTTGATCTTGTTGACCATTTTAGATTTTCTTAGGGTCCCTGGGATCTTGGTGTGATTGTCTTCAATCCTAAAAGCCAGAATATGCTAGTCTAGTGGATCAAATATGGTAGTTTGGGCGTATCGTATGGTGTGCGTGCACGTATGAGTATGGATGCGTGTGTACGTGAGTGGTAGCGTGTGGATGAGTTCATATGATCCGTGTCTGTAATTTATTTTCAACATTATATTTCTTCTCTATTACCATATAGTAGGTACAGTAATATCATTAAGTTTCCTCGTTTAATAATTCTCAGATAAAAGCCCAAACAATTTTCGAAATTGTTTATTTTATAACGCCACATTCGGGCTCGCTTTTGGCGTTGATTTTATAATAACTCTCAATTCAGCCACGTCATTAATGAAGTTATGGAATAATCAATCCAAAGGATACTCTGATTTTATTTGTGGGAAATAATAACATATTAAGTGTGGCAAAAAAAAGGATTTTGTTAACTATATGCATTGAAACTGACTCAATCGAATGAAGTGCTCTACATTTATTTTTTTCTTTGTACTGATGAAATCCTGGGACTTAATAAAAGAAAGAACGGAGGGTATATTTTTATTTTTGAATTCAAACACCCGCCTATGATAAAGTCCAATTAAACGAAATTTTAATAAAATTAAATTGTACCGAAAACATTGATATAAACTTATTGTGTTTGCTTTCTACAACTATGTATTTTAGTTTCTGCAATTTTTGTTCGCTATAAAAGTGGAAATTTATATTATTTATAGTACTAATAGAATATTAATTTACAAAACTATTAACTTAGTTATTATCCATTATTTCTCTGATCGCAATTGAATGTTATTGACTTGTTCCCAGTGTGTATGAATGTGAGCATGGATGTGGATATGCGTGATAGTGTGCCTGGGGTTGTGCGTGTGTGGGAGGATGGGTGAGCGTGTGAGTGCAAGAGTGAATGAGGGGTTGAACGTGGTGATCGCGGTTCGTTCGCCAAAGAGGTCGCCAGAGTCTCATTTTTCCACTTGTCTTTTTTTCCCATTTCCGTTTATATTTTGTTTATCGCGTACAATGACAGTTATTTGTGCTGAAGTAGCAGGAATTATACCTCGAATCCAATGCTGAAACTAGTCGATACGGCTTCATTAATCTCATCCAGTTACGCGACCTGCTATGCCTATTCGTTGCTAAGCAACGAAGAAAGCGCTTCATTTCAAACATGCGTTCCAAGGTGTTGATGGAGGAAATTTGTTTTTTTTTGTGTTTTTTATAGAAGCGATAACTAAATAATAAATCCTAGCACATCTAAAATATGGCCTAGGCCAATATTTCATGATATTGATAGGATAGCAAAAATAAAATAAAAGATAAACAGCAAGTTTGTATTAACAATGTGCAGGAGCAAAACTAAAATATGATTGCCAATAATCCAGCCAGTGGCATATTCTCCGATCATGCGATACATTTCCTTTCTCAATGATTAAAGCCCATACATAGCTATATGAAGGCTCGATTCTTCGAGTAAGCAATAACGTGGCACCATCAAGAAATACTCCATAGCTAAGATTGAGGGTGCTATCGTTGACGATATCCCCTTGGCTAGTGATATCTCACTGCTATTGTCTGTGGTGTGTGATATCTCACGTTAGCTCGTATGTCAATAGCAGGGACTGGAGTACGAGGGATTGTCACTCCCGTAGATTAAAAATAAAATAAATTTGCAAATAAAAAAAAATTGATCCCTCCATGCGGGTGATTTGCCCTAAGGGTCTTGTAAATTTACTATCACAATTTTGTTTTTTATTAATGGGGGTTGGAAATTTGTTTAAGAAAACTAGGGTAGCCTTGTCCAACAAAAATTTGTCTGCAACTGTCAAGTCCAACTAACAGTTGACTGACAGTTTTGATTGAAATTTTTTCGATATTTTGAGAATTTCCAGAATTTTTTAATCGGTAAGCCCGAATCTTGGGAGTTGAAATTTTCATTATTTCGGGAAGGCGGCATTTAGAAAATAAATAATAACCTCGACAAACGATGAAGGTGTTGCTGCCCCAAACAGCGTATTCTATGGACAATATCAGATTCTGTAATATTTTTCAGTCGTCGTTAACGTAAGTGTTGTATACGATATAAAAACCAAAAAAAAAACACACCAGAAAGAAAGAGAGAATCTCTGCTCTGTGCAGTTTTAACGACGAACGATTAAATTAAATTTATTGGAGCACTGATTTTATTCTGATCACAAATATCGAAAATATGGAAAGTGCAAACTTTATTTTTATTTTGTCTCAAAAATATTTTGATAGCATAAATTCAACAACTTCTTGCTATTGAATTTTGATCATTTTATTAAAATTATTTAAAATAACATTTTCATGTATTTTTTTCAGGTAAGAAATTGAATATAAATAGAAATGGTTAGGATTTGTTTGTTTAATGATTTGAATTTAAATACAACAACAAACTATGTACGCTGTTCCTGCCTGCTGTGTACTTATGCACTCTTTTAAAAAGATATTTGGTTGGAAAATTAAATATGTGTTTGTACATTTATCTTATTCAAATAATAAAATAAAGTAAAATCAACAAAACATAACAAAAGTAGTTGATTGTGCTCAGCTGGTACGTGATATATTTTTTTTTATTTTTATGAATTTTCAGAATACCGAGTTATCGAGGGTTGCATGATGATAAAATTGTATTCAAGTAATGTTTGTATGAGCAACATAATGAGTTGTGCAGATAGGTTTTATTTTGGCTAACCTCTGTTTTAGACAAAATTGGTGACAAAAGTAACATATAAGTGTTTCTCCTCTTTAGATTATAATTACAACCGAAAAAAGGTTATAAAATGCAGCGACCACTTATTCAATTCAATTACCTACAAAATTTGAAAAGTCTTACAATGGTAAGCAAAGAGCTTAGGATTTAGAGTTCATCATCAGTTATAAGCACCATCGTCGTTGGGTGTTTAGTTCGGGATGCTGTCCTGTTTAAATTTTCTACAATGTAGGAGGTTCTGGAGTAAACACAAGTATGTTAAAGGAATATTCTGGACAACTGGAATTTGTAACAACATTAATATGTTTCCAAATCATATAAATTGTTGTTCGCCTCTAAATTTTAATATAATATTTCCCAATATTTTAGCCCCCCTGAATTAAAAAGATTTGACAATCATGATCTAAAATATCTGCAGACACTACATAATACACAAAAAAAACTAAAACAAACGTAAGGAGTTAAACGAATGAAAACATAAACCAATAAAAAAAACTTGATTCCAAATCAAATACTTCTTTAACATAAAATCTTTAAGAAATTTCAAAATGCGAAGATTATTCTTCGAATACATTTTCTTGTCAATTAAAAATAATTTTTTCGTTTTACCTTTTATTATTTCTTTGTGTAATTTTATTTTTTGCTTGTTACAACGAACAATTTTCTTTTAAAAAAAAATCATATATCTAAGAAAAATTATAAATCATTAAATTTTGTTTACGTAGGCATATATTTTTCTTGTTGTAAAGAATATTCCTTTGTATGATAAAAACATTATGCAAGACATTATAGTGCATCAAGATTAACCTATCTACCCACATCTTTGTTTATGTTTTGTTTTAATGCAACATTATTATTTTCACTATAATTAAATGTATGTTTTCTTTACATTGTTTATGTTCAGATCGTGATATAAGGTGAAACTTTATTTAAAATATTTAAAACTTATTAAAGTAACAATAAAAAAATAGAATGACTATCGGAAAATGTTGCAGTAAAGGTAAGCAAAAATTGTTAGAAAACCCTTATGTAAACAAACAAAAACATTCAAATCCTCTTAAAATATTTTTTAAACTTTAATTATAAATTTTAGTGTTCCGATTATAACCGAAATGCATTAAAAAAATTATCATTTAGACTTTAGAGTGTTATTCAAATTATTACCAATCATGTATTGAGGAAGCAATCTGCTGGTAACATCATATACAATTTTATGAGTTACATATGTTTTTTGGATTTAATAAGTATATGATGCCTGTCTATTTTATTTTCATAACACCATTCACAAAAGTTAAACATAAAACAATTAAAAAAATATTCTAAATTTGAATCATTGTAATATAATATTCTGGTGCTTTTTATTTCAATTTAATTACATTATCATTATCGATGTTCAAGTTTAATGTTCGAGTACATATGGATCTCACACATTGTTTGAAATTTTTTTAATACTTACCCCACAAATTGTTGCGATTTCTGACTACAAAGTCTCTTTTGTTACGGTTTGTATAGAGAATTTTATGGTCGAGCGGTTGGTTAACTTTGACGACCTTTGACGTCTAAGGGTTTTTTTTCGAGATCTGAATTACACACCCAATTTAATACTGAATAGGATTTTATTTATAAGTGAATGCTTTAAGGTTAAATATTAAGTTGGTGTTGGGTTTGAGTTGAGGTATCACAACGGCAGTTTTGTGGAAATGTTATGGAAAGGATCTTCGTGAGCTACTCCTATATACACATAAAAAAACGATCTTTCTGCTTTGTCATTTTTCTCACA
The DNA here is from genome assembly GCA_963693315.1 of Diogma glabrata. Taxonomy (NCBI): domain Eukaryota; kingdom Metazoa; phylum Arthropoda; class Insecta; order Diptera; family Cylindrotomidae; genus Diogma; species Diogma glabrata. The sequence continues at coordinate 404,220,713 of OY856187.1, forward strand.
CTTCTTGTAAGTAATATGAGTCCTGTAACCGCATTCCTGTCTGTCGGATTCCATGTACCATCTCAAATTGCACTACGCACGCGATTGTTTTTGTGAAAATCGCTTTAGTGTTACTATTATCTCTATTCTGATTTCTGGATTACGAATACCATCTGCGAACGCTTAGATTTTCATTTTGTGTATGAGATATGCAGGAGTGTTGGGCTGGATTTGACGAACACGGTAATTTGAAGGGTAGCGAAAATCCGAAATTCTACGTCCACGCCGTGCTACCTGGGTAACGCTAACAGAATTAGGTAAATACTGCTTATCTTCAATGATTCTGCACCATGGCGAGTTATTGGCGAAATAAAACCAATGCAACTCAAGCGTCTGTTCTCCATGTTAGGGGTGGCTTGGAGCGGGCGTCTGTCTTGGATCAAGCGGCTCGCTATATAAACGTGTAAAAAGGTTGTTTCTGGTCACCTTAAGATGAAGAACGAACCCATTCACGAAAATTTGGGTTGGGCGAAGGTCTAACACCCCGTTTCGGTAAAAATTATTTGTCCTGAATTCTGTACACTGGCCTCGGATTATCTCGGAATCATGTTTTTAAAGATTTGTCTTCCAGAAATTACATTTTTTACAATTGCTTTATACCGGTCCCCAACAAACGTAACCCAAACTTTTTTAATTTACTGACAAAAATTGTAGACGAGATTAGAGCAAAGTCCCTTAATATAAAAATATTTCACTACTCAAAAATGGATAAGAGTGGTCTTCAAAATTTTTTCTATGGTTTCCCTTTCGACCGTCATTGTTTTTACACTGACAATGTAAATGTTTCTGCTCAAAACTTTACAGAAACCATTCAATTTGCTATCAATAAATTTGTCACTTTCTCCATAGTAAAACCCAAACAAAGATACTTGTATTCGAAAGCTGCCAAAACGGCACTTAGAAACAAACGTAGACCATTTAATATTTGGATTCATAACAAAACTCCCGCTAATCGATCCCAATATCTAAAGACTAACAAAATATCTAACCAGACTATCTCAAACGAAAAGTCTGAAATTGACAGAGCGAAAGCTTCAAAACTTACGTCTTTGTCTATTTCGGACAAGAGAAGAGCACTGTAGAGCCATTAATTCTTTAAATTCTGGTACAAAATCTTCTATTCCCCCTATTATTGATGGTGATTTAATCGTCAATGATCCCGCAAGAAAAGCTAACTTGTTCCCTGAACGCTTTGCTCTGAATTCCACTGTTTTGGAAACTCCTAAAGAAATACCCCAAATCCAGTCTTCAGGAGTTAATATGAATGACCTTCACTTAAAAACCCAAAATAGTCGCTAAACTTTTAAAGGGGTTAAATATCAACAAAACCTCAGGAATGGGCAATATTCCACCCATTATGTTAAAAAGCTTTTCTAAAGAACTTGCACCAACTTTGACTAAAAAATTCTACCAATCCTAAACATCTGGTATATTTCCCTCGTGCTGGAAGTTGGCAAATGTCCAGCCCGTCCCAAAAAGGGACCAAAATCCGATATCTCAAATTATAGGCCAATAGCTTTACTATCGGTCCTATCCAAAGTCGCCGAGCATTATGTTAATACACACATTTCAAAATTTCTGGAAGCAAATCATTTAATAGCCGACAGCCAATACGGTTTTCGAAACAAAAAATCAACTACCGATCTATTAAACTATGTAGCGCATTGTTGGAACAGCATACTTGATAAAGGTGGTGAAACATACGTTATCGCTTTAGACATCTCCAAGGCATTCGATCGAGTCTGGCATGCCAACTTAATCAACAAGCTCGTTGCGTACGGTTTTCATCCCAATGTTGTGAAGCTGATTCAAAATTTTCTATCCAACCGATACATTTCGGTCTCCTTAGACGGATTTTCTTCTGAGTATAAACTAATTAACGCTGGTGTACCTCAAGGCTCAGTATTGTCTCCAACCCTATTTTTGATTAATATCAACGAATTGTTGAAAATCACCAGCAACCCAATAAATAGTTTTGCAGATGATAGTACTTTGCACAAGCCCTTCCTTCAAAAGTTAAAATGCACGAACGAATTAATCATGCCCGGAGGGACGCTGCCATTAACGTGATTAAAGACCTAAAAATAGTCGCCGATTGGGGTGACCAAAACCTGGTCAGTTTCAACTCTACCAAAACACAGCTGTTGATTGTTTCCAGATCAAAAACCGAGTTCCCCAAAGATATTTTATTCAGTATGTGTGATAAACCAATGGGTGAAAGTAAAAACATTTGTTTATTGGGTGTCACAGTGAAAATGACCTACTCTGGAACGATCATGTAATGGCGATGGCAAAAAGCGCGTCTAAAAAACTCGGCCTCCTAAATAGATGCAAAACATTTTTCACTCCATACCATTTGCTCCTTGTTTATAAGTCCTATATTCGTCCCTGTATGGAGTACTGTTGTCAAGTTTGGGGTGCTGCTTCTGTTTCCATCTTGGCCCTCTTGGACTCTGTTCAAAAGCGGGCTATACGAATTGTGGGTGATCGAGCTTTGACATCAAAACTTGATTCCCTACAACATCGTCGGACTGTTGCTGAACTCGTTGATTTTTACAAATATCGTCATCAACTGCATACAAATGGAATAGTTTGTCGGAATCCACTGTCTCAGGTGCTTCAATCCGCAGAGGTTTAAAAAAGCGTTCATCAATACCTTGGAACGCAGGTTGTTGTGGACCTTGGTCTGGACCTAGGTCTTAAAAGGTTATTGTGTGTTGTGGTTACACATGTTCTAAACCCTATAACACAACAGTTTTTATAAAAAAAAAAATATCGGCCGTAACAGCTTGCATCATACCAGCAACTATAACGGCTTTCGCGCAGCTGCACTGGCTATGATGTATGATCTAGCGATTTCTAGCACTTTCTTTCCTCATAAGAGAATCCACAAAGCAATGTGAAATGAAACGATGGAAGAACTGGAAATCAAATCGATCATGTCATGATTTCTAAGAGACACTCTACAAGTGTAACTGACGTTCGATCATATAGAGGTGTTGATATGGACACCGATCATATGCTTGTCATCTTTAAGAACAAGTGCAAGTTGTCATCTATCTACATTTAATAGACAAGCAACAAAGGTCGTACGCTGAAATGTCGAAGCATTTAAATAGCCGGAAACGCTGAATAAATATATCAGGAATAGTAGTAACGCAAAACATAGAAGAGCATAACATCCCGTCTGAGATGCCATAAAACATACACGAAGAATGGCAAACGCTTCAATCAACCATTATATCCGCAGCACAAGCTACAATCGGAAAACGACCTCCGAAATCACGTCACGAATGGTTTGATGACGAGTGCCGCGAAAGCGTTGAGCACAAACAAAAACTGCGAGAAAAATGGTTAACAAGGAACCCCGGAGGCTCCCAAACTGATTATCTATGCGCCAGAAAAGCCTCAGCAAAACTCCTACGGATAAGAAACGCGAACACCTGAAGAGCTGTGTTGAAAACCTCAACCAACATGCAGCTAATGGAAATTCGAAAGAATACTTGCCAATGCGCGGAATCTGACAATTTCCACCCATGAGCCATCATCACATCAAATGTAAACAACGAGCTTACAATAAGAGAACGTGATGTGCTGGCAGTGTGGCAATCCCTCTTCAAGACCTACTGAATAGACGAATGAAGTTCATCCTATTCGAGCAATTACTCCATCAACGGAGGAGATCTTTGTCCCTCACCCAGCAATAGAAGAAGTGGAAGCTGCATTAAAAAAAATGGCTGCCTGAAAAATGGCAAATCAACAGGTATCGATGGAATTCCTGCAGAAATATTGAAAAATGGAAGAGCAGCTCTGGTCTCACATATATACCATCTGATTCTTGCAATCTGGGACCAAGAATGCTGAATGGAAAACAGCTCTCATTGGTCCGCTACATAAGAAGGTGACCTTCGAAAGTGTGCGAATTATCGTGGCATCGCACTGTTGAACACTGCATATAGAATACTAGCTAATGTCGTACGTGCTCGACTCATCCCGTTCGCCGAATCTATCATCGGTGACTATCAGTGTGTTTTTCGTCTAACCGATCAACCACAAATCAATGTTTTACCTTAATCATCCTTAAGCATTCTGGAAAAATGTTGGAAGTACAACATCAGCATTCACCAGCTCTACGTTGATTTCAGCAAGCATATGATAGCATCATCCGCGACAACCTATGGTCCGCACTCATATGCCTTGGTATCCCAGCGAAGAGAGAGAAAGAGAGAGAGAGAGAGAGAGAGAGAGGAGAGAGAGAGAGAGAGCGGGAGAGAGAGAGAGAGAGA